>CM029596.1:98708550-99308550 GCA_017311375.1 Mytilus coruscus | reverse complement strand
ATCTTGTATTTTGAAATCACGTGTCAATAGAATGTTATATAGCACACCTTTGTTCCCTGAAATATGATAATTGAAAAGAAATGTTACAATTCTGATCAATTTTACACATTTACTTTAGAACACAGTTTTAATTCTTCCAAATTTCTTTAAAACTTGCAGGTGTGTCTTCCCGTAGGAAATAGTTACATGTGATATTCGCTCTTAATAATTCAAAAGAGAAAAAACAACGTTTTAAAATATTTCTTTTCTTTTACAACTTTATAGAAATTAGTTTTTTTATTATAATAGGGGCTTATTGATATTTGGATAAGGATATGGCAATTATTCTTTCAGGACGAGAACAAATTAAAGAATACTTCAAATAAATAACTGCAATTATATGGGTGGGTCGACATGGATGATAAGAGGGGTATTTGGTCTGCTAATGGAAAAAAGATAAAACGTTGGTTGGGGCAGAAATCTAACCTTAAGAAGGCCATCTACTGATCGCTCAAAGAGTTGTTGCAAGGGTTCTTGAACGTGCAGAGAGCTTGGAACATTCTTAATACTAGATATCAGATTTAACGTCCCAATTTTGATGACGCAGTTGTGAATTTTAACATTCCACACAGATGCCCAATAAGCATGGGGTTTACCTTCTGGCGGGAGAAATGCAGATGACAGTCTTTTATACTCCTGTTACGAAATTACTCATGAAATTGGGCAATTTAAACATGTTTGACAAGGGTTAATATGAACGTACTGATTTCAGTGCGAACATGCATGTCAGCCGTTTCTGAAATCACATTCATCTCGTTCAAATCCCTCCCCTTAAAAAGTTTTAAAATAGGAGCCAAAACTGTCGAAAGGTAAAATTTGCATTAGGTAGATACAACTTTAGTTTGAGTAAAATCACCTTTTTTGGTTTATCGTAATAGGTGGTAATTTTTAAGGTGAAAATATAAGTGTGTCTGATTCTTATTTAAACAGAATAAATAAAGAGTGCCGCTAACCCCACCGAGAAAAGCAAAACATATTAGTTTTTTTTTCTTGGAGGAAATATTTAACAATCCTGACACCCTTTTGTGAAATTTGTATATAGACGTAATAAATGCCAACGTACTACTAGATATTTCTTAAAATATTTAGAACATTGGAAATCCTGAAGGCTAAGATAACTAAACGTAATTAATATTCAATCTATCAGGAAGTAGAGTTGTCTTTTATCCCACCGTTATAATTTTTCCTTTTAACACACCGATCAAACAGTTGAACTATGTGTAAATTTAAGTTACAATGTCGATAAACAATTTCAAGCCCGAATAAAACATTTTACCAACAAGTCTCAAGAGACTTACCTTCTTCCACAGATTCTTACATTAATCCGGAAAATAACTTAACACTATAGATTTTATGTCAATTTGAGTGAACATGGAGAAGACATTTGAAACATTATTAAAGTAAAGATTGAGTAACAAATCTGAACATTACATTAATGTCTTCAAACACAACATAAGACAAATTAGCCAGTCACATGATCTGGGAGCTGTCTTAGAACCAATTATGGCGGCACGTTACCATTCCCACTTAATCTGATTATTCTTTCCCGGAAACGTAGAAGCTTTTTGCTATTTCAGGCAATTTGATCTCTGTTATTTAATGTTGTCAATTAGTTTTGACAGTCCCTTATATAAGGTTTCCTTCCTATTTGACAGCCTTAATTTCTGAACGTCCATTTATGAATTTATAAGGTAATTAAAATGACTTCAGCGGTAATTGTAAAATCTGACAAATTTTAAATGCATTCATGAAAAGATAAACGATGCGTGTTTGTTTAAAAAAGAAATCGGCAATGGTTATAAATCTGTTAGTGTGATTCAAATAAGAATTATCAACGAAAAATAGAAAAATCTCTGCACCAAAGTTGCCCTCCCATCCTAAAACATAACAAAAGAAAAGAAAGTCGAAAGAATTAACCAGATAACATGACATATACTACTTTAGCTTTATCGGTACGATCCCATCTAAATACTACATGTATGTGAGTTTCTGAATGGAAAACCCTTTAATGGACTAGACCTATAAATAAAACTTCTTTATACGTCAGAAATAATAGGAAAAATAAGAAGAGTAAATAAGAAAACTATCCTTAAAGACCCATATCGTTTATTGATCTATAAGAGACACCAGGATAACAAAATAACAGACAAAACCATATGGCCTGATTTATGCTACAAAAACTGAACGAAAATCAAATACTGCAGACAGCAACCAACGACGACCATTAGGTTACATGTTCCTTACTTAGGACCATATAAAATATTAGTTACACAGTGTGCTAGAGACCTAATATTGTATATACATGGTCATTAATTTCCAAATTAGATAGATAAATAAATAAATAATCTTTTTTAAGAGAATAATCCCATTAGTTAAAACTAATCTTCCTGAAAGTCATTAGAATAATATTGGGCGAGAGCGAGTGAATAAATTTTAAAGCATAGTCAAATTAGTATTTCTGTGAGAGAAAACAACTACATTTTCCAGTACAGATTGGTTTGAGCACAACTGGACACTATCCTTGGAGTAATCGCATTTACCTCGCAGACGTCCGTAAAAGGCATGCTCCCAATTATAAAAAAAAAATACCCCGCTACATGTTCATGTGTCTGTTTCACGTCAAGTACCTAGCCAGTGGTTGACTTTTGTTATATCTAAGACTTCATGGTTTGTTTGTTTGTTTGTTTGTTTTTTTGTTTGTTTGTTTTTTTGTTTTTTTTTTTTTCATTTTGAGAATTTGATGATGACGGCAGATCTTTGCTAGTTTCTTACCAAGAGAAAAGATAGGCAAAACAGACCAAACTGAAAATGTGACATCCTTTTTTATATCTATATAATCAGATTACATGTATGTTTCATTAGAGTCCGTAATTTTGATTGGCTGACACGAATCGCGAGGCTCTCCAATATCATATTTTATTTGCGTATAAAATATAACATCTATGACACGTGCTGTCTTTGACAATGTTAAAACAATGCATAGAAAAACAACCGAAAAGCTTGTTATATCTCTTTATTTCATGGTTGTAGCATACAAACGTTTCCGCGCTTCATACAAAATCTGCTTCGGTCAACGCTTTACATCCCAATAACATTATAAAAAGAAGCATTCAGTTCTTAAATGATTTCGATATTATATCTGATTGATGATACATGTAACATTCACCCATTCTTAAGTAATACCGACCTCGATCTTTAGATGTCTCTTCTTATTTATTGATTTTAATTAAGATTCATACTAAATTATTGTAAAATTAATGTTCATAACGTGGGAGAAATTTTAATCATGCAATGTAGTTCTAGCAGAATCAATTAAGAACATATTTATGTAAAACCTGGGGACACTATCCTTTCCAAAGATTGATTAAAGCTTATTAAAAACTAATTGAATTTTGTGTTCATTTTTTTGGAATACAAAATCCCTAAGAAAATTTTAATCTCACAGTTATAGTAAATTTAATGAACTTTTGATGTAAGATTAATTTCAAAGTCTTTGAGAATGACTTTTAGTGTTTAATAATTATATATTGAAGGTTAATAGTCAAGTATCTAGGATATGTGTCACCTACTACCGCAGGAGTACACTTTCAGAATTGGCACATCCGATACTACTATAAATATCACAAATTATAATACTTTTATCTGGGACCAAGGTTTTCCGTTTGATCAATGGAAAAACCTAGACAATTATAGTTTTTCATACATGTACGAAGGGATTGTTAACACTTCTACTGTCAAGGTCATATTATAGGTTATTTAAACGTTATTTAACTTCAGTTTGCAAGCTATGTAGTTGTGAAAATGCATAGTCCTGTTCAAAATAATACGGTTTTTATGTTTGTATTGTTTTATGAATTTGGTAGTGATGTCGGATCTCCGTTGATATCTAACTGAGTTAGGCTGACTACAACTTGCCATTCTAATAGTGTTCGGACTAGTCAAACGTTACAAATTGCATGAAGACAGTTAGTAGAGCGTCTCCCCATTGATTCGAATGTTGATCGTTTATGTTTTTTTTTTACAAAAGTAGCAAGTGTATTTGGATATCGTTTTTTGGTCACAAGGCAGTTTAGTTTTACTAATAATTATGCATTATTTAATATCTTTTTTGGCCAATTTTTTTTATTTGGTAGTTGCCTCATGGAAGTATAAACAACATTTACTTTTAATAGTTAATAGTTGATGTGTTATCATGAATATCATCGCTGGTTGTCCTTTTGTTTTTTTTATTATTGTGTTCATTCGATTTAGAGACTTGTACGGCTCTTGGTTGAATTTATGGACTTCTCGTGTTGGATTGAAAAAAAGAATTGTATTTGTATTTGATCTGAATATTTGGGTTTTTATATTTGATTTTTTTTTTTTTTTTTTTTGGCTGTATCATAGAAATTTACTCCAAATCGCTTTATAACATGTTTGTTTTAGATAAGATGTAAATAAGAATCTATCTTATGGCCGAAGATTTCATATAAAACCTACAACAGTTTGAAAAAAAGATCTACTTTTCAAAACCTACAGTTAAGTCTCATCACATTCCCTTTTTTTCAATTTTGAACATACAAATACACTGATTCCTTTCTAGAATAAACCATGCAAATTGAAAAAATGTCTCGTATCATTTATTTCTAATGTTGAGGAAAACATGTTTCAAGTCTACTCCATGATTGGATATTCTATCAATGTCGATAGAATTAAAGATCATTTGAAAAGAGCATCCGTGTAAAACTCTACAAATTAAGATATATGGGATTAGCTGTTGTATAAGCAGTCAGCTAATTTGATTAATGACTCATTTTCGCAAAAGGATTATTCAAAACCTTTCTAAAGACGTCTTAGACTATGCATTAAAGCTTATCTAAGAAAGGCCTATCCATGATGTTCTTTAGACTGTCCTTACTTGTAAATTAATGTTCTATCTAAATGTATTCTTTCTTTTCCACTGATATATAGCAACATTCAAGCAGCGTCTCCATAGGTAGTATTTTAATAATATATATCCCAGAAGATTCAATATTCTAGACCTTACATTTCCTATCCTATTTTCCTTGATAGACGATTGCTGATTAAAGGAAATTTTCGACCAAGGGACATGTTTCAACGTTTGCTACCACAATATCCCGTCTTCTTGTTCTCGATTGTTACATCGTCGAATATGACTTTTCCCCGAATCTGTACTTAACATGAGTAAAACGATGGATGTCACATGTGGATCAGGATCTACATAGCCTTCTGGAGCACCTGGTATTACTGTGCTGTGTTTTGTTGAATGTTGTTTGCCTTTTCGTGGTTTTTCCTTTTTTTGACATGGTATTGTTTTCTTTGACATATGATTGTTTATTGACCTATGTCTTCTGCTTCTATTTAGTTATAGGAGTAATACCACCATTGTTTTCCCCTTGTCTTTGTTGAATTGTCACCTTTCAAAAAATTGAGCAGAATTTATCTTTGTTTTAAATAAAAAATACTTGGCATGAGTTAAGTTTTATCCTGTCCAGTACTACAGACAAAATTTCACATAACATTTCATTGCATATAATATAATAACCATCCCTGGAAGTTAACCAATCAAATTCTCACCCCTTTTGTCCTGTTTACAAGCTTCAGTAACCATGTAACCTCAAGTTTCCAAAATAATTTATACGTATGAAACCGGATGTGACGTACTACGATTTGGTGGTATTAGACCTAAAGAAGACATTTTGTTGAATAAACTGAATGTGATTATTTGTCTGTGAAATACTGGTTATTTCAAACATTACTGTCAATTTTTGTTATAATCAGTTGAATAGTTTGAGAGAAAATACAATGTAAGACGACATTTACAGCGATTTGAGCAAAATTTCTTCGAAAATCCAATTCACGCAGCGTCATGATAGAATGTAGTGTGGACCAATAAATTCACCAATAAATGATCAAATATTTCATATCATCTGTATAAAACAGTTGAATATGATACAAAAGATGACTCTAAGGTGATAAACACCACCTATGTACCCTTTTGTCTTCATTATAAGGTCCCTTTTGGTCTTTTATACCTCTCATCCAATTAAAATTTTAACTTTTTAGGCTAATAAATCAAAATTTTGGGGTAACTAAAATTTATTAAAGAAATGTGATAATAAATGAGTAATTGAAGTGTTCAAGCTGAATGAACAATCCATATAAAAGTTTACTGACTCCATGGAGGTTTCAATAAATCCTTACGTGAAATTTTAAGTTTAAACCGCTTTCCAGAGAGTGACATATAATGGTTTCCTTTTAGTAAGTAATTTGTTGTTACTGCTTCAGAATCATTTCATTTACTTATTATTGTATATTTCTTAAAGAATTACTCAGGAAGTTTTCTTTTATAGCCCAATATATGAAATAAGGAGAAAAAGTCAGAAAAACTCCCAAAACACTGAGTATTGTTATGATATTGTAACTATCACATCTATTTAGTTGGCCTAATTTGTTTTGTGTGGCCTAAGAATGTTTACATTATATTTTGTTATATTGTGTACAAAATTATACACATTGTGTTACAACTATGCAGTTTAGAATTCACTGGAACAATCACTGATACTCATGGAATGATTAGAACTTTCTATTTCACTTACATAATGTTTCCAGAATGATCACAACAAAAGATGCGTAATTTATATTTCTAGCGTTGTCTAGAAATTTCCGTTTGAGTATTTAAATGCAGACCCAAAAGTTAGTTGAAGATAGAGATTTAGAGATAGACATAGATAGACATCGATAGACATCAACATTCTCAGCAGTTGGATTGACACTTTTATTGAAAACTACATCATACTAGATTGTGACCTATTGGATATAATATTCTGTGGATTCTGAGAAGATTTCCGGATAAAGAATAGATTGGACTCATATTTTGACAGTTCAGTTGACATTACTCTTTGTGTAATACTTCTTGTAAACTAGTGTATAATAAATATTGTTAAATTTTATTATTGATTTGTGTCTTTTGTTGGCTACAATTAAAAGGCGATTTTCTGACATAACAGAAATTGGGGCTCGTGTTCGGGATAACGTAAATATCTCATTGAAAATATTTCAGTATATTTTATTAGAATTAGCCAACAAAATTCTACAATATGGCATTTGATGCCGGTAAATTTTGAAAACGCCAGACCTGGAAGGGTTTGATAATTTAAAGAAAGAGGAATTAGTGTTGCTTGCTAGACATCTGAAATTAGACTTTAGAGTATCTATGAGAAAACAAATTATAAAAATTTGGTAATAGACAAACTAGTTGACGCAGAAATTTTAGGTGAAGAGGCTCTTGAATTCAAGGTCGAAAATGTTGATGCTTTCAAATTAAAACAGCTTGAATTAGAACATGAATTTAAATTAAAACAGGCAGAACTTGAAATGAAGGAAAGGTTAGAGATGGAGAAGATGAAAGAAAAGAAAAAGAAGATGATTTTAAATTAAAACAGGCAGAACTTGAAATGAGGAAAGGTTAGAAATTGAGAAAATGAAAATTGAAATGGCAAAAGAAGAAAGCAACACTAAATTCCAATCAAAATCAGAACATTTTAATTTTGATGCAGCAAAAACATTCGTTTGGTTCCTAAATTTTGTGAAAAACAGTTGATAAATTTTTCCACAGTTTGAGAAAATTGCTCAAAATTTGAAATGGCCGAAGCCTTTTGGACTACAATGCTGCAAAGTGTTTTTGAGGGCAAGGCCGCTGAAATTTACTCAGCACTTTCATCAGAAAATAGTTCTGATTATGACAAGGTTAAAAAGAGGTTTTGAAAGCTTATGAGCTAGTGCCAGAAGCATATAGACAGAAATTTAGGTCTTATAAAAGTTTGATTCACAAACCTATGTTGAATTTGCTAGGAAAAGAAGATCTATTTGATAAATGGCTTACGTCAAAGAAAATAGATAAAATTTTGATAACTTAAGACAATTGATGTTATTAGAAGAGTTCAAGCAGTGTGTTCATTTAGACTTAAAACACATTTAGATGACAAAACTGTTGAGACATTACAAGATGCAGCTGTTATTTCCGATAATTATACCCTTTCACATAAGAGAAGTTTCAAAGGTCTAAATTTTATTACTTGAGTGAAAATTACAAGAATCAAAGCACTGAGCGTACTGATAGTAAGCCTGTTGCACAGAATAAGAGACAGTCTAGTTATAATATGTCTAGTCCAAAGTTTGAAACTTTTGAGAAGAAGTCACTGACTTGTGCTTATTGTAAGAAGAATGGTCACCTGATGGCTGATTGTTTTAGACTCCTGAAGAAGAATGACAGAGATAATAAGCCCAAGACCAGTGCTTGTACGACACCCCATGTTACCAATACGTTGGAATGTCCTGCGAGTCAGGCTTTTAAGTCCAGTTTTGTGATTACATGGAGGATTATATACCCTTTATGTCTGATGGGTTTGTTTCTATTGTTGATAATACTAATCCTCAGCCTATTAAGATTTTACGGGACACTGGAGCTTCTCAGTCTTTATTGTTAGAAGGTGTGTTGCCTTTGTCCGAGGAGACTTCAGTTGGTGCCTCCGTTTTGTTACAAGGTGTGGAGTTAGGTTGTATAGATGTTCCCTCCAACGTATTTATCTGAAGTCAGATTTGATTACTGGACCAGTTGTTGTGGGTGTTCGTCCTAATCTCCCTGTTGAGGGTGTTTCATTATTGCCAGGAAATGATCTAGCTAGGAACAAAGTGGTTGCTGAACCAATTGTTATCAGTGAACCGTTGGTAGATGTTAAATCACCTGAAGATGATGCTGAACTGTATCCAGCTTGTGTCGTTACTAGGGCGATGGCTAGAAAACAACAAAATGAGGATTTGCAAGAAGACCAGTTTGATTATATGGACCTTTCTGACACCTTTCTAGCTGGCATTGAAGGTCCAGGTAGCTCAGAGAAGGCCGTCATAAGACCACCTAGTATTAGCAAGAATGTAATTATGCCTTGGCCAGACGTTAACAGCCATTCATTAGACCGAAAGAAATTTGTTGAAGAACAAAATAAAGACCCTGAGGTTCTTCAGCTCTGCAAGAGGGCTCAACCACAGGAAGAAGCAGACAAAGTGGCCGAATGCTATTACCATCAAGACGGCATTTTAATGAGAAAGTGGAGGCCCCCTGATGCTACCCCAGAGGAGGAATGGAGAGTGGTATACCAAGTGGTGGTGCCTAAAGTTTATAGGCAAGACATTATGGTCTTGCTCATGACACCCCTTGGCTGGACACTTAGGTATAAGGAAGACTTGCCTTAAGATCTTGCAGCATTTCTACTGGCCAAGACTTAGAAATGATGTCGCAGAATACTGCAAATCATGCCCTATATGCCAGGTTGTTGGTAAGCCTAACCAGATATTACCACCAGCACCACTTCTGCCTATTCCAGCCTTTGAAGAACCTTTTAGCCGAGTACTCATTGATTGCGTTGGACCTTTACCGAAGACCAAGACTGGAAATGCATATTTATTGACGATTATGTGTACCTCCACTCGTTTTCCTGAGGCTATTCCGTTAAGGAATATCAAGACACCTAGTATTGTCAAAGCTCTGATCAAATTTTTCACGCTAGTAGGACTTCCAAAGTCTACACAGTCCGACCAGGGTTCAAATTTCATGTCAGTTTTATTTCAGCAAGTCGTGTACCAGTTAGGGATTGCTCAGTATAGATCAAGTGCTTACCATCCAGAATCTCCAGGTGCCTTAATACGTTTTCATCAAACATTGAAGAACATGATCAGAACTTTTGTCTTCAATTTGACAGGGATTGGGATGATGGTGTTCACTTTTACTTTTGCGGTCCGAGAGGCTGTTCAAGAATCCTTGGTTTTAGTCCCTTTGAGTTGGTATTTGGTCATACTGTAAGGAACCTTTAAAATTGATTAAGGAAAATGGCATGACGCAGTTGTGAATTTTAACATTCCACACAGATGCCCAATAAGCATGGGGTTTACCTTCTGGCGGGAGAAATGCAGATGACAGTCTTTTATGCTCCTGTTACGAAATTACTCATGAAATTGGGCAATTTAAACATGTTTGACAAGGGTTAATATGAACGTACTGATTTCAGTGCGAACATGCATGTCAGCCGTTTCTGAAATCACATTCATCTCGTTCAAATCCTCCCTTAAAAAGTTTTAAAATAGGAGCCAAAACTGTTGAAAGGTAAAATTTGCATTAGGTAGATACAACTTTAGTTTGAGTAAAATCACCTTTTTTGGTTTATCGTAATAGGTGGTAATTTTTAAGGTGAAAATATAAGTGTGTCTGATTCTTATTTAAACAGAATAAATAAAGAGTGCCGCTAACCCCACCGAGAAAAGCAAAACATATTAGTTTTTTTTTTTTTCTTGGAGGAAATATTTAACAATCCTGACACCCTTTTGTGAAATTTGTATATAGACGTAATAAATGCCAACGTACTACTAGATATTTCTTAAAATATTTAGAACATTGGAAATCCCGAAGGCTAAGATAACTAAACGTAATTAATATTCAATCTATCAGGAAGTAGAGTTGTCTTTTATCCCACCGTTATAATTTTTTCCTTTTAACACACCGATCAAACAGTTGAACTATGTGTAAATTTAAGTTACAATGTCGATAAACAATTTCAAGCCCGAATAAAAACATTTTACCAATAAGTCTCAAGAGACTTACCTTCTTCCACAGATTCTTACATTAATCCGGAAAATAACTTAACACTATAGATTTTATGTCAATTTGAGTGAACATGGAGAAGACATTTGAAACATTATTAAAGTAAAGATTGAGTAACAAATCTGAACATTACATTAATGTCTTCAAACACAACATAAGACAAATTAGCCAGTCACATGATCTGGGAGCTGTCTTAGAACCAATTATGGCGGCACGTTACCATTCCCACTTAATCTGATTATTCTTTTCCCGGAAACGTAGAAGCTTTTTGCTATTTTAGGCAATTTGATCTCTGTTATTTAATGTTGTCAATTAGTTTTGACAGTCCCTTATATAAGGTTTCCTTCCTATTTGACAGCCTTAATTTCTGAACGTCCATTTATGAATTTATAAGGTAATTAAAAATGACTTCAGCGGTAATTGTAAAATCTGACAAATTTTTAAATGCATGCATGAAAAGATAAACGATGCGTGTTTGTTTAAAAAAAGAAATCGGCAATGGTTATAAATCTGTTAGTGTGATTCAAATAAGAATTATCAACGAAAAATAGAAAAAATCTCTGCACCAAAGTTGCCCTCCCATCCTAAAACATAACAAAAAGAAAAGAAAGTCGAAAGAATTAACCAGATAACATGACATATACTACTTTAGCTTGATCGGTACGATCCCATCTAAATACTACATGTATGTAAGTTTCTGAATGGATAACCCTTTAATGGACTAGATCTATAAATAAAACTTCTTTATACGTCAGAAATAATAGGAAAAATAAGAAGAGTAAATAAGAAAACTATCCTTAAAGACCCATATCGTTTATTGATCTATAAGAGACACCAGGATAACAAAATAACAGACAAAACAATATGGCCTGATTTATGCTACAAAAAAACTGAACGAAAATCAAATACTGCAGACAGCAACCAACGACGACCATTAGGTTACATGTTCCTTACTTAGGACCATATAAAATATTAGTTACACAGTGTGCTAGAGACCTAATATTGTATATACATGGTCATTAATTTCCAAATTAGATAGATAAATAAATAAATAATCTTTTTTAAGAGAATAATCCCATTAGTTAAAACTAATCTTCCTGAAAGTCATTAGAATAATATTGGGCGAGAGCGAGTGAATAAATTTTAAAGCATAGTCAAATTAGTATTTCTGTGAGAGAAAACAACTACATTTTCCAGTACAGATTGGTTTGAGCACAACTGGACACTATCCTTGGAGTAATCGCATTTACCTCGCAGACGTCCGTAAAGGCATGCTCCCAATTATAAAAAAAAAAATACCCCGCTACATGTTCATGTGTCTGTTTCACGTCAAGTACCTAGCCAGTGGTTGACTTTTGTTATATCTAAGACTTCATGGTTTGTTTGTTTGTTTGTTTGTTTTTTTGTTTTTTTGTTTTTTTCATTTTGAGAATTTGATGATGACGGCAGATCTTTGCTAGTTTCTTACCAAGAGAAAAGGTAGGCAAAACAGACCAAACTGAAAATGTGACATCCTTTTTTATATCTATATAATCAGATTACATGTATGTTTCATTAGAGTCCGTAATTTTGATTGGCTGACACGAATCGCGAGGCTCTCCAATATCATATTTTATTTGCGTATAAAATATAACATCTATGACACGTGCTGTCTTTGACAATGTTAAAACAATGCATAGAAAACAACCGAAAAGCTTGTTATATCTCTTTATTTCATGGTTGTAGCATACAAACGTTTCCGCGCTTCATACAAAATCTGCTTCGGTCAACGCTTTACATCCCAATAACATTATAAAAAGAAGCATTCAGTTCTTAAATGATTTCGATATTATATCTGATTGATGATACATGTAACATTCACCCATTCTTAAGTAATACCGACCTCGATCTTTAGATGTCTCTTCTTATTTATTGATTTTAATTAAGATTCATACTAAATTATTGTAAAATTAATGTTCATAACGTGGGAGAAATTTTAATCATGCAATGTAGTTCTAGCAGAATCAATTAAGAACATATTTATGTAAAAACCTGGGGACACTATCCTTTCCAAAGATTGATTAAAGCTTATTAAAAACTAATTGAATTTTGTGTTCTTTTTTTTTTGGAATACAAAATCCCTAAGAAAATTTTAATCTCACAGTTATAGTAAATTTAATGAACTTTTTGATGTAAGATTAATTTCAAAAGTCTTTGAGAATGACTTTTAGTGTTTAATAATTATATATTGAAGGTTAATAGTCAAGTATCTAGGATATGTGTCACCTACTACCGCAGGAGTACACTTTCAGAATTGGCACATCCGATACTACTATAAATATCACAAATTATAATACTTTTATCTGGGACCAAGGTTTTCCGTTTGATCAATGGAAAAAAACCCAGACAATTATAGTTTTTCATACATGTACGAAGGGGATTGTTAACACTTCTACTGTCAAGGTCATATTATAGGTTATTTAATCGTTATTTAACTTCAGTTTGCAAACTATGTAGTTGTGAAAATGCATAGTCCTGTTCAAAATAATACGGTTTTTATGTTTGTATTGTTTTATGAATTTGGTAGTGATGTCGGATCTCCGTTGATATCTAACTGAGTTAGGCTGACTACAACTTGCCATTCTAAAAGTGTTCGGACTAGTCAAACGTTACAAATTGCATGAAGACAGTTAGTACAGCGTCTCCCCATTGATTCGAATGTTGATCGTTTAGGTTTTTTTTTTACAAAAGTAGCAAGTGTATTTGGATATCGTTTTTTGGTCACATGGCAGTTTAGTTTTACTAGTAATTATGCATTATTTAATATCTTTTTTGGCCAGTTTTTTTTATTTGGTAGTTGCCTCATGGAAGTATAAACAACATTTACTTTAAATAGCATATTCGACAATTGAGTTAATAGTTGATGTGATATCATGAATATCATCGCTGGTTGTCCTTTTGTTTTTTATTATTGTGTTCATTCGATTTAGAGACTTGTACGGCTCTTGGTTGAATTTATGGACTTCTCGTGTTAGATTGAAAAAAAAGAATTGTATTTGTATTTGATCTGAATATTTGGGTTTTTATATTTGATTCTTTTTTTTTTTCTTTTTTTTTGGCTGTATCATAGAAATTTACTCCAAATCGCTTTATAACATGTTTGTTTTAGATGAGATGTAAATAAGAATCTATCTTATGGTCGAAGATTTCATATAAAACATACAACAGTTTGAAAAAAAGATCTACTTTTCAAAACCTACAGTTAAGTACGTCTCATCACATTCCCTTTTTTCAATTTTGAACATACAAATACACTGATTCCTTTCTAGAATAAACCATGCAAATTGAAAAAATGTCTCGTATCATTTATTTCTAATGTTGAGGAAAACATGTTTCAAGTCTACTCCATGATTGGATATTCTATCAATGTCGATAGAATTAAAGATCGTTTGAAAAGAGCATCCGTGTAAAACTCTACAAATTAAGATATATGGGATTAGCTGTTGTATAAGCAGTCAGCTAATTTGATTAATGACTCATTTTCGCAAAAGGATTATTCAAAGCCTTTCTAAAGACGTCTTAGACTATGCATTAAAGCTTATCTAAGAAAGGCCTATCCATGATGTTCTTTAGACTGTCCTTACTTGTTAATTAATGTTCTATCTAAATGTATTCTTTCTTTTTCCACTGATATATAGCAACATTCAAGCAGCGTCTCCATAGGTAGTATTTTTAATAATATATATCCCAGAAGATTCAATATTCTAGACCTTACATTTCCTATCCTATTTTCCTTGATAGACGATTGCTGATTAAAAGGAAATTTTCGACCAAGGGACATGTTTCAACGTTTGCTACCACAATATCCCGTCTTCTTGTTCTCGATTGTTACATCGTCGAATGAGACTTTTCCCCGAATCTGTACTTAACATGAGTAAAACGATGGATGCCACATGTGGATCAGGATCTGCGTAGCCTTCTGGAGCACCTGGTATAACTGTGCTGTGTTTTGTTGAATGTTGTTTGCCTTTTCGTGGTTTTTCCTTTTTTGACATGGTATTGTTTTCTTTGACATATGATTGTTTATTGACCTATGTCTTCTGCTTCTATTTAGTTATAGGAGTAATACCACCATTGTTTTCCCCTTGTCTTTGTTAAATTGTCACCTTTCAAAAAATTGAGCAGAATTTATCTTTGTTTCAAATAAAAAAATACTTGGCATGAGTTAAGTTTTATTCTGTCCAGTACTACAGACAAAATTTCACATAACATTTCATTGCATATAATATAATAACCATCCCTGGAAGTTAAACAATCAAATTCTCATCACCTTTTTTCCTGTTTACAAGCTTTAGTAACCATGCACATGTAACCTCAAGTTTCCAAAATAATTTATACGTATGAAACCGGATGTGACGTACTATGATTTGGTTGTATTAGACCCAAAGAAGACATTTTTATTGAATAAACTGAATGTGATTATTTGTCCGTGAAATACTGGTTATTTCAAACATTACTGTCAATTTTTGTTATAATCAGTTGAATAGTTTGAGAGAAAATACAATGTAAGACGACATTTACAGCGATTTGAGCAAAATTTCTTCGAAAAATTCAAATCACGCAGCGTCATGATAGAATGTAGTGTGGACCAATAAATTCATCAATAAATTATCAAATATTTCATATCATCTGTACAACACAGTTGATACAAAAGATGACTCTAAGATGATAAACACCACCTATGTACCTCTTTGTCTTCATTATGAGGTCCCTTTTGTTCTATTTATACCTCTCATTCCATTAAAATTTTAACTTCTTAGGGCTAATAAATCAAAATTTTGGGGTAACTAAAATTTATTAAAGAAATGTGATAATAAATGAGTAATTGAAGTGTTCAAGCTGAATGAACAATCCATATAAAAGTTTACTGACTCCATGGAGGTTTCAATAAGTCCTCACGTAAAAGTTAAGTTTAAACCGCTTTCCAGAGAGGGACATATAATGGTTCCCTTTTAGTGAGTAATTCGTTGTTACTGCTTCAAAAACATTTCATTTACAGTAACTTATTATTGTATATTTCTTAAAGAACTACTCCGGAAGTTTTCTTTTATAGCCCAATATATGAAATAAGGAGAAAAAGTCAGCGAAAGCTCCCCAAAACACTGGCTTGCTCTACCTACTATTATTCCTTGTAGAGCCCTATTTCAAGGCAATTTTCCCTCAAATATGTTTTTGAGACTCAATCCACTCACAATATTTTATGCTTGCAATATTTCAGTGAAATAACACGAAGTGTTTGAAAATTAGAGTACATACAAGGTCAAGGGTGCATGTGCGGCTTCCATATTTAAAAGACATGTTTGTTGAATAAACTGAATGTGATTATTTGTCTGAAAGTTTACTGACTCCATGGAGGTTTCAGTAAGTCCTTAAGTAAAATTATGTTTACACCGCGTTCCAGAGATGGACATAGTATGGATCCCTTTTAGTAAATAATTTGTTGTTACTGCTTCAACAAACATTTCATTTACTTATTACTGTATATTTCTAAAAGAAATATGAAAAAGTAAGTAGAAAAAGTCAGAAAAAGCACCCCAAAAACTGAATATGGCTTGCTCTACCTACTAATATGCATGGTAGAGTACTATTTCAAGGCATTTTTCCCTCAAATATGTTTTTAAGACCCAGTTCACTCAGGATATTTCATGTTTGCAATATTTCAGTGAAATAGCATGAAATTGGCGCTTTTCAAAAAATTGAGCAGAATTTGTTTTTGTTTCAAATAAAGAAATACTTGGCATGAGTAAAGTTTTTTCCTTTCCAGTACTAAAGAAAAAAATTCACATAACAATTCAATGCATATAAGATAATAACCATCACTGGAATTCAATCAATTAAATTTTCACCCCTTTTTCCCTGCTTACGAGCTTTAGTAATCGTGTAACCTCAAGTTTCCAAAATATTTTATAGAAAACACCAAATGAAAAAAAAAACGGTGCTTTGAAACACCCAAGATATATGTTTTTTGATTCAGACATTTCTTTTTCTTTAATTAAATTCAGGGTTAACTTCCCACAACTGTCACATTCAAAGGAATATTTTTTTCGACCTTTTCCGTATGAAACCGGATGTGACGTACCATGATTTGGTGGTATTACACCTATACATTCGATTTACTTTAATTATAATACAACAAATATTATATCTATAACAATAGAAATAATAATATTGCTGGTACAAACAGTTTTGTAAATTGTTAAAATGATAATAATGATAATGGAATATCAAGTAGAGAAAACTATTATTATATTTTATATAAGCAGTCTTTGGTTTTCTATGTTGTGTTTTGTATATAATTGGTGTTTGTCCTTTGGTCGTTTTTTGCCATGACATTATCAATTTTTTCGACTAATGAGTTTGAATGTCCCTTTGGTATCATTCACCTCTCTCTTGTCGTGAATAAAAAGACAATTATAAATATATTATCGTATCTGATAACACCTCAAACATAAAAATGAAAATTGCTTCGAAATAGTTGTTAAATCGATATATATATATATATATATGTAAAGGAAGTTGTTTTATGGTTTATATTGAAGACTATCTTTAGCATGTTTAGTTAGTCTTTTGTTATCGTAATGTTTCGATGACTTTCTGATATCATCCGCCTCTTTTTAAGATATGGAAGTCAATGTCCTAAATTCATAATACATTTGAGTATATATCATATCATGAGTAGAAGACTATATTACTAGGATATATGTCTTCGGCCTTGTACAGCTGGGTTTTAATTGTCATACACGATAGACTTTTTACATTTCGTAATATCATTTTATTCTATGCGCTTTGTTCACCCTTTATAACCTATGTTTTTCCTCTTTACAAATGGATCCTCAGAATTCGAATGTATAGCATTGAAAGAAAAAACAATAAAATTTCGCCAAGCTCGTTCAATAAACAATGATATGATTCTTTTTTTTTTTTTTTATGTATATTTTTGAAAAATTCATTCCCATTATCTGACAAATATAAAAGAATCAAATTGAAAAGTTTAATAGTAATTTTACATAATTTATTAATTATTGGTCAAAAAGGTTACGAGAGAATTTTTATCATCAAGAACATTTATATCATTGCTTTCAATTTCATGAATCGCTCGAAACTTTTACTCGAGTTTAGAAAATCACCACCAAGATAAGAACTAATGGATGTATAATTTATCGTGAAGAAATTTAGAAACAATTGCTTGGCATTTCACGTCCAGTTTTTATGATAGTGTTACTTACGAAGCAAAAATGTTAAAGAGTTGTCTTTCCTGTTTTCTTATTGAGTGAATCTTTGATTATCACAATCAATAAGTTTTCTAGAATAAAGACATCACGTCGCCCTTCAGTTGACTTCTCTCGATTGACAGAAAAACCCTTGCGTAAGAGGGTCGTCTGTTGAGGTTTCTATAAATACGCCATCACGTATGGTTGGAATCCGATGCTCCGTTTACGGTGAGTGTCCCGAAATTTCCCGCTTTTCTATTATTAATCAATCTATCGATTAAATCTTAAATTTTTAGGAAATTATTTTAAAAATTTTGTATTTGGATTTTTAAACAAACTTACATAAATGAAGGGATTGTTTAAGATTCTGTTCTTTCATGCGTATAATTGTGTGATGTTTTTAAAGTATAATTTTAATTTTTGATTGAACGAATGTACTAAAAAAAAAAAAAGACGTTGAGATAGCATTTTCTTCTTCAGAATTATATAGAATTTGTTTAGTCTTCTTCAATACCAATATAATCTTATTATTTGTTAACTCTCATTATCCTTGAATAAATATTACGTTACCACCGATTGTGATAATAATGTGAAATCATATAGTTTGCATCCGATTAGTCTCCAACAGAGTTATAAGGAGGAAAGATTAAAATGACACTCCGTAAATTTTATGGACACCATCACGAATTGGTTGATCTTTACGATGTGTCTGTGTCTAAACTAACTAACGACATGTTTACCATGTCTTAGATTGAAGTTTACCATCTACGTCGTCTGTTCTGCGTAGTACCGAACGTAACCGACTAGTATTCCCGAATATGGCTGTTTTGCCGAGTGTGAATTCGCATTGCTATACGACGTGTCTCGGTATTTATATATTTAACATTCATTTATTTAGTTATGATGTTTCTTTTGTAAGTCCAAATAGATATTTTGTTATGTCTTATGTTCGCTGTTGGAGACTACGTGGTTCGGTATTTATATATCCCGTTTTCGGGCATTTTGTTGTTACTTTCCGGGTCCGGTGGGTCAATTTGTGCTGAGTTGATGTCTGTTTATTTCGTTTGTTGTTTGAATTCTGTATTTTCGGAACATTTCACATAATTATGTCTTATATTTGTCAGTATAATCGAGTTACTCGTCGGTTTTGTCTAAAGGGTTTTTGTTTTATGTTGTTTGTTTTCATGTGTGTTTACTGTTTGGTCTTACATGATATTGCCTTATATAACAGTTATTTTATTTTTATTTTCTATATGTATGTAAAAGTGTAGATAAAAAATCAGCTACTTCATTTATATGATTTTAAGTTTAAAGCAACTATATGCACAGGATATTTAAATGAAACAAATCTATTTTACTTTTAGAAATTTACCTGTGATAATATAAACGTCACAAAAATAACGTCACTTTTTGTGACGTTAATCCATTTATGTGACGCGTAGTTTATATTTCGTTTGTGGTGTACTGGTGTGCTGTCGTAAATTCATGGGAAATGTCCGTTGTTATCCTGCGGTTTACATGTTGTAATGTACTATCTTATTATTTATTTATGTATTTCTCCGTGCTGAGTGTTCTCGCGTTTGTTTGTAATGTATTCCTGTCACGTAGTGTTGTCATTTTAGCGGTATTTTTAACATTGCCATATATTCAGGATGTTTGGCTAGCCATTTAGCCCACCATTTTCTCATAAAATGTCCTATACCAAGTCAGGAATATGGCAGTTGTTATCAGACAGTCCGTTTCTATGTATGTTGGCGTTTGCTTTTGTTGTAGTTCAGTGTTTCTGTTGTTCCATTGTTTTCATATTATAGTTGATATGTTTCCCTCGGTTTTATAAATAAGAAGATGTGGTGTGAGTGCCAATGAGACAACTCTCCATCCAAGTCACAATGTATAAAAAGTTAATAATTATAGGTCAAAGTACGGCCTTCAACACAGAGCCTTGGCTCACACCGAACTACAAACTATAAAGGGCCCAAAATGACTAGTGTAAAACAATTCAAACAGGAAAACCAACGGTCTAATCTATATAAAACGAGAAACGAGAAACACCTATGAAACACATCAACAGACGACAACCACTGAACAACAGGCTGCTGACTTAGGATAGGTGCATTAAAAAGCAGCGGGTTTAAAAGTTTTAACAGGCGCCAATCTTCACCCTAACCTGAGACAGTAGTGTAACATTACAACATAAAAATACACACTTTAAAATATCAATTGAAATGGCTTAACTCGACAAAAGACATTTAAACAAAAACAAGTAAACATACATGAACGAATTAGTTTGATCTATGACACAATATAAATACAATATTAAAACGTAGGTGCCTATATAACATAGACGTTACAGGTTGTAATAAAAAATGTAGGAAGAGTGTCAATAAGACAACTCTTACCTGGGACAAAATGGCGTTAAATAAAACAACGTACACAGGAAAATTTAAATATAATAATTTTTTGTTAGGAGTACGGAAGTACATATTTTTTACAAAATTAATTGTTGTTCAGAGTACGAGTACAGAAGTGAAAATTTATCGTCATACTAAATACTTATTGTACATATTTAAAATAGTGAGACGAGATATAACACAAAGTAAGTAAACACTGAATTACAGAAATGTATTACAAATTGTGTCAACAGGTCAAATTAACACGAAAGTAGTTTGTTACCCGGATTTGTTTTGCTTAATCGAATTATGACTATTGAACAGCGGTAAACTACTCTTGCCTTTATTTTCACCCGAGCAATGGCGCTTTGCATTGATTTTATCCACAACTTGTCCGGAATACCGGTATCTGATAACTAAGAACTTGTCCTCTAATGTGAGCTCTTGTCAGTAATTAAAGACCACATGGTTGCTTTCAGTGCTTTTATAAGTCATTGTTTGACATTAACATCGCAGCCAATTCTTTTTAATAGAAAAGAAACTACTTACCCTTCCGGAGCATCTGAGTTCATTTCGGTTTGTTTGCGGTTTTTTTTTTTTTTTTTTTTGTGGTGGGATGGGGGAGTGGTTCTTGTTGTACAATCACGACTTAAGTTTTTTGTGTAATGTTTTGTCCGTCGTATTTCTTTTGACTGTAGTGTTTTAGTTTTCATTGTACTTGTGGTTTTTTTTTATAGCCCTTGCTTTCTTCTCTTATTTTTATGAAAAAAAGTTACTTCAAATGTATATTCTTTCAACGGATTAAATGTTTTTATGAGGTATAAAAAATTATTAACGGATTGAAAAACAAAAAGCTACTAATAAATAAATTACGAACGAATCCTAGAATGAAATTTGGAATTTCAAGTGCTTTGTGTGAGCGATTCAAGATTCATCTTATACCATTTTTTATATATACATATGTACACACTGTACATTGTAATGAAATGAAATACATCTGACAAGAGTTATAAAATAAGATTGGAACTTTTTCTCCGTAGGTAAATGTAAACACAAAATTTAATCTTAAGCTGAAAAAAAAACCAATAATGAAAGTGATTTTCTTATTATGTTTTGTTTCAGCCAATTATTGCATAAGCATTATTCCTTTATTAAAATCTTACCTCTTTTGAAAAATGATACTGCATAACACCTTACAGGCATATTATAATACGCCTACCAATGCAGAGCAATACGAGTAACATGATAAGTGATACAATGAGACAGCAAGATTCAAACAAAAAAGGCACTAGGTTAATCTTCAAGCATATAAGGTACGAGATCGCGATTGATCGGTTTTCATATTTGATAACATTAACGGTACCAGTTTTACTGCACCAGATACATATTTCGACAATTAATGTCTCTTCAGTGATGCACAAGGCTGAAATATTTGAAAATCCAAAACCTTGTACAAACTTTGAAGAGCTGATAAAACCATAAAATACCAAAATTAAAACCACAACTTGGACAAGGAACCAGATTTATGCACGAGTGAGATGCATTGCTTCATTTAAAATGATTTCCAAAATTTTATAACAGCAAATTTCAATGAAACATTATACGCATTTTCACTGGGCGTGTGATACCCTTCAGAGACTGCCAGTCCACCAACCGAGATGCATCAACTAGTTGGTAGTAATACCATTGACGGTACCAAAAATATAGTCTATTACGAAAGAAAGTTATATTTTTTTTTTTTTTGGTGAAAGATTTAAAATATAGATAAATGCATATGTTTGCACATTCTGTATAGTTTCTGTTTCATTTCAAATATAAAATTATTTTAAATGATCTCAATAAGACTTACCCTCATTGTTAGATGGTGTCCTAGTAACCTCTTCCGACACAAAACTTGGCTATTATTTGTATTACAGTGCAACGATCAACTGTCGGCAGTTTCGGAAAACCCTATGTGACAATTGGTAATTAAAATAGTATATACTTCTGTAGATATTAGAATGATATTTGTTTTTAGCCAATCAGAATCATCAGAACCCTTAACCTGCACATAACATAATAAACGTGAGATCTAGTAGCTGAAATCAATCTGATATTCTCTCAGGTGATCAAAATAACTCAATAAACAAAGTATATTTTGATTGAAAACCATTCGGACTTCTTCTGTCTGTGTCTTTACTAGGATTAAAGAGGATAATGCTATTTTAGAAGACATAATTACTGAAAATGTGTTTTGTGTAACGTTTCTTCGAACTTTGCTCGACTAAAAGTCGGCATGGGTGACACAAATTTAAGAAATTATCATAGACATAGACTCATGAAAATTTATTTCTCTTCTGAGTTCGTATTTTGTAGTTGTTAAGCTTATGAAACTTGTAAGCTTTAATGTTATTTATAATAATTATACGTTCGGAAAACGATTGACGTCATTTGCGGTAAAAAGTTGTTGAAATTGGTAAGGTTAATAGCCGTCTTCAATCATAAATATTGCAAAAAAAAAAAAATGATACACAAATACAGTATTTTCTTGAACACGGGTCCTATCTTTCAATACAAAGTAGAAGTAGCTTATTTTCACGCATAAACATCACAAATCATTTCAAATCGCATTACTTTGTATTTTACACAATCCGACGTCAAGATTTAATATAATCAGATAAATGTATTTAATAATTAAAGTCCGGCGAAGAATTAGCCTTAATTGAGTAAAGTATTTTAACCTCGGCAAAATAACAATAATTTAAATAACAATTTACAAAAATCCAAATAAATACAAAAATAAAGACATGAAAAATCCACGAGAAAAACGTTAACCAGCTTTTAACTTTAGACAGGAATATTTTACAAATAGAGATCGACAAAAATCTGTATAAAATTCATGAACTTTTCCTCTAACAATCTAAACTTTTTTTTCGATGTCTTGCGTAGTTCTCACTAGAACTAGTTGTTTGTAAAGACAATATTTATTTTTCGTTCTTTGGTTTCACTTGCTTATATAAAAAAAGAAAACAACATGTATCACATTCGTTTAGCTTAATAATTCGCTAATCTTCATAGTCAAGAAAAACTAGTCATCTTAAACTAGATGTCTATTGGGTTTTTTCTATGTTTAGTACCATCCCACAGACGAATACCACACATCTCCTTTTATCTAGTAAAGGAAAATAAAAGAATGTTTAAATGTGTGTTCTAAGCATAGTTTGAAATGCTCAATTGGTTTAAAGTATACCACTGAAACTGTTTGTTCGTTTACCACTAGTATGTCATTCTGCTAGTTTTGAAGCCGAGACTTTTGAAAGGGAAATATACGAGTGGCAATCGAAATGTATTCTCGTATATAGGTACTGTAATTGTGAATTCAAATAAATGTGGTGTATAAGTCAATAAGACAACTATCCGACGAAACAAAAAATCATCAGACATCCAGAGACAATGACTTTGAAAATGTATTGTGCACAAAACGTCTTTAAAACACGCATTTACTGTGTAAACTTTCTAACGCATATCAAGTGATACCATATCTAAACATTCATTTGTTCGTATTTGCATATTCTTAAACGGGAATATTTTGGTAGAAAAAAAATACTTTCTGAATCACAAATAACCCCAATTTCATTTTTGATAATTGCACAAAAAGAGGTTTTGTTATTTAATGTATATATAACCGGTAGTTTTCCGTGTTATAGTAATTCAAAGACGGAATACCAATACTTTAAACTTTATTAGCAAGGTCCGGACAGTACCAGACCTAAGATCTAAACTGACTTCAATATATCATACAAAAGTATATATAAAAAACAGTATCTATAGAAATGGATTAGTGTCCAATGGATTAACTTCTTAGCGTCAAGGTGTTTTCCATTACGACAAATATATATTTAACAATAGAATTAATTAAATACAAAGAAATGTAAAAGGTGAGATAAACGGATTAACAAATTGTCACTTTAGCACTTAAAATATATTGTCTCAATTGGCTTTATTTCTGATTCACAAATGTCCAAATCTTCCTGGTTATATTCGCCACTACTCCACCTAAACTCGGTCTCCGAGTTTGCCGAATTGAAACAATTCCACTCGGTTATCTTCGTTGGCAACGTCCTCGTCGTGGGTGTTGATGCGAGTTGTTGGGATAGTTTGAACGTAAACTTTTAATTTGATTCTCGGCGACTGAAAGTTCATGAAGTAAATCTTGACATTCACGTATATCGTCGGAATGTTGTGCTTTTAGTCGCTGAATTTCGTCTTTAAGTTTTTTGATTAAATGACAATCTTGCATCTCAGCATTTTTCAAATCCATTGTTAAGCGGTATCTGGTGTTGGTTAAACTTAGGTTTTCCTCTTTCAAACGCACTATTTCTATTTCAAAATTTTGAGTTCTACTTGCATGCTCAGCCAACTCCCGCTCGATCTTTTGGATTAGCCGAACATGTTGTAAACATTCCAAATTTAATGTATCCAAATTCTTCTTTAAAATAACATTTTCTTTCTTTACGGTATCCAATTTTGATTTTCACCTTTGAGTACAGCGATTTCTTTGAGGAATTTCCGTGAGACGCTTTTAACTTGTTTATGTGCAGTTTTGCGGATTCGTCCTGTATGGAGCACGTAAAGCAGAGAGTTCCTTGTCCTCAAGTTCTTGAAACGGAAATTGAGACATTTGTTTCTTCTCCATAAACGTTCTCATTCGGTCGCTGTCTCTTTGAATTTTAGATTTCGACTTCTTTTTTGGTTTTGGGTTTTCACATGACTTAGCGTGAAAACTACACATACGGGCAAAATGTCCATGATGTCTGCATTTGTAACAATAAGCGTTAACTGCATAACACCGATGGTAGGTGAAAACGTTCAATGTCTTACCACAATATTTGCACAGAAAGTCCAAACAGGTATCTGCTTTTCTCATCGGAAACGGATGTCCATTTCTGCAAGGCTGGTAATTCAAGGTCCTTCCATTCTGTTGCTTCTGAAGGTATTCATTATGCTAGTTTGGGGAACTAGCTCAGGATCGTGCCGCGGGTAACCTCAACCAATATATAACCGGTAGTTTTCCGTGTTATAGTAATTCAAAGACGGAATACCAATACTTTAAACTTTATTAGCAAGGTCCGGACAGTACCAGACCTAAGATCTAAACTGACTTCAATATATCATACAAAAGTATATATAAAAACAGTATCTATAGAAATGGATTAGTGTCCAATGGATTAACTTCTTAGCGTCAAGGTATTTTCCATTACGACAAATATATATTTAACAATAGAATTAATTAAATACAAAGAAATGTAAAAGGTGAGATAAACGGATTAACAAATTGTCACTTTAGCACTTAAAATATATTGTCTCAATTGGCTTTATTTCTGATTCACAAATGTCCAAATCTTCCTGGTTATACATTATAACCCCGTGAATTTCGGTATAGCTCCGTGAATTTCGGTACGGGTTACATTAAAGTCTGTTGGTCAATAATCGACACTGTGGCTGCTTTAAACGCAAGACCGTATACAATATATACAAATTTATTAACACAAGTTTACAGCTTGAAAGCTAGGGAAGACTGCCCAAGCAACAGTTTACAAAACATAATTAAGTCAAAGATAAGGGTATTAAAACATTATAAAGGTTCTCATAAAATATAAATTATTGTCTAATCTTATGTAGATAATAATCGGATTACTGTCCTCCGGCTGAACTTAGTAAAATAGCGATAATTGCTTCTTTTGTAGTTCGAGTGTTAGATACATGTATTATCTTTCGCACTTTTGACAGCCATCGGATTAAGTTGTAAAATAGTAAATCTATAATCTCTTTGGGTATTTGAAATAAAGAACATTATATTTAAGAATAAAGAAACATTTTAAAACAAGAAATGTTCAATTTAAACTAAAACGAGAGTTCATAGAAATATCCAATCTAAAACGAGAGTTCATATAAATATTCAATCTAAAACGAGAGTTCATATAAAGCACTTTTCGAATTATGGTAAAGTTCCCAATGTCACTTTTCTTCCGGTTATATTCTCCACTACTTCCCGAAGTGCTCGTCCCGAGCACAAATTTCTACATTTCGAATTTGGCTGGTAATGTTATTCCATCTGTGGGATATTCGTCTTTGGGTAATTCATCTTTCTGGTTGCTGAAAGTGTGTTCATACTGAAAACATCACGAACATAGAAAATGCACATATTGGACCTTTATAAATATACAAAGGGTTATGAGGAGGGACATAAATATACTCAATTATTCCGAGGAGGGGGACTAACATATATAAACTAAAACATTCTGAGGAGAGTGACTAACATAAATATACTGAAATATTCTGAGGAGGGGACTCCTCACATAAATATACTATAACATTCTGAGGAGGGGGACTCCTGACATAAATTTACTAAAATATCTATTTCAACTTCATAATTCAATAGAATAATACTCCAGTATATGTATAGATATATAAAACAACGAAGGGGATGCTTTTATCATAATCATAAAAGTAGGACTACGTATTCAAGGGATTGGAGGGGAAAAAAAGGGGGGCAATAATGATCATTGGCCCGTTTATGACTTTAACAAAAACTACACTATACTGGAAGGTTTTCGAAAACACTATCAAAAATTTAAACTGATTATCAGATTATCAGTGGCTATATTTGTACCTTGTAAGCAGGTTTTGATCAAACATAATAATGCATTTTTCTGACATATAGTATACAGGTCGTCACTCCTGTACACACAATGGAAACATGACCACAAGATAGGTGACGAGTCCATCTTGCACTCCTGTTTCGGACCAAAATTGTATTTAGAAATATAATATGATTTTGTTATACCACTGATAATCTGTGTATTTATAAGGAAGCTCCCACGTGTAAATTAAACTACTTATAGCTTGTTGCGTGAAATGATACAATAACGACAATTAAAACAATACTTGTGGTTATTTGGTATACTATAGTCAGTGATCTTTGTTCAAAGTTACAACCTTCACTTGTGTAAAACACTAGGTTCTATGATACAACAAGGATACACAGACTTTAGCTCGATTTATTGGTGGTTTTCTTACTGGCAGTGACAAATATCTCAGAAAAAAAGTGAATACTCATCTTAGGATAATGAAGTTTTCTTAATAAAATAGATTCTTAATGTGAAAATGAAAAACAAAAATAGACTTTTCTCATTCAGTTGATTAACTAGACTCGAAAAAAAAACATGTACTGAAAAAATAATTTTGGCCTTGTTTATTTTTAAAGTTATCCATGTCGTTTTCGCTTATTTTTACTTTGACTCTGAGCATGAAAGTGTCGGATTAAATGATTGGGTATGTGGTGGGATGGTTCCCATGTATTTTGTGAACTACTGTAACCTCTCCATTTTATAAGATATTGTTTAATGTTGCCTCGTTTTCTACACTTAAGTATTCTTTCGACATCATACATGTCCTGTTGAGGGTTTGGATTTTGTGACGGTTGCTTATCTTTTTGTGATTGTGCTTGATCATTTTGATAATTTTTCCCTACTTGATTTTGTGTATGTTTAATGATTGTGTCATTGACTCTGTCAAGGATTTCAGGCATGTCCATGAGTTCCTCTGGGTTAAGGTCATGATCCTCATCTACTTCATCGGGTGGGTTCGTGGGGCGATTCTTGGGGTCGAGAAACTTCTTTAATCGATTAGCGTGCACTGGAGCCTTCAATATTTTATCGTCAGAAGATTTGCGCAAACGGTATGTATATTCGCCTATGTGTTCCGCAATATAATATGGTCCAGTCCATTTTCGTTGGAGTTTTGGCGACAAGCCAACTGGAGTCCGTGTACAGTAAAGCCATACTTTGTCTAATATGAAAAACGTTGGTTCCTCTACGTTTTTGTCGTGTTGCGTTTTGTACTTCTGTTGTGCAGCTTCAATATTCGTCTTAGCTATTTTTCTGGCGACGGCGAGATTATCAACTATCAGTTTTAGGGCTGATTCTGCATCTTTGCTCAATCCTTTTGTAGATTCCGGAATTAGTGCAATGTCTATGGGATTCGAGGCTCTCTTCCAAAGACCAAATAATAAGGACTATATTGTGTTGACTCGGTTTGTATCGTGTTTCTGAAAGCCATCATAACGCCTTGTAAATAGTCGGGCCATGTTGACTGGTTGTCATGGCAATACATTCGCAGAGATGTTGCTAATGTACGATTCTGTCGTTCGGTTGCTGCGTTACATTCAGGGTGATAGGATGAAGTATTGAGCTTAGTGATCTGGAAAATTTTGCAGATTTCTTTTACGAGGTTTGAAGTGAAGTTTTCCCTAAATCAGTAAGAATTCTCTACAAGGTCCGTATCGACATATAATTTCGTTGAAAAGAACTCTAGCAGTTTCTACGGCTCCTCCAGTTTTCAATGGAAAAGCTTCACACCATTTGGAGAACGGACATACTACTAGCAAAATCTGATTGAAACCTCCTGATGACTGTGGTAAATTGCAAAGAATGTCCATGTGTATTCTTTCAAATACTCCAGTTGCCGGAAGAGGCTGTAAGGGTGCTCTCTTAGAGTGTGGATTAGTCTTGCCTTGTTGACATTCAATACAGGTTTTCACATAATCTTCAATGCCTGAGTACATTCTCTTCCAGTAATACTTCATTCGGATGTTGTTGTAAGTTCTGTCAATCCCTGGGTGCGCTGCAATATTTGCATCTTGATACGATAAAAGTACGTCGCGTCGTTACGCAATGACTTCGGTACAACTAGTTGTTTAATGACCCTATCTGATAAGTGTCCTTTCCTCTAGGATAATAGTGGTGAAACAGTATATCATTAGAAACAACATAGTGGTTTGACTCTCGGACTATAACGTCAGCTTTCTTTTGTCTTGCGGTAGCGTATTCTGTTCAATATACTCTAGCATTTGTCCTGCTTCTTCATCTTCATTTTGAGCTGCTTGGATTCTATCCTGTGTGAGCTTTGTGGTTTCGATCATCATGATTAATGGATCCACATTGCGATAACGATTATCTGCTTCAGTGACTGCCTTAATTGCTGATACTGAATCGCTTTCTAATTCGTCTGAGTCTTTTAACTGGAATGGCTGAACGACTGAACTTTGTTGATTGGTTTCTTTTCTGTATTGATCGGTTGCTGTATATGTAGCCTCGATTTCGTCTATACTGAGTCGACGCTGACGCTGGTTTTCTGGGTGCTGAATTCTGGAGAGGAAATCTGCGCATACGTTGTCCTTTCCGGGTTGGTAGTGAACCTCAAAATTGTATGTCTGAAGATACATGGACCATCTAGCTAAACGTCCGGTACTCTCTTTAATACGATGAAGGTATTGTAACGCTATATGATCTGTATATACGTGGAATTTGTTATTGGCCAAATAAACATGGAACTGTTTTATAGCTACTACTAGTGCGAGGCATTCTCTGTCTTTAACGTCCCATCTTTGTTCTGGTTTTCGTAGCATACGTCCGCCATACGCAATAACTCGGAGTTTCTTGTCTTTGTCGTGTTGACCTAGAACATATCCTATTGCAGTACCACTTGCGTCGGTATGTAGAATAAACTCTTTATTGAAGTCCGGAAATACGAGGATAGGAGCTGATGTGAGTTTTGTCTTGAGGATTTCGAGCGAGCGCTGACATTCGTCTGTCCATTTAAATTGCTGATCTTTATGTAGAAGCTGATTCAGGGGAGACGTTATTTTGGAATAGTTGTGTATGAACTTCCGGTAATAATTGCATAGTCCAAGGAACATACGTACTTCTTTAACATTTTCGGTGCTGCAAAGGAATGTACAGATGTCGTTTTCTCTGGATCTACTGCTATGCCTTCTTTGGTGATAATATGGCCTAAATATTGGACTTCTTTACATGCGAACTGACACTTCGACGGCTTCAATTTCAGGTTGGCTTCGATTAGTTTATCAAATAGAGCTGCTAAGTGACAAAGGTGTTCTTCAAAGTTCTTACTGTAAATTAGAATGTCGTCCACATAAACTAATGCGCTTTTCCAGTTGAGATCCCGGATTACTTCATTCATGATCATGTTGAAGGTTGCAGGCGAATTTGCTAAGCCATATGGAAGTCGGTTGAACTCGTACTGACCTCGATGCGTCATAAAAGCAGTCTTTTCTTTGGATTGTTCATCAAGTTCCAGCTGCCAGAAGCCTTGCCTCATATCACAGACGCTATATGTCTGAGCCTGCTTTTCCCCAAGGGTATCTAGGACATCTGAAAGATTCGGGAGCGATTGCGTATAGATTTTTGTCAGACGGTTAAGTTTTCTATAGTCCACACATACTCTCTTCTCGCCGTTGGGCTTTGCTACTAACAAGATGGGGCTGCTCCATGGTGACATGCTCTTCCGAATAATGCCTTGTTCCTCCATTTCGTCTAAATGTGTGTTTATTTCTTCCTTTGTCTTTGGGGTAGTCCGGTACGGAAATTGTCTGACTGGATTTGCATCGCCTGTATCAATGATGTGTTTGCCTATTTTGGTACAGCCCAATTCGGTTATATCTTTAGCAGCTTGCCTATATTGCCCTAACAGAGTCAATAACTGATATTTTTGTGTTTCGCTTAAATCGGACTTTGAAAGATCAATACCCATCTCGGTAGCAATTTTGATATAATTATTATTTGAATTTAAAGCTTCGCCAGTTTTGATACTATCTATAAACTCAAAATGTTCTTTTAATTCTCCAAATATTTTATCATCTTGAATTTTAATAAAGTTTCCAACTATGGTATTTTGTTTCAATGTTATTACAGAATTGGTAGGGTTTAAAATTTCAAATACAGAATTGTTGTTATGTGTCTGTATTAAGCACCGTGCTCCCATAATATTGTGTTTGCCAGCAAGTGAAAATTTGGTTCAATTACTCCTGATGTGTTTTCGCTAAAATTATCTATTTTAACAGGAAAATAACTCTTTGTCTAGGTTGAAATGTAACATCGGATAGCACACGAACAAAATTGTGGGTGCGATCCCGATCTTGGTCCTGACTTAAAGAAACTTCTGTCATTCCGTTTTGTAATGATAATACTTGTTTGGGGAAACTTATCTCAGCTTTTTGATCATGCATGAAGTCTCGGCCTAAAATAAGTGGCATATTGACATCATCCAAAATATAAAAATCGTGAAATAAAGTGAGTTTTCCTATTTCAACGGGCAGTGTAACTTTGCCTAGTACCCTGATAAAATTGTCATTTACACCACGTACACCTAACAAATCTGACTTATCTACAGGGTAAAGTTTATCTACTTGCAATGACTGATATGTTTTTGTATTTATGACGGATACGGCTGCACCGGTATCGACAAGAGTATGTATAACTGATGAACCTATTCTAACATTTATCTTACAGTCGGCTCTTGAACAGCCTGTATTTGCAAACAGATTTACAATATTTTGCTTTGATTGTTTATTTCTAGACTGCCTGACTTTGTTTAAATGATGGGATGGGTTGGACTTAGCACTACTTGGATAAAATTGAATTTGTTTTCTGAAGCCTTTTATTTGGGGGGCGTTTCTGTTGTCTATTAACATGATTAAGTACATTGACAGGGGGGACGTTAAGATGTGCATTCTCAAAATGTTCGTAATTATGACAGTATGTATCACACTTACCATCACTTCTGGGTTGGTTCTGTGGTGTAGGATTGTCCTTTATAGCACTGGTAATTTCGACTGGTTCTGGTTTCGATACTATCTGCATGGTTATGTCTGCTAGCAAAGCAGCATCTATGGCCTCACTAACGGAAAAGTTTTGTTTAAGACCGGTTGCGGTGACAAACGGAACAACAAACTCTGGTCTAAGTCCACGAAGAATAAATTGTTCCATCATTACTGTTTGACCAGCTAGAAAACACAGTCTCTCGATTCTGGATATAAACTGCGAAACAGTTTCGTTTTGTTTTGTTTTAAATCGGCTGCATCTTTCCACAATCCCACTTTTCTATACTTTTCTTCCAAAACGCTCCTTGAATTTACGGAATAGTTTATCTTTGCTGTTTCGGTCTTCGGCGTCGAGAAGCATATACCATGCTAAAGCGTAGTTGTCTATAAAACATGTAAATGCTCTTGTGGCTTGCACCTCATCCCACTTTGAAAATTCACACATTAGTTCGTAACGTTGTACCCAAATGTCTGCATTTTCGGTTTCGAACGCGTTAAACTTTTCCAACTTCGGTAACTCCATTTTTTCAATTTTCGTATATTGGGACTAGTTCATAAGTAAAGGTAACGGTTATCGAGGGATCCTCCCCAATTATAACCCTGTGAATTTCGGTATAGCTCCGTGAATTTCGGTATAGCTCCGTGAATTTCGGCACGGGTTACATTTAAGTCTGTTGGTCTATAATCGACACTGTGGCTGCTTTAAACGCAAGACCGTATACAATATATACAAATTTATTAACACAAGTTTACAGCTTGAAAGCTAGGGAAGACTGCCCAAGCAACAGTTTACAAAACATAATTAAGTCAAAGATAAGGGTATTAAAACATTATAAAAGGTTCTCATAAAATATAAATTATTGTCTAATCTTATGTAGATAATAATCGGATTACTGTCCTCCGGCTGAACTTAGTAAAATAGCGATAATTGCTTCTTTTGTAGTTCGAGTGTTAGATACATGTATTATCTTCCGCACTTTTGACAGCCATCGGATTAAGTTGTAAAATAGTAAATCTATAATCTCTTTGGGTATTTGAAATAAAGAACATTATATTTAAGAATAAAGAAACATTTTAAAACAAGAAATGTTCAATTTAAACTAAAACGAGAGTTCATAGAAATATCCAATCTAAAACGAGAGTTCATATAAATATTCAATCTAAAACGAGAGTTCATATAAAGCACTTTTCGAATTATGGTAAAAGTTCCCAATGTCACTTTTCTTCCGGTTATATTAATATAACCAGGAAGATTTGACATTTGAATCAGAAATAAAGCCAATTGAGACAATATATTTTAAGTGCTAAAGTGACAATTTGTTAATCCGTTTATCTCACCTTTTACATTTCTTTGTATTTAATTAATTCTATTGTTAAATATATATTTGTCGTAATGGAAAATACCTTGACGCTAAAGTTAATCCATTGGACACTAATCCATTTCTATAGATACTGTTTTTATATATACTTTTGTATGATATATTGAAGTCAGTTTAGATCTTAGGTCTGGTACTGTCCGGACCTTGCTAATAAAGTTTAAAGTATTGGTATTCCGTCTTTGAATTACTATAACACGGAAAACTACCGGTTATATATTGGTGGAGGACCCGGGCAGTACCAGACCTAAGATCTAAACTGACTTCAATATATCATACAAAAGTATATATAAAAACAGTATCTATAGAAATGGATTAGTGTCCAATGGATTAACTTAGCGTCAAGGTATTTTCCATTACGACAAATATATATTTAACAATAGAATTAATTAAATACAAAGAAATGTAAAAGGTGAGATAAACGGATTAACAAATTGTCACTTTAGCACTTAAAATATATTGTCTCAATTGGCTTTATTTCTGATTCACAAATGTCCAAATCTTCCTGGTTATATATACAAGGTATATTATGACCGGTATCGCTGATGGGAACTGTCAATTCCCGTGGGTACTCTCTGTTGAATAGCCGGATGTTTGTTAGTTTGAAGTTTATACAATTGTAAAATTCAGATTTTCTTGCAATGTTTTATGTTTGGAAAATTCTGACCGTATTAAAATATCGCATTTGAATTTAAATAGCATTTTTTTGTATTCAACATTTCCCGAAACTGCAATAATCATTCTCACATTTTTGTTTATTTTTCAACAAGGTAGTAACAATTTCGCGCTCAAAAATCAGTATGCTATTGTGATTTTGCAAATATCCCCAGACCTTATCGATTGCAGTTGATGTTCTTCTTAGATATTTTTGTTTCTTTTGCGATCAAACTTTTCAGATTTTATGCATTTCAAACCTTGACCATATGCCTACCTGAGGAGTTATTCCAATAACACGTGAGTTTCGGACATAACCATATAACAGATTTGTTTTATTACGCTTTTAATATGATTCTGTGATACAGAATATATATCAGAGTCAAATTGTGCATGGTAAGAAAAATAATCGGATTCAATACATTAATGTAAAAAACATCAAACACACCCAAGACACTTTTATAGATGAATAGTGATAAATTCTCTTGATTTTTTTTCACGTCAGTAAGAAATCCTACTGTTTCTTTTGAACAACAAACACCAATTAATAAAACGAAGAAGGGATTGTCGACAAAAAGTATATAATCTTAAAAATGTGTTTTTATGATGCATTACTTAATATCTTTAAGGATATTTAAGCATAATCAGGAATTTTCTTTTTTAATTTTTCTCACACTTTTCCATAAGATGAGATTGGTACTTCAATAACTTAATTAGTGAAAATTTGAAAAAATAACAAGATAACAACATGCTTGTAGAAAAAGACCTTTATAATTTTAATGGTTAATATATTCCCCTTGGTGTTATAGCTCATGAAAACAAGGATAGTCAACTTTTATTTCAGTATGCCTTTACTGATAAATTTTCTCTCTCTAAAATTCTTTAATAATAATGTCATTGTAGTTAAACTATTGTTGAAACTTCATCAGGCAAAAATAAAACTTCACTGTTTTACCATTGCTGTTTGTTACGAAAGTAACGAGCTATCACATGAACTATTGACGTCATACAACGATCACTTTTTCATTGTGGCGTTAGACATTTTCTATTGTAATGTCAGAATTTTACGGGAACCTTTGTAAATAAATGTTTAGTAATGGTGAACACATTGAGATAAGATATATTACACCTGTCGTGCATGTCCACAGAAATAGGTATCACACTTCACATTTGCATAAGTCATATCTAGCACAGACTTTTGAAATTTTGGTTTTGAGATCTCTTGACGTACGTCATAAAGTTGGCCTTCCGATTGTTAGGATTCAAATTCAAATAATGAGTCACATATGGACGAAACGCCTTACTAGTATACTGGTATCTTTGATGATTTTTTTTAAATCCCAAAGGGATATCATTGCTGGTGTCACTAGTCGATAAGGCAACGCACAGGTGCTGATCTTCAATATCATCTATGCTGTCATTTTCTGTGTATTTACTTTTATAAATTGTTAAAATGATTGGAGTAGCAATGTCATTCTTTAACAACAGGGTCTTTATCACTGCTAGGGAATTTCTGTGTATTTACTTTTTATTCTATCCTAGGTATGGACGACATAACAAGATTTTCAGAATATTTGCTTTTAAACACTCTTTATAATTTAGTTTCCCTTTTATTGTGTTGATTCTATCGCTCATGACGAGGCGTATGTTTTTGTCCAGTCGGTACCATTAGTCCATTAGTAAACTCTACGGTGCTGAGATAAGATAACATTGATACTGTTATTGTTGGTAAATCAACTATTTATAAAAGATCATTAATGCGGTAACCTTTGTTAAGGTTATCAGTTTATGTCTAGGTTAGTCTATGAAATTTAGAGCGAGAGGCTTGCCCCGAACTCTTAATTTCATAGTATATACCTTTTCATAGACTATTCAATTTGGCACATATTTACAACTCGAGTAATCTTTTAATTGGTCTAGTGATAGTTTATTTTGGCTGACTACTTGTATCACAGGTGTTTGTAAAACGGAGTTCATTAACGAAGTTTTGTAAATCTACTCACTAGTAGCATTGTAAAATATGTGATTTCAAAAGGCCCTTGACTCCAGAATGAAAAGATAGTAGCTGCTGGTTTAAGTATGTTTATTGATATAATGCGGTGGTTAACTATACATGTACTTAATTCGACCTGTTGATACTATTTTAATACTTTTTGTTATTTTATATTAATATGGATCTTGTCTGTATACCAGCTTTGATTATTTGGAATATCTACTAATTTTCACTTCTTCGTACTACATTTGTATTAACATCAAGATTATTCTCCTTTAATCTGTACAGGAAGTTTTATTGTTGATATTTACCCTTATGTATTTAGTGTTAAATTAGGTATTTATATGACAGACCTTTCTTGGTATTCCTAATTATTGGAAGATTTTATATAGACAGAAAAGTATACCTAAAACGACAAAGTTATTTTTCATTTACCTGTATATATTATGAAAACCGGTTTTTCAAAAGTGATTATTTTCTAAGGGTTTAATATTTCGCGGTAGTGTTTTGCCATGGCTTTATTTGGACTTGTTTGTTTGCTTTTGGCCTTGAATGTTTGTCCCTAATATTTTATTAACTATGTATTTACTTTCAGGTATCACAGATCGAATTTATTCGTTCATAGTGTGTTAATTTACGTTTTGATTGAGTTAAGCCTTCCAATTGATGTTTTATCGTGTGTTTTTCTATGTTGTGATTTTATACTATTGTTTCAGAAAAGGAGAAGGTTTGGTACCATTAAAACGTTTAATCCCGCTGCAAATGTTTGCACCTGTCCTAAGTCAGGAATCTGATGTACAGTAGTTGTCGTTTGTTTATGTAATTTATACGTGTTTCTCGTTTCTCGTTTTTATATATACTAGACCGTTGGTTTTACCGTTTGAATGGTTTTACACTAGTACTTTTGGGGCCCTTTATAGCTTGTTGTTCGGTGTGAGCCAAGGCTCCGTGTTGAAGGCCGTACATTGACCTATAATGGTTTACTTTTATAAATTGTTATTTGGATGGAGAGTTGTCTCATTGGCACTCACACCACATCTTCCTATATCTACTTTTTACATGGTAAGATGACAAAATAAATTGACCAAAAGCAGGCGATAATTAAATAGCATTAAATAGCAGTGAAAGCTTAACATGTCTTGAAAACATTTTTCAATTTCACAGTAAAACAAAAGCTATAATAAATTTAAAACATATAGATAGTATGCAGTGGTGGATCCAAGGAGGGGGAGGGGGAGTTGTTGGAAAACCCCCTTTTTTGGACGATCAATACTTTTGAATGGGGACATATGGTTGGAACCCCCCTTTATCCTGGGTTGGAACTCCCCTTTTAAAATGACTGGATCCGTCCCTGGTATGTCCCCATAGATAGTCTAGCGGATAGTCATTAAAAAGCCAATAGATCAAAGATACTTTTTTGTGTACAAAGTAATTACATGGATGATACATTATCACAATTTTAAGATGGAGTTGTACTCTAATCAAGGTATAAAGAACCATATTTGTTACTCATTATTTATTATTGAAATGAAAGAAACTTGCAATCGTCAAAAACATTATTTAGATCCAAAGATTTTATTAGCAGGATATTTAAAAATCACTGTGAAAACTAATTACAAACTATTTAATTTAATTAAGAGAATGATAATCCCTGTCTTCATGATTAAGTACGAGCGTTAGCGAGTACTTATCATGAAGACAGGGATTATCATTCTCTTACAAACTTAGAACATATAGACTCTATTCATGATTAATTATATGTCCTTTAAATGGTCTGAATGAATATAGTTCTCAAAATATAAGGTATAACAAATGACCCCTCTAGCTATATTGTAACCGTCTTGCACAACTGACTAGTGAGTTCTTTTTTTCTACTGTAAAAAGTTTGTATTTTATTCGGTAATTCATCTTTCAAACCTTATAATGGATAAAGATGTTGGAATTGGTAATTTTGAATTGCATGAAGAAGTGTCCGAGTTAGATCTTATGCTTTTACCTACCCAGGACTTGGTGAAAGGTGAAACCGAGCCTGTCGTGAGTGAAGCTGCTGCCACCCGCAGATTTTCGGCTCCAATGTCAGATTCGGATTTACAAGAAAAAATTCTTAAAGCTATCCCTAAGAAAACTAAAAATAACAACAAGTGGACTTTAGGAGTCTGGATTGCTTGCACTTTAGAAAGGAATTTGTGTAAAGAGACATTTGCTGACGGTCGTGCTTCAATACCCAGTGATCCGAACTGCCTTTCAAACGAACTTTTAAATTATTAGATGGCACACTTTATACAAGAATGTCGGCGCATGGATAGCAGCCCTTATCCACCCAATTCATTGGTCCAGATTGCATCAGGCATTCAAAGGTATGATAACATTTTAAAATTTCGATGTTGGGTGGGGAGGAGGGCGCGTTGAGATGCATCTAATTCCTACTTTTTTATATAGATAAAACCCTTTTCGTTATGTTTTAGCCTTGGGCTGCTGATTTTTATATTTGATGAAGTGCATATTTAGGATATTTTAAAAAAAATATTCTAAAATTAATTTAACCCAAATTTGTTATTTTCTTTATTAATTGGTCTTAACCTTCTCTTTTTTATATTAATTTTACTGTTTTTCAATAAATAAATGAGATATGATGTATTTGTAAGTGTGACAGTAACCAAACAATACAAGAAACAAAAGGCATACAATTTTACAACATAAAGTATCTTCAATGAGTCAAAATGTTCTCGTCCTGAATATGCATATCAATTTGCGGCGGGACTTTACCAGCCATCCACCATCATCCATCATCATCAAACTGGTTTTCGTGTGGGAAATTTCATTTTATATTAATTTACTTCAAGGCTGTATATTATAATCTCATCTGACCAACTTTGGAAAGGCAAACTATTACTATACAACGGTTGTTCTTCCTTCTTCTTAAATATCATTTAATTAAAACCAAAGGAGACATCTTAACAGAACAAAGTCTAAAAAATTCTTACGATGTATTTATATAGCTAGAAGAAGTAAAAATCCACATTTTTTGTAGGTATCTGAGAACAGACTGTAACAGAAATGACATTAACTTTTTTCAAAAAGATTCCGTTCCATTTTCGTTTTTTAGAAAATGTCTAGACAGTAGGATGAAGGAACTTACTAATAATGGTATTGGCACCAATGTTAAAAGAGCAGACCCTATATTGACATCGGACGAGGAAACCATGTGGGATAGTGGGGTTTTCGATTGTGAAACGGCAACTGGCCTTACAAACATTGTTTTTTTTTTCTATAACTGTAAGCTCTTTGGATTTCGTGCACTCGATGAGCATAAAGAACTTGACGCTAGTCAGTATCGTATTTCGGTTGATACGAATGGTAATAAGTTACTACATTATACCGGGAGGCTGTGCAAGAATGTACAGGGTGGACTTAACAACAGAAATATTGATGTGAAACGCATTACTCAGAAGAGTGATCTGTCAAACCCTAGATGCTTAGTGAAAATTTTTAAAAGTATTTGTCCTTAATTCCACGTGAGGGTAGGTTTTACCGCAAGCCTCTACCCCATAAAGCTTCAAATGGTTCAATCCGATTCAGTGTACAGCCTATAGGAATAAACACTTTATCTGGTAAAATGAAGGAATTATTCAAGGCTGCCCGGATTTCCATGACCGATCGCAATGATATCCAATCATTCTGGAAAAGTTACATATTGTACTACACTATTCAATGCAGGTTTTACTGATTCCAATGTAAAGTCAAGAAGTGGTCACCGATCGTCGGCCCTTGATACGTAAAAGCGTCCGTTGGAAGCATTACAAGAAAACGTTAGCAAGGCATTACAGCCGCCATCCGTCAATAAATATATAAAGAAGGAAAATGACTTGTCCGTTCCCAACAATAATCGAAATGAAAGCGAAAACAAAGAAAATGATGACAATAAATGTGCCAAATTGTATTAACAAAGTTGTAATTATCAAAAATGGAAAAAGATATTGTTTGGAAATTTGAACTACTTGTGTATTAAAAATTTATTCATCATTTTTACTATTTATACATATAATTAATGTCTATTCAAAATGCCAGGGGCTATAAAATCTTTCAAGACACTTTTCTGTCCAAATGTCCGAAGGCAATATATTTTGCTACAGTAAATGATCCTTTGTATGTTTTACAGCACAATAAGGTAATTAGCTACTAAGAACATGTTTTATGTCATTCTTCACCATTAAGAGGGTGAAAAATCTTGCATTTCATTGGTCGAAAGCACTTTACTATGTTCTGGTGATAATTAGAAGGCAAATTCAAGCAATTTTCTACACCGAGGCCTATATATCAAATGTCATTTTGCCGAAAAATGTAAGTTTTATTTGTTGTTAATGCGAAATAAGAGAGAAATCCTGGAAAAATCGCTATTATACATGTCTCTTTTAAAAGTTATATTTTATTTAAGAAATAATTCTTTCATGCCATGCTTTATGCTCATTTTAACATGGGTAGGCATTATATTTGTCAATATCTTTATACCGAGCGTTAGCGAGGTGTAAAATATTGACAAATATAATGCCTACCCATGTTAAAATTAGCATAAAGCATGGCATGATAGAATTATTTCGATTCTGATAGGAATATTTGGAACTTCTGTACTTCGAAGCGGACCTATAATACACATCCAAAAGGCAGCCATTTTGATTTGATGAACCAAAAACGTTAAAGAAAATCAACAGTTGAACGATAAAAAAAATAATATATAAACGTAAACTTACTTTTAGAATTATTTTATTTAATTTTCTAGCGAGCAACACCGACAAAACTATCCATTTCGACCTCCGGCGTTGTTCAAAATACAATTGACGGTGCAATTTCAATTGTGACGTCAATCACGTGCAGCCCATGTTTTATTGTAATTAGAACATGGCTTTGTTTCCAAAGCGAAAGAAGGACGTCATATTAGAATCGACAACGATACATCGAGTGCGATACGTTAACGTTTTAAGAGTTGAGAGCGTATGCCAATAAAAAATTTGGAGAAATTTTCATTTTTACATTATAAAACAGAGTATCTAAAATGAAATAAGGAGTGGCATGATTGTCAATGAGACACCTATCCATAAAGACCCAAGTGTAAGGATGTGATTATTTGTTTAAACTTCCATTTGTAAATAATTAAACAAATTTGACCTGATGAATCTAATACATTTTACATTAATTGAAGATATAAATAACTCAAGAAATACTGTATGGAATGAAATCGGCCGCAGGGAAAAACAGTAAACGAGGCCTGGCAAGACGATACAAACCGCCGACATGTGTAATATTGGCAAGTAGGTGTTCTTCTGGTAACAGAAGTATCAAAAAGTTTCTCTAAGGAAATTAGAGTGAAAGAGGAGCACAACCCCACACTGACGCTAGGCCATAACCTGAATAAAGCTTCCCCGGTATTCGGAGGATAAAATAATTCAAAACTGGTACCAGTAATGAACCGGCCGCTCTTGTAAATAAGAGAAAACCATTTATAAAAAACCCTACTTCCCTTATGGTACCACAGGAAAATATTGTAGCATATGGTCTAACGTAGAATTATAGGGTCATGACCCCTGTCGTCTTGCCAGATCCCGCCTCTGCATGAATACTGCGACAACTGTTTATTAAAGATAATACGAACAGACAATCAAAGATATCTAAATGCATTAAAAGTATCCTTCTTTGGAAACGCATACATATATATGTATGAACAATGAAATTCTAGAAATTAAAATTTTCTCCTTTCTAAACTAGTAAACGTCCACCATCAAAACATCAACTGACTAGAAGATGCGATAAAAACTGTCTGTTTCTAATCAGTATCAAGTATTCAAATAACACGATCTTTATAAAATGTTCCATCCTCAAAAGCATGCGGGAAAACGTGTAATCGCAATAACAGTTAAAGTTATAAACTGGACACAACCACTGCTATATTTATGTAATTTTAGACGAGTCGAAAAGTTCACCCTCTACAATAAATGATACTCCATTTAGTCCGAAAATTATTATCTCTGGCTGAATCTGTTTCCCGGTCTTCTTGATCGCCACTAAGCATATACCTAAAAAACATTAAAAAACAACAGCAGTGAAATAATCCAAATAGGCGAATGTCGGGGTAGGTGGATGGGGTTGAACAAGCTACCCGTTCAAACGTTAGAAAAATTCTTAAAGTGACGTCTCAATATGTTAACGTCACGTGACAGACACGGTCAAAATTCAAAATGCAGAGAAAAAAGGGGGACTCAATAATTAATACGGAATTTAAACTTTTATTAAACCTGTATTGTCAGTAAACCGATAAACATTATTAATTGAAGATTTAAATAACTCAAGAAATACTGTATGGAATGAAATCGGCCGCAGGGAAAAAACAGTAAACGGGGTCTGGCAAGACGATACAAACCGCCAGCATTTGTTATATTGGCAAGTAGGTGTTCTTCTGGAAACAGAAGTAACAAAAGTTCCTCTAAGGAAATTAGAGTGAACGAGTAGCACGACCCCACACTGACGCTAGACCATAACCTGAATAAAGCTTCCCCGGTATTCGGAGGATAAAATAATTTAAAACTGGTACCAGTAATGAACCGGCCGCTCTGGTAAACAAGAAAACCATTTATAAAAACCCAACTTCCCTGTGGTACCACAGAAAAATATTGTAATGGTCTAACGTAGAATTATAGGGTCATGACCCCCTTTGCCAGATCCCGCAAAATGAGAAGGTCTATAGACTCTCATCCCCAACGAAACGAGTTTACTACACCATACTGAAATATGACAAAACTAATTAATTAGGAAATACTCGACGGCCAGAACTTGCAAACAACTCTAAAGCTTCTTGAACATTATTTAAGAAAACATCATTACCTACGTCTGACAAGTGCACTCCATCATGCCTGAACAAATCACTTTCTTGAGCTGTCATATTTGGATGGCAAATTACAAGGCCATGATTTATTTCATCTTAAAAAAAAAAAATTACGTACAGCCAACATACGAGTCGAATTGATAGCCACCTGATTATCTGCCAAGTGCCAGTATCTACGAGGCAAAATTTCACTCCATACTAAGGAGAGGTTTGGCATTAACACATGTAAACGAATAATGTCCAACCTTATCTGCTTAATAAGCTCTTTTCCTTTGATTAGACCCAAATCGTTTGAACCCAAATGTATGATCAAAATTTGTGGACGCGGATAATATCTAAGATTCTCTTTCGTCTGAAGGTACCAAATTTTTCCATTTCATCCCTCGCTGGCCATACCAATGAAAAGCATAACCTTTCGACTGTAATCCAAGGTTTTGACCCCCTGGTTATCTCTTAGCACTTCTGGCCGCACAATAAACAATAGTTGATCCCATGACCCAAATTTCTGATTCCTAAGCCCCCATTCTGCTAAACTGCGATGCTCCACTTATTCTAAACGAGTGTGATCGGATGTGGTCTTTAACGCCATAAAAAAATAAAGGGTTTTCTTAAGTATAGAAATGAACTGAAAACGAGTCAACGGAGACCCATTAAAATGTAAAAACAAGTGTTTGTCAGTAGAAGGGTATCTCATTCTCAAAAAGGCATGCAACATGCTCACAGGACAAAGATCCGCCATTGTGTTATTATTCTATTATAATTTTTGCATACTTTGAACGACAAAATTATTTTATATCTCTACCTGTGTGACGTTTACATTCTGACGTCAAACACGCGATTCTACGCCAGAGTTAATGTTAAAATTACGATTCGGTCCCAGTGCTTAAAATCCCTCGATCCGTTATGGGTTTATTTGGCATACATAAATAAAATACAAAAATAAGTAAGCAATGAACGAGGTTGTTACATGTGATATATGCTTTTTTGCGTTCTTTGTTAAATATTTGTTTGTTTTTGTTGTGATTAAGATTGTGACACGGTGTTGACTGCTGTACCCCTATTTTGACATTTTTACCTATTATGTCTGTTTGTTTTATTCACGCATCGTTTTCAATATAATGGAATTTGATGCGACTGTCGTACAAGTGAGAGGTTTAGCGCTATAAAACCAGGTTCAATCCACCATTTTCTACATGAGAAAATGCCTGTACCAAGTCAGGAATATGACAGTTATCCATTCGTTTGATGTGTTTGAGCTTTTGATTTTTGCCATTTGATTAGGACTTATATCTAGATATTGACTATGAGGGTCGGTTGAAAACAAAACATTACGACAAAAGAGATGATTTCGGCTTCCCAATTGTGAATTTTCATTTTTAGACCAAGAGTTCAAAATGGTGAAGTTGAAATCATCACTTTGTAAATTTTACGGACGCCATCACGGGTTGGTTGACCGTTGTGGAATATCCGTTTCACAGATGATATCGGATATGTTCCTTATGTCGTAACTACAATCCCGTTCCCTTTTCACGAATGTGACCTACCGCGTTAGATTATTTACCGGCTTTGTAATAACATGAGCAACGCAACGGGTGCTGCGTGTTGAGCAGGATCTGTTTACCCTTCCGGGGCACCCGAGATCACCCCCAGTTTTTGGTGGGGTTCGTGTTGCTGTTGTTCCCCTATTTGTGACATTTTTACCTATTGTGTCTGTTTGTTTTGTTCACACATCGTTGTCAATATAATGGAATTTGATGCGACTGTCATACAAGTGAGAGGTTTAGCGCTTTAAAACCAGGTTTAATCCACCATTTGCTACATAAGAAAATGCCTGTACCAAGTCAGGAATATAACAGTTGTTGTCCATTCGTTTGATGTGTTTGTGCTTTTGATTTTGCGATTTGATTAGGGACTTTCCGTTTTGAATTTTCCTTGGAGTTCAGTATTTTTGTGATTTAACTTTTTTCCCTTTAAGGAACAACCAAAGTCGTAGCAATACCTCTTTGGTCAGCTTTCGAACTGCGAAACTTCAAATGCCATTTATATTTATTATTTGAAAATTTCAATGACAGATCATTAATAAAAAGTGTGTGGACTCCGATATCTGTATTCGTATCGGCCGTGAGCTCGCCTATTCTTAATAACGCATTAAATGCAAGACCAAATGCTGAAGCAAACATACAAGATTCATTATGAGAAGAGCACACGGATGGCAGTGATTGTATAATTTCTAAAGTAACAGGAGCGCGAATATCTGATAATTTGGGACGTTTCCTTCGAACTCCCTCTAACATTTTAGTAACTATAAAAGTGCATGTAGTGTCAATTACACCTAGTAATTTATGTTTATGGCTAATTCCTGATGAGTATGTAGTAATGGTAGATGATGTTAAACCAGAATCCGATAAGTAAGCTATAAAACGAGTTAACACATCAATTTGAACGGGCCGTGATACATTTAAGTCATATTCTTTGCTAAACTTTTCTAACGACTCTAATGCTGTCTTGTAAGTTGTCCATGTATTTTTCGCCATAGAAAAATTTACTAATTTTTCAACTTCGACGTTTAGATTTTCCATAGTAGGCTTGGCATTTGAGTAGGTTCCTTGTCTGCTTTTTGGTGCTAACAGTCTGAAGAGCTGCCAATGACAACAAGACAAAGCGTCAGCAATTACATTCCGACTACCAGAAATGTGCTGAGCCTTTATCAAAATATTATATTTGAGAGAAATAAATACAAGTTTTCTTACTAAAATCATTTCTCTAGAAGATTTTGATGACTTTTTATTCAAAATTGTTACAACTGACTGATTGTCAATATTAAACAATAACTTTTTATTTTCTAAAAATCGCCCCCACAATTGAATAGCAACGACGTCCAAAAACGTGATGTCCCTCAAAATACCTATCTGAATCCACTCTAGAGACCAACAAGCTTGCGACCATTTGCCATCAAAATAAATCCCGAACCTCCTATTTGCACATCCGGCGCTATCAGTGTACAACTCGATTGTCTCGTTTGATGTCCAAAACAGGTCTAGCATTACAGAAACTCCGTTATACTCATTTAAAAAGGATAACCAAATTTGCAAATCATATTTCATCTCAGCCGAGACGCGAATTTTATGAGAAGCTTCCTTCACATTGCAAGTTGCGTCGATTAACCGACGACAAAATGCCCTGCCTGGCACGACGATTTGACAAGCAAAGTTCAATAGCCCAATAAGTGACTGAAGTTCACGCAACTTTACTTTTTTACAACCAAGAATAACACCAATCCGTTGTTTTATCTCAATTAGGTTAACTTTCGGTAACCTGAGCTCCATGGTGATAATATCATATTCTATGCCCAAAAAGTTAAAATTTCAACTGGTAAAACTGTTTTCTCTTCTGCTAAAGGGACCCCCATTTATGGCATACATTTGTAAATGTTTTTAATAAATTGGCACACTGGTTTGTGTCTGCTTCTCCGGCGAACAAAAAATCGTCTAAATAATGCAAAATATTCTTGGAAGGGCTGTACCTTGCCGTATACCAATGTAAAGCCGTTGAAAATTTTTCAAATAAAGAACAGCTGAGACCTGCCCCGAGAGGCAAAATTGCGGTCATAATAAAACTCTTATCAAATTCAAAACCCAACTGGTCGAAATCGACTGGCCAAATTCTCAATAATCTGAAGGCGGACTTCACGTCCGCTTTTGCCAATAAAACTTGATTTCCTAATTTTTGTATCATCTCGACCGCATCGTCAATACTCGCATAACACACAGAACAAATGGACCTGCAATACGCCCGAGCTCAATTTCTTTATTCAACTTCTCTGTGTTCTATTAAACACTTTTAGAATTTTTACAAGTAAGAGATAATCCGGGCACAGCGTTCATAAGTTTAAAGCTAAAAAGTAATCCCCGAATCAATTCGGAGTCAGCGTTTATTACCGGGTAATCTACATGTTCTACTTCACAAACGTTGATAGGGGAATTTCCCAATTTATATAAATCTGTCAAGTCGCAACGTTTAATCTTTTTAATTTCTACATCTTGAAAATGGGTGTGCCCCGTTACATTTTGAGCATTTGTGATCAAATTTGCATTTTTTGCCAAACATGCAACGGTCCTGGTTAAATCTCCGACACTTTTGACGAGATTGAAATCCGGCTCCGCTGTAGCCACGAAAATTACTCTGATAAGGAGGACTCCCGCTTAAATTCTACTAGGATTGATATCCAAAACCTGACGAGATTGATAATTCAAGGAGGGAGGAAAATTATTGCTCGTGACTACAGACGATGACTGATTGATATTCCCTGTCACGACGCACAAAACCCACAACTCCTGATCAATGACACCCCATGAAGATGTTAGATAGCGCTCTTTTTTGAGTCGGTAATGTTCATCATACACCGCCCAATCATTATTAGTACCCCTAGACGACGTTAATCGAATGCTTTGCATATATTTCAAATACTCTTGGGCTTTTGAAGGCCATTTTCTTTTCGCTTTTTATATTTGTTCTTTGATTGGGGTAACGCTCGTTTAACTTACAAAGTTATAATCCTGATATCTTTGTTTTAAAACGCGAAAAAAAAGTTGTGATAGTATAAAACCAGGAGATTAAGATCGCACCAAACCATGCTTCGGTCAACTCCAGGGAGTAATAGCAAAATTTGTTATTTTCGATAGGATTTCTCGGATTCACAATCATACAGAATGCTTGGAACTACACATTTGGCAAGCTAAAGATGTATGAATATTTCATGAAATTTTATTAAGATATGATAAATTTCAGCAGTGTTAATTAAACAAGTTTTACTTTGAGTTTTTGGACTTAAAGATGAGAAAGAAGAAAAAAGACTGACGGCCATCATTCAAATACCGTTTAAGATAGGTAGAGAGGTTTTTAAAGAAGAAATCTGACATCCGACAGACAAAATATAATTCCAATTGAACAGAACACACACAATAATGACACAATAATGACTGTTGGATCTATATTGTTTTAAGTAATGTTTGGTTTATATTCAGCTAGTAAAAACAGCGGATATGATCAATATGATTTTCAATAGGCTATAAGTCCTCCTTATTTAGAATTATCGTTGCAATACATATTTATGTACATGACTTTGAAAATGTATTCAAAATTCAAATTCTAAAATTTATTCCTGAATAGAAATTAAAAAAAAAAAAACATGTATTTGAGGGACACTTTTTGCATCTGACTGAAATTAATTGAGCATCTTACTGAATGCCTTTTCGGAATTAAAGACAAGTGTTATTTGTAACAAGCTTCAATAAGAACCTATGAACCACACTACATCTGCCACGGATCTCACCAAATCACCAAAATAACAAAATCATTAAAATTTAAAGTGAATATATCAAATATCATTTTATATGCTTCAAAATGTGTCTTTTTTAAAGTATCGTATTATACATTTAGTTCCAAGGGTAAAAGATAAAATCTAAACTTTATCAAATGAAATTAAATTGATGATGCGGTAGGCGCTAAGACCTTGCTGAAAAAAATCAACACTTTCAGATTCCATATGAATCGGTAACGATAGACGGAAACAGTACTCAGGCACTAACTGTATTTCGTGCAGATATTTGTCAGAAATGCCTGATATATTTAGAGAAAAATAATGAACTTATTTATAATGAATCTTTCCATTGTGTGATAACCCACCCATAAATACTCAGGAGAATATTAAAGGAACTCAATAATTACCTTGTAAACTCTATTTCCCTATAAAATTGCTATTTCTTTATTATGCACGGCATCAGCATATGTTTCTTTCTTTCTATTTTTGTCACATGACGTTTTGAACTTGATTTATGACTGAATGTAAAATAGCCTTTAATGCATTGAAAAAATAATTTAAGATCACAACACAGGAAGAATATATAATGGTACCTGTAAGAGTGTAAGAATACAGAAGCAACGGTGTATAAACAAGAACAAGCAAAATATTAAAACAAAAAGGATCAAAGAAAAAAACAACAGGAGGCCTAATCAAACCCCTTCCCAGAAAAACACACAAAAATAAAACACAATAAGTAACGGATCTCAATCCGAACAAAATGTATTCGACAGAAGTTGAAAAAAAAACAGGGCAAAAAAAAAATAAATAAATAAACAAAAAAAATAAATTAATAAATAGATAATGATTGCAAAATGTCATATTAGGGGTGTTTTTATACCAATTGGTCTAAGATGAAAATATAAATTTTAACTACTAAAGCTAGACAGTTTTGGAACTGTAAAAGTATACGTTAGGATCTGTATACGGAAAATTTTAAATAGAAATGTTAATGGGTAGCTGCACATTTTAAATCTTTTATGCGAACACAAAACCCCTTATAAAACTATAATACAGAACAATTCAGATATTTTACAGAATAGCATTATGTTAAAATAATAGTATGCACTTCAAACAGTACGCGTAGTGGATGGAACAATCTATATTTCCAGATATACAATTGCACAGATCTGACAGTTAGTTGATGCGAAAAGTACTAATTTGTGGCTTTCTAATCTAATCGTTATGGTAACCCAAAGATCGTTTAAATGTATGGCCGGACATTTAAATGGCTGATTAATTTTGTAATAATATGTATTTTAAAAGTGTGTTGGGAGGGGGACCCTAAAAAAATGCAATCGTCTCTGCCGAAGCAAATTATTTCAAAATCAAGCTCATTTTAAAAAGACTAGAAATCGATATTAAGTAATGCCCGAACTCACATAGGAGTAATATACATTACAGCATTACTATTTCCTTATGTTTGCTCCGGAAAGGTAAGAAGATCCTATACATAATTTGCACCCGTCACGTTCCTCGTGTAAGTAAAAGATTAGATGATCTGTCACTTTCGGTGCTGTCACATTCGGAGAAAAGAGGACGGGTTTGTGATTATGATAATTGGGGAAAATGAACCTGTTATTCCATAACTGTCACACAACTCGTGATAGGGTCAATTAAATTTTCGAATAGATGAATTCAACTTTACCACTTGGAGCTCTTGGTTTAATAGCTTCAAGTAAGCAGCAACCTTATACCGAGGAAATCATGACAGGAAACGCAAGCTATAGAATATCGTATCAACTAGGAGATAAATACTCCATATGCATGCTCTGCTGGAATGTTCTACATAAAATGGGAAGTTCACAAATGGTAACCTCCTCTCATTTGTTGTGAAGTTTTGTTCTCAACCGATCTTCATTGTCAAGTTTTATACGAAAGTCGAGATATAAAGCAGGCTTAACTGTAGCTGTAGTCTCCTTCATTTCAAGTTCGATGGGATATCCGCGTTCAACATAGTTAACCAACTTCGAATTATTTAGTAAGAGAAGATCCTTTATATATAGCGGAACGTAAAGTTGAAGGATAGTGCCAGCTTCTTTTCATTCGTCCTTTGGAAGCTGCTATATAAAGTGTACCTCGTACGAAATAAAGAAAAAGTCGTCAAGAAGAGGGGCATATTTGGTCCCCATCCGAATATTGAATGTTTGTTGAAAAAAAACGTCCTCCAAATGATACGAATCAAGAAATCAAGCTTCTTGATATTGCCAGTTTCAGAGAAATTTTTGTTAGAATCCGAGTGTTCTTTTTCTAAAGTATAATATTTCTCTCTAAAACAAGATATTTGTTGAGTTTCCAACTGAAGTGTTAAACCTAACTACTTTATCAAGCAGTTTATTTAACGTGATTTACAGAAACTATGTGGTTTGGGCTTTATCTACAAATACCAGTGTTTGCTATGGTGGTAGGACAGGTGCTTAACAATAGTTGGGTCTTTGATGATCCATGTAGGATGAGTGTATTGTTTAATTCTAATTTGCATGAACGACCTCACAGCCTTAACTCTTTCGGAAAGGGTATCTACGTCTTCCTTTTTTTTTGTGTGTGTGTAGCCAATTGTCTGGCATAATCCTCCACTGAATCCATCAGTATTTTAAAGTTTTATTTTCTTATTAATGATTTAAGATCACAGTATTTTGGGCCTTTGGATAACACAATTTGCAAAGACTTGTTATTGTCAATGTTTAAGTTTCAGTAATAACATGGCTAGCCGGATTACATATGAATGGGTAAATAGCACAGATGCAGTCAGGAAGTTTAGAATCGTCAATATTGAGATCTTGCAACACGTATTTGTAATTAAAACTTTAAGTTCATAATTGGTTTGGTATACGTATAAGGGATGATAGATGCAGACTTTTCTTTTAAGTAGGAAGGTATTTTCGAAGAAAGATATTGTATAAATTGATGTCATCGAAAGAGACCGGGTGCGGAATTTTCTCGCTGTGTTTTGTGCACTTTGGTCGAGTTGTTGTCTCTTTGACACATTTCCCGTTTCCATTATCAATTTTACTTTGTAGCAAAGGAAAGTTTAAGACAGGGTCGTTTCTCCATTTTATCTTTGCCCATTCTCACGTGTCTGAAAAGTCTGTGACGGGCAAGCGACGATCATATTTACATAAAGGGTCGAAAGCACAGTATTCAAATTTTATATTTAACAATCTTCAACATAAAATAAATGGGTGATTAACATTTTGAATTTTAATTAAAATTTGAACAAAAAATCGAGTAGAAATTGTAAAAATTATGAAAACACTATCAGCCAAATTGTCATATTTATGAAATCTGAATAATGACGCTGTCCATTTCTAAGTAGATTGTCCATAAAATATTATTGAAATTTCAAGTCATTATGTGTTACAATGCATAAGATAATAGTTTATTGTTTCATTCATAATTTTGTAAAACAATGTTTTTAAAATTTTAATAATTGTTACTGATTACAAAATTAAAATTAAGTTTGATATTGACAATTTTCACTTTTGTCGTTCAAGAGTTATGGTCCTCAATAGATTGTGACAAAAAAGTATTAACAAAATTATGAACTCTTAGTTAAATTTAAAAAAAAGGAAGTCCATAAAAACTGACAATATAAAACATACGACTATATCAACCAACGTAACGCATGGAAAACAACTGTCATATTTCTGACTTGGTTAAGGCATTTCCGAAGAACATGGTGGGTTAAACCTGGTTGTAAAGCTAGCTTAACCTTCCGTTTGTATAACAGTTGTTTATAGTTCCTTTATTTTGACCAAACTAGATGAGCAAACTAAACAGACAACTTTGGTTAAGTGACAATAAAATAGCACTTATTTGTTTTTCGTGCATTGATTTATGAACCGTTCAAAAATGCATTTTATATTTTAATATGTTGTGACTGAAGACAAATTTTAGATCATTACAAGTTCAATATTGACGATTTTCACTTTTGTCGTTCAGGAGTTATGGTCTTTCATTGATATATAACAATTACATTAATAAATGTAATGAAAACCCGGTTTGACAGGTTCTTGTTTAATTCTTGGGTTGCTTTTACATTAATTTAAAACATATGACAGTCTCCTCTGATTCGTCTTATAGCTAATAAAAATCAGTGCACCTGCTGCTAAAATTATTATAGATACATTGATTCTGTATTTATGAGGTGTAATGCCGCAAGTCGATCACTACTAAACAAACATTTATTTGAAGACATAATAATTGGTTGGATGAAAAACGTGGACGCATAACATTTGCATGAAGCACTAAATATATCTTTTTATTATGCTAATGATTTAAGTTCGTTCCCCCCGAATATTTTACAAATAAGATATAGATAAAATATCAAAATTGACGTCAATTTATTTCCTGTCTTTAAATCAGTTATATTAAGTGATCTTAAGAATTCCCATTAGCTTTTTTTTCAAAGCACTGGCTTTAAGTTAATTGCTAATGTTTTAAAATGAACAGTATTTTCTTTCCTAAGACTATTGAAAGGTGATCGCATTAATTAAAATCCGTTATTCTAGAACGTTGTGTCAAGACACAAATTAAAGCGACAGTAGTTTACTGATGTTTAAATCTCGAAAATCGATTAGATAGAGATATCTTAAGGAAACAAACAAAAACTGAGGGAATTGTATAAACTCCAAAGGAGCGAGATCAATAGCGTCGACAGGGTAATCGTCTCCCGCTATGCATGCATCATTCGCAATGCGAATTCACACAGTCAAAATGTCACAATTGGGAACAGGATACACTCGATTAAGTTACAGATTAGCCGTTTGTACTGGTATCTAAAGATATAAGACCGCGAAAACATGTTGCTAGTAAGTTAAGACATCGACACATCGTATCGGTAAACATTCGTTATGGTGACCGTAAAACTTATGTAGTATCGATTTGAGTCGTTTTCCTCATAACTCAAAGCAGTGTTTGTGTAAGCAGCACACCCCTGTTAATTAAATCCTTATAAATTGAACGTATTAACTGGGATATGTTAACGCCGAATGAAGGAGCAGATGGTATGTTACTGCTGAGAAGTTGACAATGGGAAAGTTTAAATCATTACGTTTTTCGTAGATTTTAGCGTGAAGATCAAGATATGATAAGCAGATTTTCTATTTTCAGTAGTATTCTTAAACTCATATTCACTGAGATACTAGTATATAAGGTGTAAGCACTCATTGGAATGTGGTTTACTGAGTGACAAAGAGTCATCAATATATCTGAATGTGAAAATAAAAAAACTTTGCTAAATGCTTTTGCTTTTTATCTATGAAAAGGTTTGATAAATATTCTGTTGCATATTAATCCATCAAATCAACAAATATGTTGTCGATCATAAAGCCCAGCATTTTAATATCTTCTTCGTTGTAATTGTTGTAGGAATCAGTGTAGTTCTTCACATCGTAAGAATAACCAAATATACCAGGCTTCTAATTTGGTACGCCATACATGCATTACGTCTTCATTAGACTCATCAGTAGCGCTAAAATCAAAACACCCAAATCAAGTACGAAGCTGAAGAGCATTAAAAACCGTTATTTCCTTAAAGGTTTACCAAAATACGGCTGACGCAATCTCTTCATCGGAAAAGAAACGCTTTATGTTTCGAAAAGCTCAACATTTTATAACAGAAAATTACAAAAAATACACAAATCAATCATATTCCATGTCAACACATTTAATGATGTTTAGGTAGCCAGTATAAGAAGGGAGATTTCCATCGCCCTTTCTTATGTTACTGCCAAAGCAGAGAAGGACGGATTTGTAATTTATTAAAATATTCTCTTTTGTGACTGTTGTAGGGGTATAATTTGATTCCCAGTTTTGCTGTAAATTCCAAGTTATTTAGTAATACATTCTAACTAATGATTTGTTTGCATATACAAACAAAATTGTTAGTGCATATTTGTCATGAGGAGAGGACAAAGCATCCACAACCTCAAAAAACCCGTGTGTTTATTATAAATTGTAGATTTTAAATGCGCTTCTGAATTTATGACCGACCAAATACGAAAATCTGTAGTTCCTCCGAAAATGTGCTCTAGACAATTTTTAATTTTAATAACTACTTTTATTGTTGTTGCATGATTCGTATATTTAGTTCTTGCTTCATAAAAACGGAACTTGTCTTGCTCGAACCCCCACTTCCCTGTTGATGAGCAGTAGACTAAGACTTACGGAAGGGATATTTATCTTAACATTATTGGTTTAACAAGTTATTTGATCATGTTTAACAATATCAAATACAAATGTAGTTGCTAGTATGCATGTTTAAGCACTATTTATCCTCAAATTTTAAATAAGTATTGTGATTGTATCTTCAAAATGAATGCGCGCTAAAGTAATAAAAATTATTAGCAAAAAAAAAATTGAATTGTACACGGAAATATAATGCACCAATATTGTAGATAAAGAAAAATATTTCTCTAATTTTCATGTTATTTTCACATTTCTCGATCGGTGTGAGAAAAATATTTCTCTCTAGAGAAAACTTTGTTCTCGGCAACTGATTGGTCAAAATTCAATTATGACGTCAAATTTTCTTGGTTTCTTCTGAATTTCCTCTTGTGACGTCATTAAAAAAGGCGACCATGTCTGATGACATCTTCAAACTTGATGTTAAACTAATAATTCAGAGTATGGAAACTATGTTGATCCAATTCATTACATGAACTTGAAATAGAGGATAGATTCATATCTTATATCTATATATAAATTGTCAATGCGAGTCGGTTGAGGACTGAACTTCGCGACAGAAAAGATATTTTCAATTTTCTCATTGTGAACTTTCCATATCCAATTACATTGCAGCAGGTCTGCATATAATTCAGGGCTTGCCTTTCCTATAATATCTCCTTGATATAGGGTAACTGCTTACAAGCTGTCTATTAAACTTGAGTTCCTAAGGGTAATCTGTGTCATAGATGGCCACGACAACGCAACGTTCCACTTGTCGTCAATACAAGTTCGTCCTCTTTCCTCAATTTTGACATCACTGAACTTATCATCAAATTGTGCTTGTCATGAGCCACTCTATGGTAGCCACTATTCGATCAAGAAATATAACTATTCTTGAGCACCCGAGTTCATCCAGGTTTTAGGTGAGTTCGTGTTGCTCATTCTTTACATTTCTATATTGTTTTGTTTAATGCGTTAAATGCTGTTTCTCATTTTTCCTTTGGTAATGGCTTTAATTGTTTGTGGTTTTTTTTACTGATAGTTTATTTATCGTCCCTTTTAGATTTGCTCTCTTTATTCATTAATTCTGAGAATCTGGTCGATGTAGGTTTACATATTGTATAAACCCCTGATGTTAAATATCGTATATAGACCTCGTGATGTCTTTTGGTTATTTATGTCATGTGATTGCTGTCTCATTGACAAATACCCCACATTTATTATTCATTGCCACTATACTATTTATACAGTGCATATTTACCTGTCGTAAATATTGTTTTGGGGATAAACATTAGTTCTCCTTAATAACAATTGCAATATTGTGAGTACTTCAGCACAGAAAAGTAGCTAGGTTCTTAATAGCTTTAAATATTGATTTCAGTATACCTCGTCTTTGACCTTTACATAAAAGTAATTAGGACACGGAATCTATCAATAAATTTCCGATGTGACCTACACAATCTAATTAACTTCTGAAAACTAATGGGAAAGATGGAACTAATTGTGTTTGCTTACAACATTTTATTAATGTAGTCATGTATACGGAAGCCATTGAATCGAAATTCTAGATTATAACTATCATTGAAAATCTACAATAGTTGATTTTTTTCTCCCTAAGATTTATTTAAGGTTACATAAAAGCAATTTGAACGGACGGTTTCTGTCCTTAAGAATTTTTAGGCATCAACCGTTCATCTTTTATAAGGGGTTAAGTTCGTTCTCAGGACAAACATTTTTTTATCAACTTTTGTAAAAATAACTTATTTTAACAAAATAGTTAATCTTTAAGAAGTGTGACTATTTCAATTGTTGTCTGTAAAATGTCCAGCAAAACAGTATACATATCATGATAATAAGTCGCAATAGGTAATAGTTTATGTAAACTGTAAAAACGATGAAGAAAAATCATGATTATGGCTACAGAGTTGGTTATTTAATCAATAATATCCAGGAAACATAATGTATTTGTGAAAGACAACGAAAGAAAAAACTCGTGGCAATAATTTCCCGTTTCAAAACGTGACATCTATATGTCCCCATGTGTGCCTCATCTCTTTATTAATCTAAAATAGGAAGTCTTATTTCAAAATTCATAATATAAATCTATTAAGTTTGAGCGCATACATAATGTGATGTAATGTTGTCTTTGACATCCTCTAATACTTTACATTTCCATTAGACTGGTGGGTCCCATTTATGAAAGATTTATAACGCATTCGATTGATTGGTTGATTATTTGGTGATTTACGCACCTTTCAGCACTATTAGCCATTTAGTGGCTGAACATTTTTTATTGGTGGAGGAAGCCGTAGTCGCTGGAGATCCATCAAAATTCGGTAGTAAAACTGGCAATCCTAGTCAATTAATATTGGAGTCGAACTTACCAGCCACGTGCGGGGTTCGAACTCAGAACATCAGTGTTAACAGGCTAGTGACACAGTACATGAAGTTCTTAGACCACTCGGCCACACACCCTCCCTCTCCCCTCCTTTATTCGACATTCTGAAGATATAGTACAAGTTGAACCATTGTTTAAGAAATGAGCTCTACGCTTCTTATATTTGTTTTTAAATATTGATAAAGAAGCATTTTTATCATTCTTATAGCTTTTATACAACATAAGCAATGCCTATTGGTTATTTGTGTACCGAAGACTATAACTCATATCATGTTATGCATACAAAGTGCTTTACGCACACGGTAATTTATGTAAAATTCTCTTTTGGGGTTGGTTGAATCCCTGTGCAACAGTATAACAGTATAAAAATAGATATGTGGTATGATTACCTATAAGACAACTATCCATCGGAGATCAAATGACGTAGATGTTGGGAATTATAGGTCACCGAAAAGCCTTCAACAATGACTAATCAGAAAATACCTGTTTATTAACAACAGACTACATAAAATTAATATGATGTATGGTATATATCCATGACATAGATATCAAAAGACGTGTCTTCAATTTTGAACTTTTATTGTGGTTCTATACAAATAAGTTCTACTATTGTGTTAAAGGAATCTATGAAATAATATAAAATCAATCACATTTAAAAGATTAAAAACAAATAGAAATTTCTAAATATAGGATAAGTAGCAAAAAAAAAAAAAAATTGGAAAACAAAATAGTGTAATATGACTTCAGCTGAACTTATAGTTGACTTCAACAAAATAGGACGAAAGATACAAAATAGGACGAAATATAGTTCGCGAATAACGCCCCTCCCTCCCCTCCCCCCACACACACATTAAACGCTGTGTCCTTCGCTTAGTTATAAGCGTGATCTCCTTCTCTGTGGATACAGTCTCTTGTGGGTTAGGAGGTATCCAATCTTGTAGTATGCCAAAACATACATCTGGACCTTTAAACCTTCAGTACACATTTCCTCCGATGGCGATGTGAATAGAATAGTTTTTCTTTAATTTGCATCCATGGTCTGTCTCAAGAGCTCTAAACAGTCTTAGACTATTAATTTTTTATCTTAGGAGAGGACTGATTCCTTTCTTACTTCATACCGTTGTGTCTCTCACTGACGGATGTTTATTCTCAGTTTAGTCTTTCATTATGCAGTTGTTCAAATAAGTTCTAAAATGTTTGGCACATCAGATCGACACGAAGCACTAAAAAACGAAAAACAAATTACACATGGTACCAATCTAAGTGTACTTGCAGTTAGCAAAAGTTAGTTCAAAATTAATTTCAACTAATAAATAAATTAGGTTCTCCCAGACTAAACATCCCACGGATCTAGTGTAAAGACGTCTTTAATAGCCAGAGAAAAGCATGACCTTGTCCAATACCAAATACTAGAACAGATAAAGACAGTATTCAATGATCTTACTGCAATACCAAATACTAGAACAGATAAAGACAGTATTCAATGATCTTACTACAATACCAAATACTAGAACAGATGAAGACAGTATTCAATGATCTTACTACAATACCAAATACTAGAACAGATAAAGAAAGTATTCAATGATCTTACTACAATACCAAATACTAGAACAGATAAAGACAGTATTAAATGATCTTACTACAATGTTAAATTGAAAATCTTTTAGAACAAGTGTGTTCAAAAGATCTATAACTTGAAGTTTACAGATGACGACGAATATGTTTCAATTGTCGTAACAACAATCCCGTCCCCTTTTCCCTAAATATGACCTACCGAATTAGACTCATCACCGGGTTTGTACTTCTATGAGCAACAAAAAGGATGCCACATGTGGAGCAGGATATGCTTACCCTTCTAGAGCACCTGAGATCACTGCCAGTTTTTGGTGGGGTTTGTGTTGCTCAGTCTATAGTTTTCTGTGTTGTGTTTTTTTTGAACTGTTGTTTGTCTGTTTGTATTTTTCTTTTTTAGCCATGGCGTTGTCAGTTTATTTCAACTTATGAGTTTGAATGTCGTTTTGGTATTTTTTGCCTCTTTTTTACATTGTTCTAAATTAGCGGAGTCTATAAACAACATCACCGTAAAAGTTAGGATGTGTTATCCCATTTGTTACAAATTTCTACTGTTACAGCCAAACTTCTAAACCAACTATTTTTTCTAGGAAAGAATTTAGTAAACAATTATACATGTAGTAACTTGTGATCATGAAATCCCTGACGTAATATTTAACTAGATTTACATAGATTACTTATGTTCTCATATCATACACTGCAATTCACTGCATTGTAAACCGATTAATTGTTAGACATGTCTTTACAGGGGTTTGTATGCATACTATGCCTACATGAGGACTCCACAATAAAGTATACATGTTTTTAAGCGTCACAAGCTACCATTTCAACAAATAACTCGAAAAAATAAAGCATACGGAATAACTTTAATTCCTTTTGGTCATATAGGCATAAAAATTTCGCTGTTACATTATTAGCTTGCATGATAATAATTCGACCTCATAAGAATCCATGTGTATGCGACCTATAATGTGACCTCAGTTGTAGATGATTGTGCATGTTCTCGGCGTGGAATGACAGTTTAAAACATGAAACTAGGGACCTGATTTCGTAGACTTAATTAAAAAAAAAATATTATGCGGGTTACATGTACAGAAAGAGTGAAGTATGTTTGATTTTATCTTAATATATAATCATCATTATACTATTTCACGTGCTGTTCATATCAATGTGTTTAAAAGAATAACAAAAATACCAAACTACAAATTCAAAAAGGGGAAGTCCATAGAAACTGTAAAAATCAAACGTTATCAATCAACGGAACGAGTGAAAAACAACCGTCATATTCCTGACTTGGTTCAGGCATTTGGCGAAGAACATGTTAGGTTTCTTTGCCAGATTTAGTTTATTGATATTACTCCATGACATTGTTCTTCCATTCAAAGTTGTGGCGTAATCATAAACTTGCAAAGAATTCCACTCAAAGCAGTGCTAGGGTGCTGTCTTAAACCTGCAGTGAATGAGTTTTTTTGTGCTCCGTGATGAAGGCCTCACTGTAACTTTGAGATGAAGAACTGCAATAAAAACGCTGTTCCTTTGCTCTTTGTGTTTATTGCTGTGGATATTCTGATTTTGTGTCATGAATGAATACCCCATATCCTTTCCTTTCTATTAGGTTAAACCTGGTTTTATAGCTAAACCTCCAACGTGTATGTCAGTTGTTTATGGTTCCGTTATATTGACAAAATTGATTGAGCAACCCAAGCAGACATAATAGGTTAATGTGACAATAATAAGGATCTAGCAGCCAAAAATTTGTAAACATACATGATTACTGACTAAAAAATTAAATATTTAATTTTTAACTATTTATATTTTATAGGGGTCACATGCCTATCGGCAATCTTCAAAGGTAATGTCGACGGTTTATTAGACGGTTTCCAATCCCAACATGTTAATACTATTTAATATTCCATGCACTGTTTAATTTTTCCTATGGAGCTATTGTTCTTTGATATGTGTTTTAGAGAAATTGAGTCAATTCGTTTGGCATAAATTTGACAGCTTATGCCTCTTTAAGCATTCTGAACACCTAAGCACAGCATCGACCAACCAATCGGAAGTGTCGCTCGTAGAATGTACTTAATCAAAATCGTTGTCATAATAAGAATAAGAAGATGTTGCATGATTGCCAATAAGACAACTTTCCACCAGAGTTCAAATGACGTGGATATAAGTAATTATAGGTCACTATGGTCTTCAACAATGAAAAATATCTATATCATAAAAATTCTTACATAATTTGTTGAATTTAAAAGTACACATACATCTAGCTGAATAAAACTTACTACATTGCCTTAAAAAAGGTCGTTCCCAATGCAATAAGCATCACAGTTTAAAAGCTATTTTTATGGAGTGGCCATATTGAGAATATGCTTTGGCATATTGTATCCATTTGGATAAGTGAAGGCCATCCGCTTGGGCACATTATATGCACTCAAGAGTCTTGGGTAGATGAAACGCGTGTTTCTTGTAATAAAGTATAAGCCTAGCATCTTTGGTGAGTTATCATTACCATAATGTCTATGGCACTGCCGGAAATTGTTTCGTCCCCAAGGGTACTAACAGTTCAATCGTCAGCACTCCTGACATAAAATATCGTTTATACGGTCATTTTCTGTAAATTAAATATTAAAACCTTTCGAAGCACTAAAGTTTTTCTACTTCAAGGCATAGATGGCCTTAACCTGATTTGGAATAATTTAGGGGATTTGTTTCCAATATTTTATTGTTGACAGTATATAAACGATAAATTTACAGTCTTGACGGTATTCATGATCTCATCATCCACTAAAGAAAAGGTTTACTTTTAATGACAAAAGTAGGTTAAATTCGAAGATAAAAGTGCAAAACGAATGGAAAGCCGATTAATTAAATTTGACCTATTTTCTAATCTCTTATAAGATTATAAAAATAGATTAATATCAAAACGGAATTGTGTTTGCATAATCACTTTTTATGAGGTTTAATGTCAATGAAATACTCACACGAAAGAGGAAACCCATTAATGTAAATTGGTAAGATTCATTTTGGAAGATGGTTTCATGAGTGTGTTTTTAGGTAACACGTCATCTTGCGCAATACTGTCATGATAAAAAAAATGCAAATAAAACATATATCTTTAATATGCAAGAAATAGAATTAAAACGAAGCTCAAAACCTGCCCTTTTTCCACTAAACCAACTCACATGTATTTCTGGCTAGATTATACGATGAAGGAAAGATTGCTAAGAATGAGCATGTGGAAACGCATTTGAGAATTTGTTTAATTTTAGTCGAACTCACCGTCAATCGTTTTATGTACGTAATGTGCCGTGAAAACTAGACAGTTAACAAACAAAAACCTTATCAAATGTTAAAGCCATGAAATAATCAAATGCTCTATGTATGAGTTCTGTCTACTTGATGTTTACTTTGTGTATTTGAATCCATTACTATTTCACCAATAAATGTCTACATGAGATTTTCAAGAGTCTCAGTTATTTTAATAGGCCATGAAAAAGTGGTCCAAATTGTCTTTAAAACCTTAAATAGGTTTGACCAGTTTGAAACACTAGACCAAGTTATCTTTCAAACTGTTCCGAGTTGTCTCTCAAACTGTTCCGAGTTCTCTTTCATTTGCTCCGAGTTTTCTTTGGTCCTAGTTGACATGATTCCGCATTTGGATGATACCACTTAAAAATGTTCCAAAGACAACTGCTTCTGCAACGTGTGATTCAAAACAAGATAACCATCTGAAACCATCATTCAGCACAAAGCCAAAACGCATCAGCACAGAACAAGTCAAGTTCATTTTGAAGATAAAACACAAATATTTTGCTAGCTAAAAGTGTTTCCAAAGCATCACTATCATAGCAGTATAAGACGATCGCATCCATTAGAGTGAGAACTATTCAACCCTCAAGGTGGAGTTCAACATGGTTTTTTTTTTCCTGAAGTGTATCGTATATATGCAATTTTAGTGGCATACTGATTGTACTTTTGTCGTTTTTCTTAATTCTTATATGTATGTCTTTCTTTAAATTTAGTCTTTGTGAATGCCAATGTGTATGTTTTCAGTTTGTTTATTTTTGCATGAACCAAAACGATACAAAATCTGACTAACGCTGGTGGAAATTAGATGAAAAATAAATATTTATTATCCTAAACATGGTCATGAACTATAAGCATATTTGTCACTAGACTTTAAGAAAATTTTTCAATTGCATATGTTATGATATTGTAACTATCATATTTATTTAGTTGGCCTAATTTGTTTTGTGTGGCCTAAGAATGTTTACATTATATATTTTTAACATTATGTACAAAATGATACACATTGTGTTACAACTATGCAGTATAGAAATCACAGGAACAATCATAGATACTCATGGAATGATTAGACTTTCTATTTCACTTACATAAGTTTCCAGAATGATCATAACAAGAGATGCGTAATTTAAACATCAACACTTATCTAGAAGTTTCCGTTACAAGTATATATATATGCAGACCCTAAAGTTAGACATAGACAGAGACAGCGATAGACATCAACATTCTCAGCAGTTGGATTGACACTTTTATTTACTAACAACATCATACTAAATTGTGACCTATAGGACGTAATATTCTGTGGATTCCCGTGAAGATTTCGGGATAAAGAAAAGATAAAAGATTGGACTCATATTTTGACAGTTAAGTTGATATTTCTATTTGTGTAATACTTCTTGTAAACTAGTGTATAATAAATCTTGTTAAATTTTATTATTGATTTTGTGTCTTTTGTTGGCTACAATTAAAAGTCGATTTTTCTGGTCGTAACACATAACGCTACGAAAATGTTATACAACCGGTTGGAATTTATTTTTTGATACCGCTAAACACGCAGCATATACGAGTAAGACCAAAGCCTGGTTGCTCTGAGTCAAAATAATATGTACGGGACGCGGGACATAACTTCTATCGAATGTTACTTTGTGAACTAGCACGTTAAAAATGCATTCAGTTGATCCATCGGTTTACTAGTACAAGGCAGGGTTCCTATATGAATACATGTATAAAAGTAACATATTCTTGTTCTTATATGCATGTTGTATTTGCCATTGAACGTTAAACACGAACCCGTCATAATTCTCTATTAACGTTGGTATACTTTAAAGTTGCAATGATTTTTAAGCCCATAGACCTACACAAAAAATGCAAACAATATAAGGAGAAAGTACATATACCTGTCTCTTTCACGAAAAGTTTTCTGAGAATAATTATGCATAAAAATAACAGTGATAACAAGTTATATTATGTAACCCAAAAATGAACCAAGCTTATAACGGGTAATTTCAGCGTTTGTAATGACACTATTATAGTTGGTTAACCAACAAACAATTAAAGAGAAACAATACAAATATTGTATGACACAATCAACTCTCACGTCTAATTATGCTCTTAATTTAGTTTAGCTGAAGGTACCTATTTTAGTACAATCCAATATCTTTGATCATCCAAATAGAAAATTTTTCATTTTGATCAGCTGTTTGTCAAATAATTATATAATGTGACGGATACTGATATGAATCCGCTATTATAATATATGTGTTATACATAATCACATGTAATGTTTAATTAGCTCTACAAAAAAAGATACAATCCCTCGAGTGCCAATTTAATAATTCGTTAGCTGGATATCAATTAAGGCAAGCTTCCAATTCCTTCCTAAAATTTTTTTCCCATAATGACGATGATTATGATGATGATATTATTATATAAAAATAATGAAAAATGATAAAAAGAATATATATTAAGATGAATAAACAAATACTAACACACTCTCTGAATTTTTGTTAACCTACTAGTACTTCACTAGCAACCGTTAACAGCTATCAATTGGACAGGAACGCCCCCTGAAAAAAAGTATAAAAAAGTAACAAAAACACGTCCCACGTTGGTTAACGTCAAGCGCACATCTTCTTTTATTCCTATAGAGAAAATAACATAGCATATCAAGGTCTTCTAAACAGAACACATTGTGAAATAGAATTACAAGAATGATGTGTATAAATTCCTGACACAGCCAAACTCCGGATCGTAAACACACATCTCACTGCAAGTTCACCACGGCCCTTATTGTCGGTTCTAGCAGAATTCATTCTCATTAAAGCTGTCTTTTGGGAATGTAACTCATGAACGTGAAAAAAACTAAATTTACACAATTAAAGTTCTATCAGTATTAGATCTATAATACTGATTAACAAAAATTGATATGACAAGTCATAGCAACACCCTCTCCTTCATGCATACACGCACATACAAAGACACACAACAACTGTCCAAAAAATAGATATTAAATGAAATCATACTAGTTCGCAACTTTATGTTTTGCCTAAGATATTCCACTGGTCTAAAAAAAATAGCGGTATAGATTGCGTAAGCCTTATTTGGCACAACTTTTGGATTTTTTTTTTTTTTTCATTACTCTTCAACTCGTATTTGTTTTGAACTTCTCTGATGAGTTTTGTTTTTTAATGTCAATGAACTGTCCTTGTAATCTAATGATAAATAAACTACCATTTAGTTTAAAATATCAATTTTAATTTAGCTTTCATACAATATTCTTTACTGATACATAAGTTTAGTGAGAAATGCGAGATAACTCTGAATCTGAAGTAAAATACGGTTGGTTTCTGTATATCCCAAATACCATCACTGTTTATTTTATATATTCACATAGTTTGAATAAATTTTCTGTTGTAAAAGTGCACAGCTTTGAATATCAAGAACGAATATATTTTTATGTCAGAGTAAGTTGAGATAGTTTCACTGTATATTTAGAAAAAAAAAATTGTTAACAGAGAAAATGTCGTCTACATATCTACTGGTATTGTTGAATGTATCTAATACATGAAGTTTTGTTTTAGGGTCTCTATCTTTATTTCTTTTTATTATTTATCAAAAATATATAATAAATATTGATTCAGAACAGTAAAGGAACAAATATGCGATAAACTTTTTATATATTTCTAATGCAGAATTTTCACTGCTTTGTGTATTAATAATCTTTTATGCATATTAATATATATATATGTGACTTACATTTTAAAAATCGGAAAAATACATAATATTGTATTATTGTATTATTGTTAATAATAATCTTTTTGTTTGTTTTTGTAATCTACATACTACGTGAATTGTTTACAGGATTATTCACAAACGTAAGGCGACGTTTTCATTTTTTATCCGGTCAAACCAAGACGATTCGAATGGTTTTAGAGTTAGGTCGTCCGTTATAAATGAATATAAATAATTACATACCATACATATATGATTTACGAAGATAAAGTAATGTTGAGTCCCATCCTTAGAATTCTCTACTATGACGTTATCTATAATATTAAGGAAAACATTGAAACAATGCTTTATATGTTAAACAAGACTGACAAAAAAATCACGAAAATAGGCGGAGAAAAATTTAATGGAATAAATGGTAAAATCTAAGATATACATTTCGGTAAAATATGGAAAGTATCAGAAATTAAAACTTATCATATGAATTAATGTGGTTACATAATAACACAATTTAATTTTAATGAAAAATTTTAGAAAACAATAAATAAACTAGAGGAAACTGACATGTCAGCAAGGGCCCCGCTTGAACATTTTTATGTGAGGCAAATAGTGATGCATACAAAGCAATTGTCCATAAGTTGTAAATTTTCATACATTTTGACACCAGTAATTAATTCAGGATGTGTTCTCAAGTAATATTTGTTTTGTTAAAATCCAAGCACTATGTATTTTGGTGGGCATTTTCGTAAATAGTTGGTAACCAATAACTTTGAAAATTATTGGTTCCAGATAAGAATTTACAAATCGGGGTTTTTACCCACCATTTTTTTATGTAATTGATTGAAAAAAATTTTTTTCATGTGCATCATCAATTCCAATTCACCCCTCAGACAAAAATAGAATTGGCTCCTTAATATTTTGGGTTTTAACACCACACCATTCCTGAATGTATTGTGTTTTTCATCATCAAGTTATTGAACGGATACATATATATTACGTCACAAATCAAGATGGTAATCCACTGTTATTTTAAATACATTTTATTCAAGTATATATATGATAGTTTTTTTTTTTTTTTTGTATACACTGATGGGCAAGTCTGTTTTAAAGATAGATATAAGAAGATGTGGTATGAGTGCCAATGAGACAACTCTCCATCCAAGTCAAAATTTATAAATGTAAACCATTATAGGTCAAAGTACGGTCTTCAACACGGAGCCTAGGCTCACACCGAACAGTAAGCTATAAAGGGCCCCAAAATTACTAGTGTAAAACCATTCAAACGGGAAAACCAACGGTCTAATCTATATAAAACGAGAAACGAGAAACACTTACGAACCACATCAACAAACGACAACTACTGAACATTAGATTCCTGACTTAGGACAGGTGCAAACAAATGCAGCGGGTTTAAACGTTTTAATGGTACCAAACCTTCACCCTTTTTCTGAAACAATGGTGTAACATCACAACATAGAAAGACACACTATAAAATATCAACTGAAATAGCTTAACTCAATCAAAGGACATAGTAACACCATTGAACATACACTGAACAAATAAATTTGACCTATGATACAATGTAAATTCAAAATAAATAAACTAAGGAAGAATAATAAAAGTAACATGTTATATCGGTATGAAATGTTAAACAATTTAAGAAAACAATATGCTCGAACAAAAAATCAGCCATTTGCAATAACTTTAAACACAGGTAAATAAAATAATTTTGTTGTTAGGTATACGAATACAGTTACAATAGAGAAAGGAAATATTTTAACAAAATAAATAATTTTGATGTTCATAGTACGAAGTGGAAATTTATATTAGTACCAAACACTTATCAAAGCTGGTATATAGACCAGATATAACCCTGAATAACATTAAATAACAAAAAAAGCATTACAATTAGTATCAACAGGTCAAATAAACAAGAAAGTACGATTTGAGAGTACTCGCAGTTACTGACAGCTAGTTAAAAGCCAAAACAATTAATAATAAAAAATCATGCATCAGAGACTAAAATCAACTAAAACACATCCCAGGGATTTAGTATTTTAACGTCATGGACAGTCAAAGAAGACATGACTAGTGCAATGCCAAAATAAATGTATCGACAGACAGTAGGATAGTTAGGAGTTTAACCTCTTTATAGATCAAAATGAACGTGGGTGTGTCTTTAAACATCCCGTTTGAAAAGAATACAAATTTAGTTATGTTTTAATTTGCTGATGACAAAATCGATATTAGTGCCAATGTAAACTATATTCAAAGATCTAATTACAACATTGGTAAGATAACCTGAACTAATAAGTTTATTTAAAGGTTCGATGAGTTTACACGGATCATATAGTGATTTCCGCGCTTTAAGTACAATATTACCGTAAAATTTAGGATGTGAAATACCGTTTTAATCAGTTTTCTACAGGTACAGCCAAATTTACTAATCAAATCTTTGTATCTATGAAAGAACTTAGCAAAAGTTTTACGTAATTTATGGTAACGAAATCCCTGACTTAATAATTTACTAGTGATGCATTGATTACGTTCGTTAAAATCTATGACATCACTACATACACGGGCATAACGAACGAGTTGGGATATATACACACCGTATGATGGAGCCAAAAGGAACATCGCCGTCTAAAAAGGAAAATTAACAATAGGGAATGAAAAAATGCCTGGTTTGATTAAACATTCATGCCAGTTTTGTATTTGAAAGACCTATTTGCAATATACAGTGGATAACGTTACAACAAACTCATCAAAGGTACTAGGTTTATAATTGTGAACGCCAGACGCGCGTTTCGTCTACTAAACACTGACATACAACGCGATTGAACACCAAAACAGAAACTGATCCAGCTTGAGCAAAGATAACCAAAGTAAAGACTGTCATATTCACATGTGCATGCACTGAATTATCCTGGATGGTCTTGTGAAAATATAGTACAAGACTCATCATAGATACCAAGATATATATATTTTATACTCCAGATGCGCTTTTCGTGTACAAAAGACGCATCAGTGACGCTCGAATCAAGAGAGTTAAAAAGGTCAAATGAACTACGAAGTTGAAGGGCATTGAAGACCCAAATTTCCCAAAAGGTTTTGCCAAATACAGCTAAGGTAATCTATTCCTGGAGTGGAAAATCCTAAGTATTTTTAAATTCCAATGTTTTGTCAACAGTTATTTCTAATTGGGACGCTATCGATGATACTTCATGCCAACACAGAAGAGCTAATTACTAGGCTGGTGATACCCTTGGGGATGAAATCTCTACCAGCAATGGCATCGACTCAATGGTTGTAAATATACTCATCATAGATTCTAGGATATATTTAGTACGCCACGCGCACGTTTTGTCTACAATAAGCTCACCAGTAACGCTTGAATAAAAAAGTTAAATAGCTCAAATGGAGTACGAAGTTGGAGAGCATTGAGGTGTCAAAAGGAGTAAAGGTATTATTATATAAAAATAATGAAAAAGATATAACGAATATACATTAAGGTGAATAAATAAATACTAACATAATCTGAATTTTTGTTAAAGAGTAACTAAAACGCTTATAGCAAGTTATTTTCATTTTATAGTACTAAATAAACGTATAAAACGCAAAAACCCGATGAAATTTGGTAAATTAGTTTTCGAGATATTATCAAAATACTGGCCGATCGCCATTTGCACACCTGAACGATTTGTTAATAAAACTCTCCACTTATTCTAATATTACTACTCGCCGGAAGTGACGTACTGTGCGGTTCAGATCATGTACAGTACATAAATATGTACAGGTCATTTGCAAAGTGAAAGCCGATTCACTTCAGTTGATTGTTAATACGTTATTGGTGACAATTATCGATTGACAGTGCTTCTTATATATTCACCGACACTTGTTTGATGAGACATTTTACTTAATTTAAATCTACAATTCAACAATGGGAAGGAATCGTGCAGTTGCGGGATGCAGCAACTCTGCAAAAACGGGATATACTCAACACGCTTTTCCAAAAGATGACCGACAACGCAACTTGTGGGTTCGTTTTGTAAAACTAACCCGTGTGGATTTTACTGTGGCAACTAAACACTCAGCCATATGTTCAGAATACTTCTCAGAAGAATGCTATGAGGTTGACAGGTTGAGATTCAAGGAGTTATTTGGTTTATCTACTCATAACAGCAAGAGACTATTGCCAGGTTCAGTGCCAAGCATTTATCCCAAAAGGTCATCAGATGTTCTTAATGAGGATTTCTTACTGAACCTAAGAAGAAGCTCAAAACTTCTAAAGCATTACAGAAAAGAGATAAGGCCAGGTAAGATTATTAAAAGTAATAGTAAAGAAGCAGAAAAGTGCCGCATATACAAGTTAAGAACATATCAGCATTATAGTAACATTTATTTTTATCCACCCTTTTCAATAAATAAGCACATTACTTAAACGCATGTCCATTGCATCTGTTGTACACTATGACTTATAAATATGACGTATATTAAATTTATAAAAATAGTTGTGATATGATACAATGTATGCAAATCCACCAGAGACTTAGCAATGTATATGAATAAGTTTGACTTGGCATTACTATCATGAGTTTGAATACCTAGAGACTTCAGAAGTAATATAAAGCGTCATAATTCTTTGCGTTAAACAGCTGATGTGCATTTGGTGCCATAATAGAATTATAAAAGTTTAATTGAATAAAGACTTAACTTATGTTTGCTCACTTTTATTACATAGTGTCTTGGATGGAGGGTTGTGATTAATATTTTGCCTAAATTTGTTCATATATATATAAGAGGACTTTAACTTACGATTTTAATATATATAATTTTATATATTTCTACTTGTGTGAAAAATGGGCAACCAGCATGACCTGTATACATGGTATAGTGACAGTCTGCATCAAAATACTTCTGAAAAATAATTCTAACATGCCTAATCTTATTTGTTTTATAAACCATGTATATGTCTTTATATATACATCAAATTTATGTGTATATACGCACATGTTTGAAAATGTATGTATTCTTATGTCATTGTGAGAATAAGCCTACATAAAGCCTATGCAGCCTCTCCTGTTAGATCCAAATTTTTATGTACAACTATATTGTACCTTTACATCATACATAGGGTATATTTAAGGGTATTTTTAGAGTTATTGTGTTTGATTTACACCCTTCTTTTCAAACCACCACAATAACCAACATCCTGAACATAGAACACTGGACACTTTTAATTTGCAAAACACTCATTTGCAAATCCGCCGCCTCAAATAAGAGCTACAATGTCATGTATATAACCAAAATGTGCGGAATTACATGGGATTCAATAATTTCATTTGTTTTCTACTGTTACTATTATATTTATTTTGCTATTTGATTTATAAAAACATGGGATTTTCAATATCCCATGGGATAGAGCAAAATCCCATGGGATCGACCATTATCCCATGGGATTTTGGTTAAATCCCATGGGATTTTTTTGTCCCATGGGATAATTGTAGTCCCATGGGATATTTGTTGTCCCATGGGACCAAAAAATCCCATGGGACTATAATTATCCCATGGGATTTTAATATCCCATGGGACACATTAAAATCCTATGGGATTCAAATTATAATTATATAGATATAAATATATATTAATGTGTATGTTACAATATGTATTCTATTTGGTAGTAAATTGTTATAAGATGAATCTTTTAATTGAATATCTTTTTTCTTTGGAAATGTTAATTCAACATATTGTTCTATAACTGTTCAAAACTAAACTTTTAAACAACAAAGCAGATAATGTAAGTATCAATATATGTTTATTTATGAATTATAGAATACTTTCTTGAAACACAATTATTTACCATTTGAAATCAATGAAAACTCTATCATTAGGCTTAACATACTAGTAGCTATTTAAGTAAATCTATTTTTTCACAATATCCTCCACACAAAACATTAATAGTTTCTTATCATCCAGCATTGTGTGATTGTATAGTCCACTTTTAGTCATTCAACACAGAACATTGACATTATTGTGGTTTCAATATCTTTTGGTTTTAATAGAACTTCGATTCATTGACTGAGTGATGAAAATAATAACTGATCCAACTTTTGTCTTTGAATTTATTCTGGTCTTGTTTCTATGTTTTCTCCATTTATTTTAGGTGATGAATTTCAATCCTTCTGAAAAAGAACCAATAAAATCTGAAGTTATGTATTATACAAAATTATTTGCATACATGTAGCAATAATATGATTTTCAATAAAAATAGCTATGCGGTATGGATTTTACTTATTTTTAAAAGTTGTCCAGTGTCATCAGTTGCTAACCTCCTACATCCTTTTGTCTCTGATGGAGATTTGTCAAATTAGCAATATACCGCATCTTCCTATTCTAATACTATATAACAATCAATTAATTTATTCTTCTTTATAACATTTGGGTATTTTCCCAGGTTATATATATATATATATATATATATATATAAAGATCAATGTTAAAACTTTAGGCAATTATAATAACATTCCATTATTCACAAGAATTTGCAATATATTATACAAAACACAGACAACAGAAACAATATTTCCTTAAGCTTTTGAAGTTCTGACAGAGTTCAATTTGTGTTTTATTTCAATGAAAAATACCTTGAACTCTTTGGACATATTGAAATTATAACATTGATACAAAAATTATATTGTTTTATCCTTATTTTTGTGTTGTTGGCTTGCTGTCTCATTTTATATACAGTTATACATACATCAATAATCTTCTTTATTAAAAGTAACTAGAGGCTCCAAGGAACCTGTGTCGCTCACCTGATATTTTTATTTACATGTGATGCATAAATCAATGCAACCGTTATACTTTTGCTTTAGTTTCAGAGATATAAGCCAAAACTGCATTTTACCCTATGTTCTATTTTTAGCCATGTCTGCCATGTTGGTTGGCAGGCAGGGTCATCGGACACATTTTTTAAACTAAATACCCTAATGACGATTGTGACCAAGTTTGGTTAAATGGTTAAGTGTCTCAGTTGTTTCAGAGGAGAAGATTTTGTAAAGATTACAAAATTTACCAAAAATTGTTAAAAATTGACTTTAAAGGGCAATAACTCCTTAAGGGGTCAATTGACCATTTTGGTCATGTCAACTTTTTTGTAGATCTTACTCTGCTGAACATTATTGCTGTTTACAGTTTATCTCTATCAATAATAATATTCAAGATAATAACCAAAACTGCAAAATTTCCTTAAAATTGCCAATTCAGGGGCGCAACCCAACAACAGGTTGTCTGATTCGTCTGAAAATTTCAGGACAGATAGATCTTAACCTGATGAACATTTTACAAATGTCAATTTTGCTCTTAATGCTTTAGTTTCAGAGATATAAGCCAAAAACTGCATTTACCCCTATGTTCTATTTTAGCCATGTTGGTTGGCAGGGGTCATCGGACACATTTTTAAACTAGATACCCTAATGATGATTGTGATCAAGTTTGGTTTAATTTGTCTTACTAGTTTCAGAGGAAAAGATTTTTGTAAAGATAACAAAATTTACAAAAATTGTTAAAATTGACTTTAAAGGGCAATAACTCCTTAAGGGTCAATTGACCATTTTGGTCATGTCAACTTTTGTAGATCTTACTCTGCTGAACATTATTGCTGTTTACAGTTTATCTCTATCTATAATAATATTCAAGACGGCAAAATTTCCTTAAAATTACCAATGCAGGGCAGCAACTCAGCAACGGATGTCCGATTCATCTGAAAATTTCAGGGTAGATTGATCTTGACCTGATAAACAATTCTACCCCATGTCAGATTTGCTCTAAATGCTTTGGTTTTAGAGATATAAGCCAAAATCTACATTTTACCTCTATGTTCTATTTTTAGCCATGGCGCCATCTTGGTTGGTTGGCTTGGTCACCGGCACAATTGTTAAACTAGATACCCCAATGATGATTGTGGCCAAGATTGGTTAAATTTGGCCCAGTAGTTTCAGAGGAGAAGATTTTTGTAAAAGTTAATGACGACGGACGACGAAGACGGACGCCGGACGCCAAGTGATGAGAAAAGCTCACTTGGCCCTTTGGGCCAGGTGAGCTAAAAATGGATATTTATTTATTTTGATATCCCAAAACATTATAGTTCTATCGAATAACTTATTACCAAGTTCACAAACACCAATGTGTTTTATATTAATTTTAAGACATGTATAAATGTTCCAGACCATATCATTATTTGGACCGTGACGTTAACATATAAGTATACTCTTATAGTCCAACCATATGCATATAGTCAGACCATTTGAGTATACTTGTACTGTCTAGTACCAGCTCTACCAAACATGTGTTTTATTTCAACTGCAATTAAACTTTTGTATTAATCTATTAAAGATTTCAGTTATGTTGATCTGTAATGTACATTTGTTTCTAATAAACTTGACCAACTTCTTAAAATTGGGCAGACTGTGCGCGTACAGACCAGATACTCATATGTTCTGGAACATAAACATGATTAACAAGCATTTGACAAGATGTCTTGCTAAAATCCCATTAATATTAGTACTAAATTTTGCGTATATACATGTAAATCCACAAAATACTTACTGAAATTCATGGCGAACACTCATCAAAAACTTAAAGAGGATACAATTTAGAGGAAGGACTGGACAGATGAATGCACAAATACTATTAAAACAGAGCATAAAACTTACGAAAACAAGATGTTTTACATTTATCCTTCAGATGCAGGAAAATTGAAAAGTTTTTTTCTTTCTCTGCCGTCCATGATATAAACTTTAAATTTATTCATGCAAAATATGGAAATCTGCAAAGGTAGGACCTTGAACCTCAGCTTATCCACATTTTGATTTTTGAACTGCATATTTGTTCTTTTCATCTTGCTGACAACCTAAACATAAAAAATGATAAAACATAATTCTAGATTAACTTTGTGTTTTTATTTTTGTTGGTGCAAACAATTTTTCCCAACTTAAAACGAAAACATCATCACAAAAAGGAGGTCATACTAACCTCCAAATTTTTAAACAAACCAAAATTATAACTTGATTAAGATCTTGTCATAAATTAATAGCATCGATACTCTTATTTTTGAAGACCATATATGTCTATTGCATACTTATATTCCTTTGTACAAGAGTATGCATATTAAGATTGATTCGAGGACTTTAATGTTAAATTAGCATGATTAATTTTACAGTTTCTCAGCTCCATGTGTACATTTTGAGAGAATCTTGCAATACTGTATATTCTGATATTCAGAACTTATTGTGAGGTTTTTATTAATGCAACTGAGAGCTGTATCTCATTCTCATTTCTGATACATATTTATGAGCTGAAGACGAGTGCGAAATTTTCTCACTGCATTGAAGACCCATAGGTGACCTTCAGCCGTTGTCTCCTCTTTGGTTGGGTTGCTGTCTCTTTGACAAATTCCATTTCATAACATGTATGCAGATTTTTCTTAAATTACAATAATCAATCACGCAATTTCATCCATTATTGAAAATAAGCAAAATAAATGCACACAAAATTTAACATTGTTATTAAAGGTTTTTTAAAATTCAAAACAGTTGCCTACACCGTTAATTTCCTTGTTTGATTTATTTCATATTTTTAAAGCCTTTATAGTTAGCTAGATGGTATGCTGGGCGGATCCAGCCATTTTAAAAGGGGTTCCAAACCCAAGACAAAGGGGTGTTCCAACTATATGTTCCCGTTCAAATGCATTTGAAAAAAGGGGTTCAAGTTGAACTTCCAACCCTGGAATCCTCCCCTGGATCCGCCATTGGTAAGGTTTTTGCTCATAGTTGCATTCATATCGTTACCTATACCTTACTTGTACATCATTTGGTCTCTGATGGGGATAGGCCTACTGAAGAAGGTTCAACTTGCAATTTGCCTGATTATGGGTCTATTTATCCAAAAATGTAGAAGAAAGACATTCATAATAAAAACCAAAATTATGTTCAAACAAGAAGTAATTGTAAAAGGATGCTGTAACGAAGTCTCCCAAACAAAGCTCACATAATTCGCCATTCCTATTGTCCCATATTCATTTGATTTGTTTTATTGTCTCATACAAGAATATATATGGTTTAGGGGTGGGGATCAGGGATCCGGAAATTTTTCACCTAACCACTGGGGATCTCAACCATTTAAAAGTTTTTCAAACATGTGGGGTGGGGTGACCCCATGGACTCTCCTATATTTCATTTGATGTGTTTTATTGTTCCATACAAAAATATATATGGTTTAGGAGTGGGGATCTTGACCGTTTACAAGTTTTCAAACAAGAGGGGTGGGGTGACCCCTAGGGACTTCCCTTTATTTCATTTCATTTATTTTATTGTCCCCTACAAGAATATATATGGTTTAGGGTGGGGATCTGGATCATTCACAAGATAATAGCACATTCTCAAATTGAACGGGTGGGTTGACCCCAGGGACTTCCTTTAATTTCATTTGATTAGTTTTATTGTCCCATACAAGAATATATATGGTATAGGGGTGGAGATCTGGACTGTTAACATGATAATAGCACATTCTCAAATTGAGCGGGTGGGGTGACCCCAGGGACTTCCCTTTAATTTTAATTGATTTGTTTTATTGTCCCATTCAAGAATATGTATGGTTTAGGGTGGGGATCTGGACTGTTTACAAGATAATAGCATATTCTCAAATTGAAGGGGTGGGTATTACCCCCAGGGACTCACCCTATATTTCATGTGATTTGTTTTATTGTCCTATCATCATTTCTGAAGACTGCATGTGTCTATCACTTACAGTTTACAAGTTATATTTATTTGAAAATTGTAGAAAATAAAATCCCATAGGGTTCTATAGTAAACATGGTAAACCCCTCCTTCTTTCTTCCCCAAAATACCCCTTAATAGACCCCAATGCACAGCTAATTTACATTATTTTCCCTTGATTTACACTTTAGAATACAGGTATAAAAGTTTTCAAGATAATACAACTGAAGCCCACAGTGGTGGATCCAGAAATTTTCATAAGTGGGGGCCTACTGACTGCCTAAGAGGGGGCCTGCTCCTGTCATGCTTCAGTAATTCTCTATATAATCAATCAATTTTTTCCAAAAAAGGGGGCCCTGAACTCCTGATCAGCCCCCTTTTCCTCATTTCAATCACCCTGATATAAATTTAATTTTATCACTTACAATAGGAATGGTTTAAATTCCCCAATAATTCTAGTCGGTCAAATATATGAATAAATTGATTTAACCTTTATACCATTCATTAATATCAACATATTTCATTTTGATAAAAGAAGGGCAAAAGTTTTCTATGCCTATGGGTAGAAATGGATAGTTACTAATTTGGGAAGCTTTCAAATTCACAACATGCGGTGGCTGTGTTCAAACACAGGAATCGGAGTTCTATCAATAAAATTCTGTAAATAATAAAGTCGACTATCAATAGAGCTTCTCGTAGATTTATTGCTCTACGAGAAGCTCTATTGATAGTCGACTTATTATTTACAGAATTTTATTGATAGAACTCCGATTCCTGTGGTTCAAAATACTGGGTTTTCATCACCCTCGTTGTTTGCGGACTAACGATTTAGGCCTGTGGTGGATAATAGTGTGCGTGCATTAATTTTCTGTACCTTCTTAATCAATATTTTCAAATACTGACGACAAGTGTTGTAATGTATCAATGATCATCAATGTCTTATTTGAGGCCAACGTGCTATTTACATGTGCGATCGATAATGCAGGGGAAGGAAACTTGTCAATTATGTTTATATTTAAGCCAAAATAAGATGATCCGCCGTAAAATTAACCTTGGGTAATCCTCAAATTGATGCAAGAGTGCTACCGGCCGACTACTAATACATGTCTTTGTCTCAAAATAACTCGGCAGCGTCAAATAACAGTTGAAGTAAGGATCGTCTCGGGGGTCTTCTTTTTTAGCTATAATTTTAATAACTTACACTTTTTTTCCATTATTCTGTTTCTTTCACTATTCTTTATTCCTTTTTTTCTTTGTCCGTTATTCTCTATTCTGTTAATTCACATCCCTACCCTCTTAAGTGGACTTTCGGTGGGTTTTTTTTAGTTCTGGTATTACCGTGGCGGATTTACCGGGGGCACAGGGGCACGTGCCCCCAGTCGAGGTCACCAAAAAGTTTTCTAACATAGTTTTATTGCTACTGTATCTGCTTATTTAGATATCTAGATCGAAAATCAAGACACAGCTTGATTTGACTTCTTAAACTGGTCGTTAATTAACCCCAGCTTCAACATGTGATTTATGACAACTTATCGATGGATGTTAATTTGACAACTTTGTGTGTATATAATGTCTATATCCAAAAGCATTTATGTAAACTACATGTACATGTACATGCTGATTGGAATTAATACGAACATATTTATTGGTTTCTAATACAATATTACAGGATCAAGATCGATTAACAAGTGAAATCTTCTGATCAGGAAAGAAATTACCAACTATAAAATCGGTCTTAAAAGAATATGTAAAAATAGATGTTTAGTGTCAGGAATGTTAGTATCGATATGAGATATGTCTTTTACCAAACACTCACATTGTATACGGTTTCTGGGGAATGTGCCTGTCTCAGAACAGTCTTTTTCTGATTTTATTAAACAAAAACGATTTTTTCAATGCATACAGCATTTTTTATACGACCGCAAAATTAAAAATTTTTGGTCGTATATTGCAAGGATTTGTATAGTGAGAAATCCTTGTATATTGGTATCACGTCGTCGTCGTCGTCAGCGTCGTCCGAAGACAGATGGTTTCGGATAGAAACTTGAGTATAAGTAAATAGAAATCAATAAAATTTAAACACAAGGTTTATAACTACAAAAGGAAGATTGGGATTGATTTTGGGGTTATGGTCCCAAAGGTTTAAGAATTAGGGGCCAAAAAGGGGCCCAAATAAGCATTTTGCAGTTTCAGACAATAACTTGTGTTTAAGTGAATGAATCTCTCTGAAATTATACCACAAGTTTCCATACATATAAAGGTTTTTTCCTCTTATTTTTTAGGAAACAAACCCTTCTCCTCTGCAAAACATGAATGGTCTGTGCCTTATATATAACCATTAATAAAATTATATTGTATCATAGAAAACCTACTTATATTTGAGATGAAGAACAACAATAAAAGCTTATTGTGTGTTTTTTGCTGTGCATGTGCTGATTTTGTGTCATGGATGGATACCCCATATCCTTTGTTTTTCTATTATAGTACAGTAATATGTTGTAGGCTTATATTTTTCTTGTTTTAATTACCATGTATGAGGGTATGAATAGGTTACCGTGAACTAGGGTATGAATGGTTTACCCTGAATGAGGGTATGAACGGGTTTTACAGATTAGAGAATAATGGTCAAAAGGTAAGGCTAGAAAAAATGGACCCAAAAATATAGAAAACAGATTAAAACTGTGATGAACTGTAAAGAATAGAGGACAATTGGCAACAAATAAAGAGTAGTAAGAAACGGACCCCAAAATAATGAAAAGGTATAAAATGAAGACCCGACCCCTACCCTCCCTCATACGACCACCATCATCCCCAATACATGACACCACCACCACCCACACTCGCATATATGCATATATAAAAAATCTTTAATTTTGGTTTCATGGTGCCCCAGGCATCGAGGTTCTGGATCCACCCCTGTATTATGCGATAAGTCAATTTTTCATGCAGTTTCATGAAATAATGGTTTTATGCATATCAGCAAGGAATTGTATTTAAACATACAATTCCTTGATATCAGCGAAGATTGTGCGTGAAATTTTAATAAACAATTCAACACTACACGTTATGTGAATTTTATCAAAATCGATGAACATGAATTTGACAGCTAGTGCCCCTTTAACAGGTAAAATTCAATTAACAAATTCTGATCTACTGGCATTCAACACCAAATTACTTACTTGCTGTATATTGATAAACGTGATAGTATATTGTCAATACCACAACATCGTGAATACGCCATGTGAGGTGTTGGCTATGTTATGGGGTCACCGGTGGCGGCTTCGAAACAGAGAAAAAAATCAAGGTTAAAAAGTGTAGAATTTTGTTGTTAAAAATTTAAGTTGTAAATTCCTAAAAAAAAGTACTTAATTCCGTTCAACTGCTAACATGTTAGTTCGATACGAAAATAGGATAAAAAGCATCCTGAAAATTTGTGATCAGTAATTATCATTCGAATATAATTATGAAGAGCAATGGGTATAAAAAAAAAAAACTGAACAAGAAAAGTATTAGTAAACAGACAGAAAGTCGCTGAATTAATTATTTTACAATTGTTTAAATATATGAGAGAATGTTTTAGGCGAATTGTCTTTATTTACAGATAAATGTATTTTAGTTCCGGAAATGATTTATTCTTCTGGCGGCTTCAAATTTTTTTTTATCAATAACTTATTACACAAGGAGACATTTTTGACTTTTGACAGCATGAACCCCAGTTAATTAGCAAACACAAATTAAGAAACAAAATCGTTTACAGTTAAATTTTATAGAAGGAAAAGGGGGTAAATAAACGAATTTTACTATACGCTCACATACTTCTAAAAGATTTGCATATGTAAGCTGTCTATAGATAATGTTAAATTATTTCAGGAGTTTTGAAAAAGAATATATACAGTTTAATTTTCGACGTCTACTGCTACAAAAAATAGTGATTATTTTTATAGATTTGGTACTTCGATCAGTTTCGACTCAAAATTTCTTTTGGAATTGTTAGATGGCAAACTATTTAGGAGAAGATTGTATCTGTACTTTATGTAATTATGGTGATATTGGCGACGAGATTCATTATATGATAGCAAGGGCTTGTACAAATCCTTGATTATAGAATGTTCGGCAATATAAATAGACGAAAGTAGACAGGGGTTTTGATCTCCAAGCGGGCCACATCGAATAAGATCTATATTTCTAAACGTTTTTAAATGAAATAACTTGAATTGAAAAATTTTCCAGCTATGTGAAGGTTTTTTATATTTCTAAACGTCTTCAATTATTACATACGAAAGAAAAAATTATTTAGCATATTCATAATTTTTTCCAAGGAAACTTTTTTTGGAAAAGTTTACTTCTATGTGTTTATAACCATCACCAGAGACATATTCTCTGCCATCATCAATCAGTCCTAATCATTAAAGATCAATTAACCAAATTCAAATGATGATTGGTATTGAATATGATCATCGGCCATCCGTCGCGTATCCCAAATACCGGCGCATGCTGATAGATAGATAGAATGATAGATAAAGATGGTTTGTATGGCAAGCCGTTGTGGAATTTATTCCTATTCATTAATATTAAAATGATTTTTAATATTACAAAATCATTTTTAATATTAATAAATCGAATTTGTAATATTAAAAATACTGTCATTTTTAATATTAATAAATGAATATTTAATATTAAAAATCATGTATTAATATTAAAAATCATTTTTAACATTAAATATTCAGTCTGATTTTTAATATTAATAAATGAATTTGTAATATTAAATAATACGCTGATTTTTAATAATAAAAATCAACATCAGTGTTACCTTAGCGTTTAATATAAGGCACACCAATCATTTGATTTTATCAGAGACATATAATACATGTATTATATGTCTCAATACATGTATTATATGTCTCTGATTTTATCAAAACAAAAATTACAAAATTATAAAATAAATTATCAATCGAATGTATACCCTCAACGCTCACTAAAACTTATATATACATGTCCTAAGTGACTTTTATGTCCTGCGTGCACCCAGGAGATCCTGAACGGTTTTAGACGTACCATTATTTTATATGCATATATTTGAAGCTGTTTTAATTTTGTACATAATAGGTATATATATATGTGTAACAGACCAAATGACTTCCCAATTAGCAGAGGCTGATTTAGGTTTTTCCCAGCCCCATCTTGGAAAAAATTGGTAGACTATATAGGGAATCACTGAAGCATGACTGAAAGGGACCCCCTCTAAGGCAGTCAATGGGTCCCCACTTATGAAAATTTCTGGATCAACCACTGCTTAGTTCTAGTTATCTTAGGTCCTAGTGTGAAATAAAGCCAATGGGAATTGGTCTTTTTAAACACATCTACATACATGTATACGTTTTCTCAAGGGTTGGTTCATGCAATTTTGAAATTATGTTTACTCAATGCGCAGTTACTGAAGTTTATATTTGCTACTTTTCTTCTTTATTTCATATAAATGATTTTTGATTTTTTTTAAATTTGTGGTGTTGAAATAGGAATGGACACAGATACCTAAGCACATTTAACAAAAGAAATTTTGTGTAATGTCATCAATCTGTATTACGCGTAGACAGGATGTTCTCTAGAAAACTATACGTTATACACACCGAGGGTACACGCACTGTCGTAATGGAAAATTACTGTATGTTATAATTACCTGTAATCAGCTTTGCAACAAATCAGTTGACTGACCATGTCATTACAGTTCAAAAAGATTTTCCTCAAATCAAAATGGAATATTCATTTTATCTTTAAAATTTAAAACTTTACAAATAGAAATAGAAAGAATTGAACAATTTAAAATCGTATTTTAACAAAGATCAAGGATTTGTATAGTGAGAAGGATTAAGATATAATTTTACAACGATCCTAAGAAAATATGCAAACAAACGTTGAATCAAACCTACGCAGTTTTATATTATAAGACTGACACACACCAGTTTGCTAACTCAGTGTGCTGGGTGAGGTGCTGGAACTTGATATACATGTATCATTAAGTTATAGTTCTGTTAGGATTTGACTGCCTTTTACAGGGACTTTCTATTCTTACTGTTAACTGAACACGTTATAGTAGTCTCAGCTGTTAACAGTTAGTAATAGACTGTTCCTGACTTAGAATGATTCTCTGCTCAGCAACTGGTGCGTAATTAGCATTTGATTCAAATATCTTGTAGTAGTAAAAAACACAAATTAATGTATTTAACAGCTTTATTCAGGAGCACAGTCTGTTAATCGTAAATAACTTCGAGATTTATGTGTAAGTTTACTCTGCTGCTCGAGCTCTGCTAATCGATGTTCCAGTATTTCAGATTTATATTTATTCGTGAGGCCCTCGTCATTATTTATATTCACTCAAAGCACAGTCGCCTGGAGATTTAATAATTATAGCGAAAATTATAGCGAAAAAATAGCGACAAATGGGGGAAATAAAATATTTTTAGTAGCACTATTATAAAACTTCAGGCGACTGTGCTCAATTAAGAGGTTCTCCGTTACTTGGAAAATCTTATCTGATTCAGGATCAATTCATCGGTTACACTCCCTATCATCAGTGATTCTTTGTTTTTAAAAGGTATTGTGTAAGTGTTGACTCTCAATTTGCATGATTAATAACAGATATCGACTCACTACCCGGACTACTGCAAAAACAATTATTCAGTTCACTGATTTAGATGGAAGGTAAATGGACAGAAAGTCATAGGACAAAAGTCAAAGGACATAAAGTCACAAATTTGATCATGTTGATAGGACAAAACATCCATTTTAAAAGGGGTTCTCAACCCATTGTAAGGGGTTCCAACTATATGTCCCCATTCAAATGCATTGATCGTCCATAAAAGGGGGTTCCAACCCGGAACCACCCTCTGGATCCGCAACTGCAAAAGTCACAGGACAAAAAGTCACAAACAAATTGTTGACAATTGTTTGAATATATATGAAAAGATCTTGAAATATTTTCTTTTATTACATATATTCATTTTAATTTAAGGAAATTGCTCATACATGTCATAAACCTTGATAAATGAAAATGTATTAGTTTTTAATCATGCAAAGGATATATTTATTGGCAAATTGAAGCCATTAAAGTACCAAGCCACTTTGACATTTTGTTTTCATAACAATTATTTGATCATTATTGATATTTATTGAATACATTTCAATTACAAAGTTGCTTCATGTATAAAACTTCAAGAAAAATACAAAAAAGTGTTTTCTTGTTCAACATGTTCAAAGAAAATAATCTCAAAACTTAATTGTGACTTTTGTCCTGTGACTTTTGTCTGTGACTTTTGACCGTGACTTTTTGTCCTGTGACTTTCTGTCCTACATTCAGATTGAATAGGGGTTTGGTTGACCCATCTCCCTCTATCTGAGACTACCATCTCAGTGATGAGCTTTATGTTTTATGTATTGTGCTTGTCATATATGTATGTCGGATAAAAGCTCTACAGAGCTTATGTTGTATTGTTATATGTATAAACCGACTTTAAATAAGTCTTTTTGCTAGCCCCTAACAACTAACAAGTAAGAATTAGGTTACTTCTTTTGTAATACAAACAATTAAGACGTCTTGCAAGGCTTTTTTTTACCATGACGGCGTCCCATAAAAGTTGAAATAGCCATGCAAGATGTCATTATCATTTGGACTAATATTATGGCACATATTGTCGTACCACAGGATTTGTGTCAATTTTTCTGGTTTTCTATCCTCACGAACCCCAAAATACTAGTGATAAAATGTTAACTTACTTCTTAATTAAAGCCTAATATTAAGAAGGCAGAAGACCTGGACCATTCATACTTTGTATATACATGCCTTATGTTATGAAGTTTTCGTCTGTCATATGTTTATTGACCTTGAGTGACCTCATTTCATGGCTAAGTGACTGCATTGAAAAAAGTTAAGGTGTTTTAGTATCCTTAATTTCTATTATCATGATTATAATGAGTAATAGGATTCCTATTACTCATTATAAGAGAAATCAAGAATACTAAAAAATTTAAGGATAACTATATTTGATATGTGCATACCTTGCAAAGTCTTCATGTTCGCCAGACAGTTTTCACTTGGTTTGACCTTATTTCATGGATCAGTGAACAAGTTAAGCTTTTGTGATCACGTCCATATCTCAGATACCATAAACAATGTGTCTACTATATTTACTTTTAATTATTGTATGGAATGATTGTAAGGTATGCATGTCCAACTGGCAAGTTTCATCTGACCTTGACCTCATTTTCATGGTTCAGTGGTTATTGTTAAGTTTTTGTGTTTTGGTCGGGTTTTCTAATATTGTATGCAACATGTCAAGTATATTCGTTGTATGAAAATTTTAGGGATGTACATGTTGGTCTGACATGTTTTATTCAATCTTGACCTCATTTTATGGTTCATTGCTTGATGTTACCTTTTTGTTTTTTGGCCAGTTTTTCTATTTTCTTATTTTCAAATTAGCAAAGGTCAACTAGGTACATATGTCTGACTGAGAAGTTTCATCTTACTTTATTTTCATAGTAAATTGGACAATATAAAAAAAGAAGATGGGATATGATTGGATAACTCTCCACAAGAGACCAATTAAACAGAAATTAACAACTCAAGGTCACTGTAAAGCCTTCAACAATGACCAAGGCTATGCTGCATAGTCAGCTATAAAGGTCCAGAAATGACAATGTAAAACAATTCAAACGAGAAAACTAATGACCTAATTTATGTACAAAAATGGAAAACAGATATTTTACACATAAACAAACAACAATCACTGAATTATAGGCTCCTGACTTGGAACAGGCACATACATAACGAATGTGGCAGGGTATAAGGAACTATGAAAATGTTTAGTTTTTATACGACTGCAAAAAATTTTGTGGTCGTATATTGGTATGACGTTAGCGTGCGTCGTCGTCCGAAGACGCATTGGTTTCGCACTCTAACTTTAGTTTAAGTGAATGGATCTCTATGAAATTTTACCATAAGGTTCAATACCACAAAAGGAAGGTTGGGATTGATTTTGGGGTTATGGTACCAACAGTTAAAGAATTAGGGGCCAAAAGGGCCAAAATGAGCATTTTGTAACTTCCAGACATAACTTGTGTGTTAGTGTATGGATCTCTCTGACTTTGTACCACAAGGTTCCATATCACAAAGGAATGCTGGGATTGATTTTGGGGTAATTGCCTCAAAATTTTAGGAATTAGGGGCCAAAAAGGGCAAAAACAAGCAATTTTCTAGTTTCATGACAATAACTTGTGTGTAAGTGCATGGATCTTTCTGAAATTGTACTACAAGGTTCCATATCACAAAGGGAAAGCTGGAATTGAGTTTGGGGTAATTGCCTGAAACGTTTAGGAATTAGGGGCCAAAGGGGCCAAAATAAGCATTTTCTAGTTTCCAGACAATAACTTGTGTTCAAATGTATGGATCTCTCTGAAATTGTACTGCAAGGTACCATACCTCAAAGGAAGGCTGGGATTGAGTTTGGGGTGATGAATCATAAAAATTTAGGGGGATTTTTTTTTTCCTTTTTTTTCTTTAAAATTTTCCATTTTAAGTTGGTTATTTCTGATTTATATTTAAAAGCAAATAATAATGATATGGCAGGAGATACACACCAAACAGGATGTGTAAATTATTATATAATAAGTATTGTGCAATAGCAAGAAATTTTCAATTGCACAGTATTGCTCAATAGCAAGAAATCTTCAATTGCACAATATTGCGCAATAGCAAGAAATTGTCAATTGTACGGTATTGCAAAAGCAAGAAATATTCAATTGCACAGTATTGTGAAATTGCAAGAAATATTCAATTGCACAGTATTGTGCAAAAGAAGATACTTTGTATAAATTGCTTATTTCTTGACCAATTTCAATGGGGTTTTATTCTTGAACTCTTGGGGTTCTTTAATATGCTGAATCTAACCTTGTATTAAGTTTTTGGATTTTGGGCCCGTTTTAAATTGGTCCACATTGAGGTCCAAAGGGTCCAAAATTAAACTTTGTTTGATTTCATCAAAATTGAATTATTGGGGTTCTTTGATATGCAGAATCTAACCGTGTATTTAGATTCTTAATTTTGGTCCCGTTTTCAAATTGGTCTACATTAAGGTCCAAAGGGTCCAAAATTAAACTTAGTTTGATTTTAACAAAACTGAATTCTTAGGGTTCTTTGATATGCTGAATCTAAACATGTATTAAGATTTTTGATTATGGGCCCAGTTTTCAAGTTGGTCCAAATCGGGTCCAAAATTAAACTTTGTTTGATTTCAACAAAATTGAATATATGGGGTTCTTTAATATGCTGAATCTAACCATGTATTTAGATTTTTATTTTGGGCCCGTTATCAACTTTGTCCACATCGAGGTCAAAAGGGTCCAAAATTAAACTATGTTTGATTTCATCAAAATTGAATTATTGGGGTTCTTTGATATGCCGAATCTAACCGTGTATTTAGATTCTTAATTTTGGTCCCGTTTTCAAATTGGTCTACATTAAGGTCCAAAGGGTCCAAAATTAAACTTAGTTTGATTTTAACAAAATTGAATTCTTGGGGTTCTTTGATATGCTGAATCTAAACATGTATTTAGATTTTTGATTATGGGCCCAGTTTTCAAGTCAGTCCAAATCGGGTCCAAAATTAAATGTTGTTTGATTTCAACAAAAATTGAATATATAGGGTTCTTTGATATGCTGAATCTAACCATGTATTTAGATTTTTGATTTTTGGGCCCTGTTATCAACTTTGTCCACATTGAGGTCAAAAGGGTCCAAAATTAAACTTTGTTTGATTTCATCATGTTCATCAAAAATTGAACTCTTGGGGTTCTTTGATATGCTGAATCTAACCATGTATTTAGATTTTGGATATTGGACCATAATAGGTGAATGTCCAATTTAAAAGTTTTAAGTTCTTAGACCACATTCATTCTGTGTCAGAAACCTATGCTGTGTCAAATATTTAATCACAATCCAAATTCAGAGCTGTATCAAGCTTGAATGTTGTGTCCATACTTGCCCCAACTATTCAGGGTTCAACGTCTGCGGTCGTATCAAGCTGTGCCCTGGAGCATTTTATTGTGGTTAAGTCTATTTTCCGGATACTGTAAGCAATAAGGCCCTTTATTTAGTGAATGGAATGATTGTAAGATGCACATATCTGTCTGCCATATTCTATATGACCATGACCTCATTTTCATGGTTCATTGGTCAATGAAACACTGCATTGTTTTGTCAGTTTATCATATGCTTAAAGTTACAGCTAGATTATATTTGGTGGATATGTAACAATTGTAAGGCATGTAAGGTGTGCATGTCTGTCTGGCAGATTCATATAACCATGACCGCATTTTATGGTTCTTTGGTCAATGCTAAGTTTTCTTGGTTTTGTCATTTTATCAGATATTATAAGCATAGGTCTACTTGTTGTTGTACGGAATGACTGCAAGGTGTCATATAAGAATAAAAAGATGTCTGTCTGCCAAGGTTAATTTTACTGTGACCTCATTTTCATATGATAATATTAAACAGCAAGAATGATGAGCAAGTCGACATTATATACAAATGAGGCAAAATTTTCAGTTGCCTACTAATTATGTAATAGTAGTTATTTTTGTCATTAAATGATAATGTTTACCCTTTTATGTGTAGGGCAAGAACATTAAAGATAAAGGGAAACTATAAACAGAAGAAATTATCAACAAAAATAGATTTACAGAGGTCAATAAAGCCTAAATGGTAAGTCCACTGTTATAAAAGTTTTTGCCCTTGAATAATGATTAAATATTTATTAAAATAAGATGTGGTATGATAAATGAGAAAACTATCCATCAGAGTTCAATTAAGTGGATGTAAGCATTGTAATTACTTATTAGAGGCCAATGATGACCTGGAAGTAATGAGAAAACCCATACCCTATACATGATATAGTAATCTATAAAGACAACACTAACAACATTTGAAACAAAACATCAATTCAAACTTCAAATATACCAGACTAATTTATAAAAACCAAAAATTATGAAAAACAAAAATAACGGATATGAACCAACATCAACCACTGAACTATGTACAAGCTCCTGATATTGGACAGGCATAATATGGCTGGGTTGATATAAAAATAAGAAGCAGTCTTATTTCAATGAGACTTTTCTCCGATAGAGATCAAATGACATTTAACATGTGTTTAAGGAGGCTTGAGGGTATAAAAATTTCAGAAAAATATTGAAAAAAAAATTTTTTTCATAACTAATTTTATTTATAACTTTATTAGTTGTTACTTTATCATATGGTACAAAAATCATTCAAAACCATCTATTCGTTTTGGCCCCAGATGACTTTTAAAATGTATATATCATTGAAAAAGCTCCAAATTATCTCCCTTTGGTGCAAAAATGCCATTTTTTGACATTAGAATTGTAATATCTTTTTTAACTCATCGGTGACCTATATTTTTATTATCATTTTCAAATAAGCTGTACTTAAACTAAACTATTGTAAAATTTAGCGATTTCTGTAATTTAGTTCTTTTTATTTCGATATTACCTCTATTTCTCCTATTAGTTCAACAGAAAAAAGTACCTTTACAAAAATGTATGCTTCTTTCGAAGGCGGATTGTGAGCGTAAATGAACTGTGACCCGTTTTTTAAATTTTATTTTTCTATTAAGTATAAGATAAAGTTCATTTATAGAAAAATATAGCAAAATCCTATATTAAGAAAAAATTTGATAATGAGCAAATCCTATACCCGACAGTGGTTTTAATAACAGCACAACATTTGAACAAATTGTAAACATTTGTTGCAATGGGCTTAACTCAAAAGACTGCAACAAGGAACCAAACAGCAACCAGTAATATGTAAATCATAGACACAAAGCACTGAAATAAGAGTACTAACAATGAATATTCAAATGAAAGTTTATCAAAATGTTCATAAACATGGTAAAATAGCCATTTTATTGCTGTATTTCTCTTCACTGATAATTTTTGAGTTTTGTGTATTTGTAGGTCAGACATCTTGGTTTTCATGGTCATCATTCAACAGATCAATACTGAGCAGAAAACTTAAAGTTGATATTTTTCTCCATAGTGCGACTTTTTTTATTAATTTCAAATGGAACATGTTTTTTCCTACATTTATTAGAAAGAGGAAATTTCAACATAATGACTTTAAACAAAAAGGAGTCATATCATCACGATCATAGATGCACAAGAACTTGATCATGTAAATGCAACAATGTAATTATCAATTGAAAGAAGGAACGAATGAGAAAAATATTAGTATGTTGTTGTCCAAATAAACTTCCTTTGTCTTCTCATTTGAATCGCTCCAACCAATAAAGATGTACGGAGGAAGATCTTTGAAGAACAGATTGAAAAAATGTGTTGTCTAAGAATTGCAGGAATATTCTAGTGGATGAAATAATTTATTGACTTGACTCTTATATAGTGGACTGAATAATTGTACATAGCAAGCAGTGAAAAAGAAAACTAAAACTTTAACAGAAAAAGTGTTTATATTATAAATTTGCAAATATAAGCTTAATATTATGTACACCACAAAGGTATATAATTCAAATTGTTTGCATATTCATGTAATGCAATGAAACTATAACAAAGAAAACCTTACCTCATGAAAAGAGTAAACTTGTCAGTCAGAATATGAAATATTTTTTCAGTTCTATTTTCATAATAAAATAAACAAGACAAAGATTTCAAAACAATATTTTTCATTTATTTAGACATGTCATCATTTTGTTTCAGTGAAAGGACTTTACTCTTTGACCATAAATATTATTATGCATTCCAAATTGCAAAATAAGAATAATCTTTATTGTCATATTAACAAATAAAAACATGTTTGTGACAAAATGAAAAATAAATATATATATATATATATAAAAATATAAAAACTCGTATACATTTAAAACTTTTACTACCAAACAGCATTCATTGTAACATACACATTACTGTATATTTATATCTATATATTTATAATTTGAATCCCATAGGATTTTATTTTGTCCCATGGGATATTAAAATCCCATGGGATAATTATAGTCCCATGGGATTTTTTTGTCCCATGGGACAACAAATATCCCATGGGACTACAATTATCCCATGGGACCAAAAAATCCCATGGATTTAACCAAAATCCCATGGGATAATGGTCAATCCATGGGATTTTGCCCTGTCCCATGGGATATTGAAAATCCCATGTTTTTATAAATCAAATAGCAAAATAAATATAATAGTAACAGTAGAAAACCAATGAAATTATTGAATCCCATGTTATTCCGCACATTTTGGTTATATACATGACATTGTAGCTCTTATTTGAGGCGGCGGATTTGCAAATGAGTGTTTTGCAAATTAAAAGTGTCCAGTGTTTTAGGGCTATTTAAAATATTATTAATGGAGTAAGTAGAAGGTACATGTAAGGCCGCTTATATCAAATGCAGAGCCTTGACAGGCATGACTTTGAAAGGATGTAGCCAACAAGCTAACATAAGTTGTGGTACAGGAAGAGGCTATTGGTCCCATGTCCCTCAGAATTTTTCTCTTTCTATGCACATAAAAGTTATACATTTGTAACCATAATAATTTCAGATATTAAGAGTCTCCTGACTATGGTCATGATGGTAAAATAATACAATATAATACAATACATGTACTTCCATGATATAACTATCTCTCTATTTATATAACATGTTCATGATCATAATCCTGATAATGCAGAAAATAGTTTAGGTAAAATGTAGCTTTTTAAAGACATTCTATTTCTAAGGCAATGTAAAGCAAAAACAAAGTTTGAATGTCTAATTATTTATTAAAAGAATATGTATTTATTTATTCGTTATTGATAAAAAAATATATATATGACACTTCAAATCGTGCAAGAAATTTTATTTTCCCTAAATAGTATTAAACACCTGTGAAAATTAAAACTAGTTCATGATATAAAACAAATTAGTAAACATGTGGATGGATATTTATCACCTTTAATCCTGGTAATTAAAACAGTTAAAGTTTTAACACCTATTAATTAACACCCTGTTATCTAGTAATAAAGATCAAACAGAAGTTTTAATCCTCCAATCAGGTAAATAACAACTAGGCCATGCACCTACCACCTGTGGAGTAATTCAATATAACAAAGTCATTAGAAAGGTGTTTTGAATGATATTATAATTTGACATGTGTACAAAAATTAAAATGATATTATAATTTTAAACTATTGTTTTGATGATCAATGATTTAAGTACATACCACAGCTTCTTATAACAAAAAAGGGTGGGACAAAATAAAATTTCTTTCTTTATAGTATTTTACTTTTACTAATTTTTATTTCAGGAACCAAAGCTTGTGTTAAGACGGAAGAGCTGTTGACAGCCACACGACTAAAAACATCCGTTAAAAGCTGTAACCTCTTCACCAACATTTAGATGTTGAAGCCTTTCATTCAACCATAAACCACTTAGCACCAAAGATGGTTGGTTTCACCTTTCATGGGATGCACTGTAGGTAAATAAGTTAAGAATTCAATAAGGATTTGTTAACTTATAAAAGTAAAATAAAGCACACTACTTCAGATAATTTTCTCATGGAGAGGGACAGAAAACACTTAATTTTACACCATGTCAGTGATTTTAAAATATTTGTTCAATAATGTTAAATGAGTCTCAAAGCCTGGTATTAAACCAAATCTTGTACCCCTTGTTACTTCTTATATCAAACGTTGAAATTTATTTTTCTCATATTGCAGACTGCTTCTTGCTGCACTGCATTTCAACGAGAACTCAGGCAGACCATAAGCAGTTACAAAGATGGAGTAGCAAGATATAGCATACACTTTCCAAAGTACAAGAGTGGCGGCTATATCACAAGGGAAAAAAGATCAATCAATCATTCCGTAAGTTTTCAATTTGAGATGTTATAGAAAAATTGAATGACAATCCACAAATTTAACAGTGCTATCTATCTAACCAGCATTCTCCTGAGAAGATGACCGCAAATCTTTTTAAGTGTTAAATCTATAGTACTTAGGAAAAATTAATACGTTTCAGACATATATATTGCTTAAAACCATTCTATTCTTCAGACTGTGTATTGTACATGTGTCCTAGATGTGTCTATTGGAAATTCTTTTTTCATTTTGTCATTGGGTTGCTGACTTAGTGACATATATTTCATTTTGTGAAAAAATATTTAAAACATTAATTTTATTGTATGTTTTAATTAGATCATTTAACACATATGCACTTGTATATTATGATAATTCTTTCTGAATCATATTTTTATTAAGTAGCCAATAATATTTTATTGTCTTCCAGGATACGTTAACACACTGATGAAATCTGTTGGGAAAATTGTTGATGTAATAACTATTCGTAATTCATCAGATGTACCAATGCCGACACCAAGACCACTGTGTGCAGCTTTCACACGACCACAGAAAACTGATGCCATACAAACTATGAAATCAAGATTCAGGAAGGCAGAAATGTAGACAATATTGTTGATAAAGATATAAGTGCTAAAAATGTTTATATGACATTTAATGGTTGTAATAAATAATGAATAATTTGTACATATTAATTGTTGTAAATCATGTAAATAGTCTATCAATGTTTATGCTTCTTCAAAACCTTTGTATTGGTTTGACGGAACTTGTTCCTTATTGCATGGGTGGCACAAGCTGGGAGATGAACACGTACAGACTCTCCAAGGTAGCCCCATCACCATCTTGCTAACTGACGATAGGCTGTATAACGGTTTCTCCTTAAAAAAAAAAGCAAAAATCATAACTTTTTTTATAAAGAAAAACTGAATTATTATTTCTCACAGCTATTTCTCACTTTGTTTTTTAGACAACTATTTAATTATTCATCAAACACATGTTTTTATGTGGTTTTATTTTTTGGATATTATTTTTTTTTTCCATATGTTGATCTGTTAAACATGGTTTAATAACATTTAAATTATAATTGCACATTTCATAAAATATGTTTTGTTTGATTGCTTCTACATCTTTGTTTAGCACATGTCTGCCTGTTCATGCCATAATGTATAGATGTTTTTGTATGTAATAAAAGTTATTAATACATTGATAAAGAAAATAAAAGTGCTTATAAATTATAAATAACTTACTCTTCAGTTGTTACTTGTATTTCTCCATACTGTTGTCTGTATTGGAAGTATGCAGTTTCAGAACATACTGGTTAAGGCACACTGGTTCAAATCCAGGATGCTCTGTTATGCATGATACTGGTGTGGGTAGCTCCTCCATTTTTCGGTAACTCTGCTTAATTCTTGGCAGCAAATGCATTCCTCTGCTTTTGGCATAGACTCACAGTTTCCACAGTCACACCTGAAAGTTCAATTTTCAAATTTGAGAAACAGAAAGCACATGCGGTAAGAAAACAGTTAACTGAAGGAATTCAATACTGATACGATAAATTAAAAAGCAAAATGCACAACCAGCAATGACCAGTTTCTATTCTTTTTGTAAGAAATTTTGAACGGTAAAAATGCTTCAATTTAGGAGGATAAATATACCAAAAGACTAGATGACAAATAGTTTTACAGAGTGAAGTCTTATAGAGTGACAAATGTGTTTTCACTAATGCTCATTTGCCCAACGAAGAATATAAATTATTAAAGTTTTAGCCAGTCAAAATATTGAAGGCCGTCTCAGAAAAGTCTGATAAAACAATTTAAATTGCTGTCAAAACGCCATACTTTTTGACGAATGAGACCTTACCTACAAATTTATGAACATAGCTTTTAAGTGAAAGCTGTTTGCTCAATATATAAATAACATGTTATTTGCCAATCTAAATAAAGCACACAAAAAGAAATGAAAATAAAGCAACAAAAGCGGCGAAAAACACATAATAATACAAATTTATTATATACCCTTTTTATTCATTTTCACTCATATCTTGCTATAATCTCAGGTATTTTTGTAGCAAGTCTTAGCCAATAATCTTTTACAAATTATATTGTACAAATATGCACTTACCAGTTTGTATTTCCTAATCTATGTTACATATCGTCATCCCCATCCAGTGATGCAAATTCTCTACCATCGTCGCTCTTACCATCAGAAAGTTCTGGCTCAAACTGATATGGTTGAATATCTTCTTCTGCAACAATTGGCCGGTCAACTTCTTCACTGCTTTCAAATGATGAGCTTTGAAATGACAGCGATAAATCACTAGCATTGCTGTTTTCTCCATAATATATTCCTTCTGGTCAATGTAAACCAGTACAAGAGTAGCCCGCACTGTACGTCATTTCCGGTCAATCAGGGTCACTCAGCGAGGAAACCCTGTTTCCGGAAATAGCGCTGATTGGATTTCCACAGGTAAAAATAATCCAACTTCACTCGCTATTTTCTCCGTTATTGATTGACCAAATTTCATCGGGTTTTTGCGTTTTCATACGTTTATTTAGTACTATAAAATGATTTGATTTGATTTTGGTGTTTTAACGCCACTTTTAAGCACCGCTTTTGGGCTATTTCGTGGCGGCCAGTTTTATTGGTGGAGGAAGCCGGGTGCCCGGAGAAACCACCGACCTTCGATAGGAAAACTGACAATCCTAGTCAATTAAGACTGAGTCGAGCGCACCCGCACGAGCGGGGTTCGAACTCACAACCTCAGTGTTGACTGGCTAGTGATTACAGTAGTAACTACCTTAACCACTCGGCCACCGAGGCCCCCTACTATAAAATGAAAATAACTTGCTATAAGCGTTTTAGTTACTCTTTAAAATATTGCTTAGCAAAAATGTAAAAGTTTATTTGAACAACCAGATAAATATTTTCTGACATCACACTTTTCCAATTTACTTTATTAAATATAGGTCCCAGTTTGTGTCACATCTGTTCTTTGTCTGTATGATGTATCAAGATTAGTTTTTTGAATGTGTAATAACATCATGTAGTTTTCTTTGAATCAATGGCATTACCTAGGCAATTGTCCATGTAAGAAGCAGAACAAAACTGTAAAAAATAATGAGATGGATAACTGTTGAACTTCCAATGGCAACTAAATACATTTTCAGATTTAAAATATCAGAGATTTGAGATTTAAAAAGAAAGTAAAAACTGTTAAACAAAAAATAAGAAAACTCGATCGGGTTTCTAGAAAGAAAAGACAAAAAAGCACAGGTATATAAAGCTAAACAATATTATATAACTTAGCCAACTGTCAATTGACAGACGAACAATACATAGTTCTAGGTAGGGGTTTAAAATTTATACCTATGCCTAAGAAGTGTAATATAGGCAGAACTGCAATGGCAGACTTCAATGAATTTGCCAGAAAACTTAGATGTCGTTTTCATTTTGGCAATACAGACAGTCGGGGAATGCATCCGTTCCGACAGAAATCATTTTATGAACCAACACCTGCTTGCTTTGAACTTGAAAATTATCTAGATCTAACAAAGTTTGAATGATCTAATCTTGGTTTACGAAATAACTACTACAATTTCACTAAAGAACAACAGCTAGGATTACGATCTTTGAGAAACATGCATGATATTATTTTCTCTAAGAGCGACAAGGGAGACGCAATTGTAATATATAAAAAGACACACTACATTAAAGAAGGGTTAAGGCAGTTAAACTCTATCCATTACACGGAGATACAAGAACCTAATCAATTACTGATTAAAAATAATATACAAACACAAATCAGCAGGATGTTTGAAAATGGTTAGATTGATGGGATAACTTTTGATTTTCTCCGTGGCTCATCGAAAGAGGGACCCAGATTGGGTCGTCTTTTTCTCCTTCCTAAACTTCACAAATTAAGTGAACTTGTTATTCAAGGGATAAAAAAACAAACGATGGCAGTAAATGAATTGCCCCCATGCAGACCAATTATTTCTCAATGTAACTCTGTCACCGAAAGGGTTAGCAAATTTATTGATTACTTTTTGATACCTATAGTTAAAAGACAGACCAGTTACATTACAGATAGTGGGGATTTCATAAATAAAATAGAAAGTTTAAGGCCTGATCGGGATTGCCTTTTTATCTCTTTTGACTGCACCAGCATGTATACAAACATGGAATTCAATCTGTTGGACGGGCTTATAGCAGTGCAGTAAAAGAAGATTATCCAATAAAATTACCTAGCTGTGAAACAATAAAATCGTTAGTAGCCACAGAGTTGAAAAACAATTATTTTGAATTTAATGACCGATACTTTGTACAGAAAATAGGCGCTAGTATGGGAAGTAAATACAGCCCAGAAATTTGTGATATTAGAGCATTCGAAGTTATCAATGAAATTATTGAAAAATATAAGTATAAAAATAAGATCTTATTTTACGGAAGGTATAGAGATGATGCGTTTATAATAGCTCATTCATCACGAGAAGAGGTTGAGGAGTTTTTAAAATAGCAAATAATCATCACCCTTTATTAAAGTTTACTTATGAAATTTCAAACGAAGAAATTATTTTTCTCGATACAGTCGTACATAAAGGGTTGAGGTTCAGGAACACCGGTGTCCTTGATATAAAGAGCTACATCAAACCTACTTATACATTTCAATATTTAGATAGGACGTCTATGCATAACCCAACAGTCTTCTCTGGATTTATAAAAGGGGAAGCTATTCGCCACCACCGAAACAACAGCAACACGCAGAATTTAAAAGATACAATTTGTAAATTCAAAGGCCATCTTAAGCAAAGGGGATATAAGGAGCATGAAATACATCGTAACTGTGAATCGGCTCTCAATATCGAACGATCAGAGTTACTGCGCTTTAAACAAGAATCTGACAAGCAGATACCACTAGTATTTGTAACTAAATATCACTTTTCGTTAGGAAATATAAATAAAGCTTTGCGAAAACATTATAAAAAACTACTTCGCAATGCGAAATGTAGGGAGCTATTTCCAAAACCACCAATGGTGGCGTATAGAAGACATCGGAACTTAAAAGAAATACTGACTAGCTCAAAGCTTAGTACAACATGAAGGATTGGGTCAGGACCCCTGATGAAGCACCCACCCTTCATATGAGCCACGGAATATTGTAGAGTTTGTCATATTCTGTACTGCAGAAACACGATGTGTTGGGTCCTGGAGAATAGGCAAGCGTGGCTGTCAGGTACTTTCAGACATTAAACATTAAGAATGTGAATTAATTAACACTGAATTGTTCTAGTCCCTGAGACACGTTGAGCAGGATTCTAATTTGCTAGTTCACAAGGAAACAGTCCGCAAGAGGACAATATTCTGACTCTGAAGTAGTCTAAAAATTATGACGTTTTGAAAGGCTATACAAACACATTACCACGAGACCACCGAACCAGACTCAAGCTAGCGAACAATAAGGTGTATCAAGCTAGCGAACAATAAGCCAGCGAACAAGAAATACGCGCCAAACTGATCTTGCCTAAAAACCGAAGATTTGCATTAACATGAAACGTTCTTTGTTGACAACAATTTGTTGACATCTGTTGATGACAACAATTTACCGTAGGAAGACGAAATGCAATACATTTTCACAAAGACTATTAATTGAAAACTGTTTTATTTATTTATATATTCAAGACAACATAATTGTTCTTGACCACAGGGCATCTCTTGTAGGATTTTCAAAATTCCTTTTAGGTTCTCCTCTCCTTTTTGATTACCTTTGAGTAGAAACGGTTTGTCTTTATAATCGTGATAATAGTGAATAAATAATAAAATTAAACCATACTTAACAAGTGTAAAGATAAAATTAAATCCACATGCTTATATTCTTGTTAAAAGAAAACAATATACCGATTTTGGAAGATAAAGTACAGAATTTTGCAGTCAGAATTATAAGTTGAAATAAAAGCTAATAAATATCCACAGTTTTCGTTAGGAATGATTGAAAACTGGCAATTTATTTATTACATTTCAATAGGAAATGCGTTTTATGTGACAATGACACACGTGACACGATATATGAATGGATATAAAGATTTTAGGTACTTTAACAGACAAAGTTTTCAAATCAAAGCTTTTCAAGGAGGCGTATTAAAAAAAAAACTCGGGGAAACAGACGGAAAAACCGAAATCAGAAAAACAATTTCTTTACACTGATTTAAATTAACAAGAAAAGGATGCAATCACAACAATACAAACTATTTCATTTTAACATTGGAATTATAATCGGGTAAACGGTCCAAAGTTGGGGTAGGGTGACCCAACCCACTCCCTTCTTTAATTCATAAAAAGTCCCTACGGCAAAGCTTTTGTCCACACTAGGTACAAATGATAGGCAATTGCCTAAGGTTGCCTGGACCCAAAGACCCAGGTGGGTAAAGTTACGTAACTTTTATAATTGAGGTCCAAAGTTGGGATATGGTGACCAACCCACTCCTTCTTTAATTCATAAAAGTCCCTCCGGCAAATCTTTTGCTCACACTATGTACAAATGATAGGCAATTGCCTAAGGTTGCCTGGACCCAAAGACCCAGGTGGGTAAAGTTACGGAACTTTTAATTTAGGTCCAAAGTTGGGGTAGGGTGACCCTACCACCACCCAATTTAATTCATGAAAAGTCCCTACGGCAAGGTTTTGTCCACACTAAGTACAAATGATAGGCAATTGCATAAGGTTGCCTAGACCCAAAGACCCAGATGGGTAAAGTTATGGAATTTCTACAACTGAGGTCCAAAGTTGGAGTATGGTGACTTCCCAACTTCAATTCATAAAAAGTCCGTATGGCAAAACTTTTGTCCACACAAGTAACTGTGTTACAAATGATAGGCAACTGCCTAAGGTTGCCTGGACCCAAAGACCAGGTGGGTAAAGTTACGGAACTCTTTTAATTGAGGTCCGAAGTTGGGGTAGGGTGACCCAACCCACTCCCTATCATTTGTACCTAGTGTGGACAAAAGCTTTGCCGTAGGGACTTTTTATGAATTAAAGAAGGAGTGGGTTGGGTCACCCTACCCCAACTTCGGACCTCAATTAAAAGTTCCGTAACTTTACCCACCTGGGTCTTTGGTCCAGGCAACCTTAGGCAATTGCCTATCACTTGTACCTAGTGTGGACAAAAGCTTTGCCGTAGGGACTTTTATGAATTAAAGAAGGAGTGGATTGGGTCACCCTACCCCAACTTTGGACCTCAATTAAAAAGTTCCGTAACCTACCCACCTGGGTCCTTGGGTCCAGGCAACCTTAGGCAATTGCCTATCATTTGTACCTAGTGTGGACAAAAGCTTTGCCGTAGGGACTTTTATAAATTAAAGAAGGGGTGGGTTGGGTCACCCTACCCCAACTTTGGACCTCAATTTAAAAAGTTCCGTAACTTTACCCACTTGGGTCGTTGGGTCCAGGCAACCTTAGGCTAGTGTCTTTCATGTGTACCCAGTGGGGTCAAAAGCTTTGCCGTAGGGAATTTGTTATGAATTAAAGAAGGGTGATGGTAGGGTCACCCTACCCCAACTTTGGACCTCAATTAAAAAAGTTCCGTAACTTTACCCACCTGGGTCTTTGGGTCCAGGCAACCTTAGGCAATTGCCTATCATTTGTACCTAGTGTGGACAAAAGCTTTGCCGTAGGGACTTTTTTATGAATTAAAGAAGGGAGTGGGTTGGGTCACCCTACCCCAACTTTGGACCTCAATTAAAAAAAGTTCCGTAACTTTACCCACCTGGGTCTTTGGGTCCAAGTAACGTTAGGCAATTGCCTATCATTTGTACCTAGTGTGGACAAAAGCTTTGCCGTAGGGACTTTTTATGAATTAAAGAAGGGAGTGGGTTGGGTCACCCTACCCCAACTTCGGACCTCAATTAAAAAGTTCCGTAACTTTACCCACCTGGGTCCTTAGGTCCAGGCAGCCTTCGGCAATTGCCTATCATTTCTACCTAGTGTGGACAAAAGCTTTGCCGTAGGGACTTTTTATGAATTAAAGAAGGAGTGGGTTGGGTCACCCTACCCCAACTTTGGACCTCAATTAAAAAGTTCCGTAAATTTACCCACCTGGGTCTTTGGGTCCAGGCAACCTTAGGCAATTGCCTATCATTTGTACCTAGTGTGGACAAAAGCTTTGCCGTAGGGACTTTTTTATGAATTAAAGAAGGGAGGGGGTTGGGTCACCATACCCCAACTTTGGACCTCAATTAAAAAAGTTCCGTAACTTTACCCACCTGGGTCTTTGAGTCCAGGCAACCTTAGGCAATTGCCTATCATTTGTACCTAGTGTGGACAAAAGCTTTGCCGTAGGGACTTTTTTATGAATTAAAGAAGGAGTGGGTTGGGTCACCCTACCCCAACTTTGGACCTCAATTAAAAAGTTCCGTAACTTTACCCACCTGGGTCCTTGGGTCCAGGCAACCTTAGGCAATTGCCTATCATTTGTACCTAGTGTGGACAAAAGCTTTGCCGTAGGGACTTTTTATGAATTAAAGAAGGGAGGGGGTTGGGTCACCCTACCCCAACTTTGGACCTCAATTAAAAAAGTTCCGTAACTTTACCAACCTGGGTCTTTGGGTCCAGGCAACCTTAGGCAATTGCCTATCATTTGTACCTAGTGTGGACAAAAGCTTTGCCGTAGGGACTTTTTATAAATTAAAGAAGGGAGGGGGTTGGGTCACCCTACCCCAACTTTGGACCTCAATTAAAAAGTTCCGTAACTTTACCCACCTGGGTCCTTGGATCCAGGCAACCTTAAACAATTGCCTATCATTTGTACCTAATGTGGACAAAAGCTTTGCCGTAGGGACTTTTTATGAATTAAAGAAGGAGTGGGTTGGGTCACCCCAGCCCAACTTCGGACCTCAATTAAAAAGTTCCGTAACTTTACCCACCTGGGTCCTTGGGTCCAGGCAACCTCAGGCAATTGCCTATCATTTGTACCTAGTGTGGACAAAAGCTTTGCCGTAGGGACTTTTTATGAATTAAAGAAGGATTGGGTTGGGTCACCCTACCCCAACTTTGGACCTCAATTTAAAAGTTCCGTAACTTTACCCACCTGGGTCTTTGGGTCCAGGTAACCTTAGGCAATTGCCTATCATTTGTACCTAGTGTGGATAAAAGCTTTGCCATAGGGACTTTTTATGAATTAAAGAAGGAGTGGGTTGGGTCACCCTACCCCAACTTTGGACCTCAATTAAAAAGTTCCGTAACTTTACCCACCTGGGTCTTTGGGTCCAGGTAACCTTGGGGAATTGCCTATCATTTGTACCTAGTGTGGACAAAAGCTTTGCCGTAGGGACTTTTTATGAATTAAAGAAGGGAGTGGTTGGGTCACCCTACCCCAACTTTGGACCTCAATTAAAAAAGTTCCGTAACTTTACCCACCTGGGTCTTTGGGTCCAGGCAACCTTAGGCAATTGCCTATCATTTGTTCCTAGTGTGGACAAAAGCTTTGCCGTAGGGACTTTTTATGAATTAAAGAGGGAGTGGGTTGGGTCACCTTCCCCAATTTTGGACCTCAATTGAAAAAGTTTGGTAACTTTACCCACCTGGGTCTTTGGGTCCAGGCAACCTTAGGCAATTGCCTATCATTTGTACCTAGTGTGGACAAAAGCTTTGCCGTAGGGACTTTTTTATGAATTAAAGAAGGGAGTGGGTTGGGTCACCCTACCCCAACTTTGGACCTCAATTAAAAAAGTTCCGTAACTTTACCCACCTGGGTCTTTGGGTCCAGGCAACCTTAGGCAATTGCCTATCATTTGTACCTAGTGTGGACAAAAGCTTTGCCGTAGGGACTTTTTTATGAATTAAAGAAGGGAGTGGGTTGGGTCACCCTACCCCAACTTTGGACCTCAATTAAAAAAGTTCCGTAACTTTACCCACCTGGGTCTTTGAGTCCAGGCAACCTTAGGCAATTGCCTATCATTTGTACCTAGTGTGGACAAAAGCTTTGTCGTAGGGACTTTTTTATGAATTAAAGAAGGGAGTGGGTTGGGTCACCCTACCCCAACTTTGGACCTCAATTAAAAAAGTTCCGTAACTTTACCCACCTGGGTCTTTGGGTCCAGGTAACCTTAGGCAATTGCCTATCATTTGTACCTAGTGTGGACAAAAGCTTTGCCGTAGGGACTTTTTATGAATTAAAGAAGGGAGGGGGTTGGGTCACCTTCCCAACTTTGGACCTCAATTAAAACGTTCCGTAACTTTACCCACCTGGGCCTTTGGGTCCAGACAACCTTAGGCAATTGCCTATCATGTGTACCTAGTGTGGACAAAAGCTTTGCCGTAGGGACTTTTTATGTATTTAAGAAGGGAGGGGGTTGGATCACCATACCCCAACTTTAGACCTCAATTATAAAAATTCCGTAACTTTACCCACCTGGGTCTTTGGGTCCAGGCAACCTTAGGTAATTGCCTATTATTTGTACCTAGTGTGGACAAAAGCTTTGCCGTAGGGACTTTTTTATGAATTAAAGAAGGAGGGGGTTGGGTCACCCTACCCCAACTTTGGACCTCAATTAAAAAAGTTCCGTAACTTTACCCACCTGGGTCTTTGGGTCCAGGCAACCTTAGGCAATTGCCTATCATTTGTACCTAGTGTGGACAAAAGCTTTGCCGTAGGGACTTTTTATGAATTAAAGAAGGGGTGGGTTGGGTCACCCTACCCCAACTTTGGACCGTTTCCCCGATTATAATTCCAATGTTAAAATGAAATAGTTTGTATTGTTGTGATTGCATCCTTTTCTTGTTAATTTAAATTAGTGTAAAGAAATTATTTTTCTGATTTCGGTTTTTCCGTCTGTTTCCCCGAGTTTTTTTTAAATATGCCTCCTTGAAAAGCTTTGATTTGAATATTTTGTCTGTTAAAGTAGCTAAAATCTTTATATCTATTCATATATCGTGTCATTGTCACATAAAACACATTTCCTATTGAAATGTAAAAAATATATTGCCAGTTTTCGATCATTCCTAACGAAAACTGTGGATATTTATTAGTTTTTATTTCAACTTATAATTCTGACTGCAAAATTCTGTACTTTACGTTCCAAAATCGGTATATTGTTTTCTTTTAAAAAGAATATAAGCATGTGGATTTAATTTTGTCTTTACACTTGTTAAGTATGGTCTAATTTTATTATTTATTCACTATTATCATGATTATAAAGACAAACCGTTTCTACTCAAAGGTAATCAAAAAAGGGAGAGGAGAACCTAAAAGGAATTTTGAAAATCCTACAAGAGATGCCCTGTGGTCAAGAACAATTATGTTGTCTTGAATATATAAATAAATAAAACAGTTTTCAATTAATAGTCTTTGTGAAAATGTATTGCATTTCGTCTTCCTACGGTAAATTGTTGTCATCAGATTTCAAAGAACGTTTCATGTTAATGCAAATCTTCGGTTTTAGGCAAGATCAGTTTGGCGCGTATTTCTTATTGTTCGCTGGCTTATTGTTCGCTAGCTTGATACACCTTATTGTTCGCTGGCTTATTGTTCGCTAGCTTGAGTCTGGTGACCACCGAAGTGGTTACTGTGTTTGAGAATGCCGGATTGTTGTCATAATATTTAATAGGATATACAACTCGTGCGCTAACTGTGTTTTCGTTCTTCCTTTTCGACTCATCTCGTGGTCAGGCAGACAGAATTAAATGCACTGGTGATTGCTGATAACCGGGGATACAAATTTTGAGCAAGAATAAATGATTTATAAATGCCAACAGGGACACATTTTAACTAATCATTTTGTCCTCTACTTTTAGAGCGGAAGTAGATTTTCCCAACTTACAAAAGAGATGAATAACGCGACAATAATTTATCAGATAGGGTAAATTACCCAATCGGCAGCGGCTAGAAGGGCATAGAACGCTAAGTCTTGACAAGTGACTAGGTTCTTCTTTGCGTGTATTCGGTTTTTCAACGCGTACAATGACAAATCGATTGTTTTTTATTGTTTTTATTGCGTAGTCGGGAAAATTATCAGTTTATCTGGAACAATAAAGTCCGTTTTATCAAAAATTTACAAAAATATCATATGTACATCTACATATTATGTACAAAGACTATGCAAAATTTCATTGGCCTCCTACCTGTACTTTGGGGTTTTGAATTTACAAAAGACATTTCTCAAAATTTATGATTTGGTTTACGAAACGAAGTTTTCGCGTAAGATTAATGAGCCGAATTCACAACAACTGCAAAATTTCATTGACTTTCTACATACACTTTTGGATTTTTTACGTTAAAAAAATTGTGAACGAACAGACAGGCGGACGGAAAAAGAGAAAATATCGGGCTATCGCATCCTCGTTGTGGGCTTTAATAAGAAGAAGAGGTTTAGTATTAGTTTTCAAATAGACGTTATTCAAGACATTATATTTTTGGTTACAAATCTGTAATATTTTGCCATATACCTTTCTTCGATCAAGCTTGTTAATAGAAGGTTCTATACCATATCGAAAAGGCATCAGACGGAAATAAATATTCAAATATTATCGCCATGTTTTCAGAAGCTAGAACATTCGGGACTAATGTTATTCACAGCTGCTAACAGAACCAACTGTCAAGTATTTCGTATAACCATTTAAACAAAGAATGTTTGCAGAGTTACAATCAAAGATGGCCGGTCACCACTATATATAAGCGCATGCTGCATCACACTACGTGCAACTCTCTTACTGTTGCTGCGATTCTTGGTGATGATACTCTGTCCAGGTATAAAGAGGTAGATGGACCATTGAACAAATGGTTTGGGGATAGTGCTTCCTACTGGCAAATATTTAGAGAAGAAGAAACGGCTACAAAACATATATATGTTCGTTAGCTAAACGACACTGGAAAATTACTTCATTCACGACAATATAAATGAAATTGGATCATATATGGTTATAGCAGCAGAAAAGGTCACAGACTGACTAATAGTACGTCTTTGAATATACGGCTTGTAAAGCAGTTATTTCTACAAATAATTGCAAAGTTACTACACATATTAGAATTATATAATGTAATGTTTATTGTCATAATACTATAATATATAGCATGTGACAAAACATTGATACTTTTATTTATTATAATCAGTGCTTTACTCTCAATGATAAAAATAAAGTACATACTAAATAATACTTAGTAGTATCATTGGTTAGAAAGACTTTTAATGACTTCATATGCTCTACTGTATATATTACCTCATGTTTTGGATTCTATCCCCTAATGTTAATTTTAGGTTATTCATCAAAATCTGAAGAACCACATCAGTGGTGTCGTGTAGTGATCGACGCGAGTGGAGCTTGCAGCGGCCGGTCAAATTAAAAGACTGAAATTGGTAGTTTCTGCTTCTTAAAAAAAAATACGCGGTTTAAAAGCAGACTGGTCACTCGGCCTCAGAGTAATGCGTTTGTTTGCTGAATGTAATGATAGGTCTTTCCCTGGAGTGTCCATAGTTTTTTGGTTTTATAGCATTCAGCAACTTGATGCCCCAAACAATTTTCATAATTTACATTTTGTTTATTGATTAGTCACGAAATAATACTGTAGACTAATCATTAAATGTAGGAATGTTATCTAATGTTTAGAAATATGGTATATTAACCTCAGAACCTTCCGGTACACGTTTAAAAAAGTAAAATAACAAAATTACCGAACTCTAAGGAAAATTCAAAACGGAAAGTCCCTTATCAAATGACAAAATCAAAATCTCAAACACATCAAACGAATGGAAAACAACTGTCATATTCCTGACTTGGTACAGGCATTTCCTCATGTAAAAAATGGTGGATCAAACCTGGTTTTATAGCTAGCTAAATGTCTCACTTATATGACAGTCGCATAAAATTCCATTATATTGACAACAATGTGTGAACAAAATAAACAGACATGATAGGACAGCATGTCAAAAAGAGGGTACAGCAGTTAACATTATGTTATAATCTTAATCATTATAAAAACAAACAAATATGTCAACAAAGAAAAACAAAATGGCATATAGATAAAGCACATAAGCAAAAATGAAAGACAAGAATACAAAAAATGACCATAGCGCAATAACACAATGGCAGGATGTATAAGTACCGAGCTACGCCAAAAGGCGGACAAAACATTTACAAAGACAATTAAAAGAACACTATAAAACGTAATTAAGATGATAAACTACGTCAGTACCTAGAATCTATACTTCAAGACCATCATGTGTTATAATTTTACCCTTTCTGCCACAGGCCTCGACCAAAGTAATTTTAATCTTATTTCAATTATTTGACACTAAGTCTTTAACGTCGTTTGCAGGTTTTAATTGGTTGCCTGTTGAAATAGAGTCATTCTTTAGAAAGTATTATTCTACATTGATATTGAAATCCTGAAGTTAAACTCGAGAAGAATATGTGTGCTCATGCCCCGCTTGCATAATGTTTTTTGATCAGTCAAATGTGAGATTTCACTTAGCCGAAAGCATAATTACACATTTTATAAAACAATCACACTATAATGATCATATGAACTAAGTTTCACAGTGATGTGTCTAAGTAACAAATTAATACATAATACGATAGGTAGGTTCTGAAATAAAGTCCATCCGTTAAACTATGATACTGCAAATTTAAGCGAGGATATAAGGGTTTTTGCCACAGATCCTAATTTTGAAATGAATAGAAGGAAACATTTCCCTACTTCTTTCTTTTTGAAATGAATAAAATCATACAAAGCTCAATTGGATTACTATGAAAATTAAATTTTACAATGAATTTTCAAAGTAAAAAGATTGCTGAGGAAAGACTATTGATATATTTCCCCAAGATGACTTGGAAAGCGCAAAAGGTTAAAAATTGAAAATTAATTTCAGTCTCATACTGATGAATACACAAATGTACTTTCTGTTAACTTTTCCTTGTACGAAATTTGGGAGTTTCAATCTGAATAATTGGTGTCAAATAATTTCTCGAAGAATTGATTTCACATACGGAAGTTAGATATGTCCTATACTATTCCATTAGTTAATGTTAGCTGAAGTTGTAAATGCAGGGGCGTAGCTCCATATACGTTAACACACCATTGCGTGCACTTCATCTGAACACAAAAATTTTTTAGAAATGAAAAAAAACAAAACATTATTGATATTTATCTTATTGCTATTGTATTAAACTATAGGTCTACTGCTACTGGTCATATAGAATATATTGGTATTAACTTATAGGTTCATTAAATTTGGAACGTATTGTGTTTATTGTGGTCACTTAACGTTTCCGTCAGTGGACTGTTTTCATCTATTTTGGGATTCTATACGTTAGTTATTTCATCCTCTCTTTTAGCTATGCATGAAATATAAGAATGTAAAACGGTAGTTTCTTTTGTGCAAGTTACTTTTTTATCGCGCGGTTAGAAAATCCAGGTTTATATTTTCAAAAGAGGTCTCCTTACAAAGATTTTGTTAGGATTGGCCACATATATACACAGACAGCTTTTTTTGAACAATCTTTACATACAGGTATTAATTTTAGTTTAAACATTCCCTTAATATGCAGATATTAATGTCACATGATCGAATCTGTCTATAACGGTAACTGAAGCAATAACCAACAAAATATTTGATATGCGAAAATAAATCCTACTTTCTTGCAAATTCATTCAATCGACTATTTTGAAGCACATTTGTTACTTAGCTCTTTTATAAACCAACTCCGAATGGAGGGGTATACTGGTTTCCTTCTGTCTGTCCGTCCGTTCGTCAGTCAAATAAAAGTGTTGTTTATTTATAGAACCCAAATCTTTTGTAGCAAGCTTCTTATGGGCAAGTACAGTGTGATGCGTTTTCACATACGTTCTATTCAACTTCCTGTTTACTGAATTCTTATAGCAGGGATAGCATATATGAGCAGTAACCTACAGATTAACTTGTTTAGTTGGTTTTATTATTAACCAGCTTCAAAATTACATGAATATTAGTTTTCGTTCATCCCTCCGTAGTTCATTTATGTCGCTATTTTGTCAACAAGATAAAAGTGTCTTTGCGTCGTAAATTGGTCTAATATATAAATAAGAAGATGTGGTATGAGTGCCAATGAGACGACAATCCATCCAAGTCATAATATGTAAAAAGTAAACAATTATAGGTCAAAGTACATCTTCAACACGGAGCCTTGGCTCACACCGAACAGCAAGCTATAAAGGGTCCCAAAAAGACTAGTGTAAAACCATTCAAACAGGAAAACCAACGGTCTAATCTATATAAAATACTAGACACGAGGAACACTTATGAACCACATCAACAAACGACAACCATTGAAAAACAGGCTCCTGACTTAGGACAGGTGTATAAAAATGCAGCGGGTTTAAACGTTTTAACAGGCGCCAACCTTCACCCTTCATTTCAGTCTCATACTGATGAATACACAATTGTACGTTTTGTTAACTTTTCCTTGTACGAAATTTGAGATTTTCTAACTGAATAATTGGTGTCAAATAATTTCTCGAAGAATTGATTTCAAATACGGAAGTTAGATATGTCCTATACTATTTCATGAGTTAATGTTAGCTGAAGTTGTGAAGTCACTGCAGGGGCGTAGCTCTATATACGCTAACACGCCATGGCGTGCACTTCATCTGAACACAAAAAATTTTTAGAAATGAAAAAAAAATACAATATTGATATTTATTTTATTGCTACTGTATTAAACTAGTCTACAGTAACTGCTACTGGTCATATAGAATATATTGGTATTAACTTCTAATTAAATTTGGAAACGTACTATGTTTATTGTGGTCACTTAACGTTTTCATCTATTTTGGGATTCTATACGTTAGTTATTTCATCCTCTCTTTTAGCTATGCATGAAATATAAGAATGCAAAACGGTAGTTTCTTTTGTGCAGGTTATTTTTTTATCGCGCGGTTAGAAAATCCAGGTTTATATTTTCAAAAGATGTCTCCTTACAAAGATTTTGTTAGGATTGGCCACATATATACACAGGCAGCTTTTTTGGGACAATCTTTACATACAGGTATTAATTTAAGTTTAAACATTCCCTTAATATGCAGATATTAATGTCACATGATCAAATCTGTCTAAAACGGTAACTGAAGCATTAACCAACAAAACATTTGATACTAGTATGCGAAAATAAATCCTACTTTCTTGCAAATTCATCCAATCGGCTATTTTGAAGCACATTTGTTACTTAGCTCTTTTATAAACCAACTCCGAATGGAGGGGTATACTGGTTTCCTTCTGTCTGTCCGTCCGTTCGTCAGTCAAATAAAAGTGTTGTTTATCTATAGAACACAAACCTTTTGTAGCAAGCTTCTTATGGACAAGAACAGTGTGATGCGTTTTCACATACGTTGCTATTCAACTTCCTGTTTACTGAATTCTTATAGCAGGGATAGCATATATGAGCAGTAACCTACAGATTAACTTGTTTAGTTGGTTTTATTATTAACCAGCTTCAAAAGATATGAATATCAGTTTTCGTTCATCCCTCCGTAGTTCATTTATGTCGCAATTTTTTCAACAAGAGAAAAGTGTCTTTACATCGTCAATTGATCTAATATATAAATAAGAAGATGTGGTATGAGTGTCAATGAGACAACTATTCATCCAAGTCACAATGTGTAAAAAGTGAACAATTATAGGTCAAAGTACGGCCTTCAACACAGAGCCTTGGCTCACACCGAACAGCAAGCTATAAAGGGCCCCAAAAAGACTAGTGTAAAACCATTCAAACAAGAAAACCAACGGTCTAATCTATATAAAATACGAGAAACGAGAAACACTTATGAACCACATCAACAAACGACAACCACTGAACATCAGGTTCCTGACTTAGGACAGGTGCAAACAAATGCAGCGGATTTGAACGTTTTACCTGGCGCCAACCTTCACCCTAACCTGCGACAGTGGTGTAACAATGCGACATAAAAGGACACACTATAAAACATTAATTGGAAAAAGGCCCAACTGATCAAAGTATGAATACTAACAGATTTTAGACAAAAGTTAGACCATGAAAACCAAATAGTTAAATTATAAACCACAGAAAAATATATCAAAGCCAAAACCAGTATGAAATAATTTTGCCAAACAACCGGTCACTTATGGACCACTCAAAAGGAGCTTGTTGAGAAGGATCTTTAGCGTGCAAAGAGCGTGGTACTCCCTGAACACGGGACCTCGGATTTAACGTTCAAATTTGGTGCGCCAGAAGCGCTTTTCTGTATTTACCTTCATCAGCAACGTTAGATATCTTCGTTTACGTTTGTTTTTTTTTTAAGAAAATATTTTAATATTGTAATCGCACGTTTTATCTGTATATTAGTTGCATACTAAGTAATTTTAAATGGTGCAATATTATGAAATTAAGGCCTATTGATGAAGGGATTTTGTTGTGGTGTTTGCATTTGTAAAACTTCTATTAATAAAATAAAAACCTCATCATAGATACCAGGATTAAAATAATGTACGCCAGACGCGCGTGCGTCTATACAAGACTCATCAGTGACGCCTGAATCAAGAAAGTTAAACGGCAAAAAAAAATACAAAGTTAAAGAGCATTGAGGACTCAAAATTCCGAAAGGTTTTGCCAAAAACAGCTAAGGTAATATATTCCTGGTGTAGAAAATTCCTTAGTATTTCGAAAAATCGATCAGAATAATCAACAATTAACTTTTTACTTTTATTAGATTGTTTTTGTCTCTCTTTTTTTTCGTTTCGTCTTTGTTTTTGTGTGGTGGGGGTTGGTTTGTTGCTTTTGCTGTTGTTTTTTGGGAAAGGGGTAAATGACTTTTTAATTTGCAATTCATTATTCCGGGAGAGGTTATTTTTCAAATCACGGACAAATCCGGTCGTAGAGTACTGTGTTTTGAAATACTCCTTGTCTTTTGAAATTTATTTCAGTCGTCTTCATCTATATTGCAAAACAAGGTGTTTCTTCATAAACGCACTTTTGCATCAGTGGTGTCGTGGTAGTGTGTTCGCTTTGATTGCAGATAGTCGTGGGTTCAATCCCCAGCTTGGTCAAACCAGACTTTTAGATATTAGAATTGGATGCTTCTCCGATTAGCACGCGACATTTAAGATTAAGAACAAATACTGGTCGGCTCAGGGTCAGAAAGTTGTGTCCGGGTAGGGTAACATGACTTCCTGCGGACTGTAACCTTGTGAATTAACACATTAAAATCTGTGTTTTATCTATTATAAAGCATGATTCATTTTCACATAGCATTAAAATAATATCTCCTGATGATGTACGTGATATTTGACACTGGACGTAAACAGCCCATCCAGCCCTCTATAGTCGCATAACCGTCGTCAATAAATGGCCATATTTATTGTTTTCGTAATAGTTATACACCAAGGGATAGGTGGTGTGTCTGGATAAGAAACCCCGACGGCCGGAGGCCGGAGCGGTTTCTTATCCAGACACGCCGTATCCCGAGGTGTATAACTAACTTACACCCCATTCTAAACCCTATGTTTCTTAACATTAATTACTAAATGAAAAAGAATGGACAGCATATTTATTTACAATATCAAACCATAATTTGTAGATTTTTTTTACATGACACCCCACTAGTAACCTTACTTTGGCGATCTTCGTTCAAACTTTGACAAGTGAGTAGATTTAACAGATGTCAAAGTTGCTGTTTTGCATATTCCCGTTAAATCCATGTGCATATATTGATCAGCAGGTCAAGGTTGACCGTTTCGTGCATTATTATTTTAAAAAAAAATAAATAAACATCATGCTCCTGGTATACAGTTGTCAATATGGACGGGTATAAGACGGACGACATTTTGTGGCAAGCGTTGGATTTGGTAGAAGAGACTAAAGATGAAGGCAATATTATACCCCAAAGTACTTACCTGTATCAGTTTAATAAAGGTAATCATAACTGTATTTTATATCTTACGATTTTATCAAAAACAAAAGCCCCCCACCTCTTCTCGAGAATAAACAAAAATTCATATTCGAACATACTAAGGGATAGGTATGTCTGCATTAGAAACACGACTACCAGACACGCTCAACATACAAAATTTAATGTAGAGGAACTCCCTTTTTGGGGGCAATCAGGGGCTGATCCAGCCGGGGGTTCCCAACTCAAGAGAAAAGGGAGGGGGGGTCCAACCATTCAAATGCATTGATCTTTTAAATAAAAGTAGGGTCCAATCCGCGGAACCCCCAACCCCGGATCGGTCACTGGGTAACTGGGGGAGGTCCGGGAGTAGAGACATATGACTGGGATAAAAAAAATTACCTTCAGGCAAAGGAGTATTTAAAGGATTATTTTTGTATTCCATATAGATGCTTATTGGAATTTCCTAAAATGTGTTTTTTTAATATCATGAAACAATTTGTAGTGAATACTATTAGTAATTTCTTATGTTCATGCTATTTAAAAAATAATCAATTTCTATTGTTACGAATAACAATGGATTTTGTTTGCGGGATGTAGAAGCAGGGGTTTCCAGAAACCCCGCTCGTCACACCCTGTGGTCAAAATCCATTGTTATTCGTAACAATAGATCTATTCAAGTTACACTTGTTTCAGAAATAGAAACTATGAAGTATAACAATAGAACTGGGGTGTAAGTGATGATATTAATCACACGATATAAATAGCCGACGGGAAGTTTCTTGATTTCAAAAAAAAAAACTACTAACACATGTTTATTGCGTGTAAAATTTACTTTTTCACAGGTGAAGTATACTTTTTTATTCAAATTCCGCTCTGTTTTCTTTTCTATTTGATAAGATATACCATTGAATTACATGTTTGATTCAATAAGGGAAGGTTATGATTTATGGTCCAATGGGGAATCGTGCATGTACTAATAGACAAAAGGATTGTCATCACCTTTATACGTATATGGGGAATGTTTTATACGGATTAAAGACTGCATTTAAAATAATGGTACCAGCAATGGAATATACAGTATAAGTTCCGAACAAGAACATCTATCTTTAAATCGTTATTGACTATTCTAATACAACGAATTCTGCTTGTATATGGTATATCGTACTTATCGTGTATCAATGATTATTTGGAATTAGGATGATTATTATAAAAAAAGGAAATGTCTTTTTGATATACCGAGAGAATCAAAGTTCAGCATAGATGCCAGGTGAGCGATACTGTCTAAATATAATATTTCACCTTCTTTATTTTTCGCAGGCTTTCGAAAAGCTTCAAGAGAATAGTTCGGCATTTAGACTATTGACAATAAATTCGATTCAATTTCAAACTTTATTGTCATATAAACCAACTTATATGATTTGTGACTAAAACAAACAAAACATAATAAAACTTTTAGTTAACGTCCGGGTTTATCAGGTATTCATCTTGACGATATTCAAGGAAATATATAATTCTTTGAAGTCAATTAGTTTCGGTAAGTATTCCTAATATTACCGTACAAGTAGCTTACGTATTCTATTTCACCACCTGCTCAGCTTACATCCATAGAATATCACCCGAAAAATATAAAATCAAGGTAATCTATAATAATTTATATTAATTTACTATTTTCAATATAGTCATCATTTTAATTAACCAAATTAAAACAAAAATGTTACGGACTGCTTGTTCTATTTAATGTCTTATTTCAAATCCAATCACGTTCCACTTAAAGTTGGTAAAAGATCTTAAATAATCATATCAACGGTAATGAAATGCTAACGCTGCGTCAAAAATTATTAACACTACTCGTTTAAAAAAGATTTTCCATGAATTTTTAACCTAAATGTTTATCCCGGGAAAACAGTTTACTCTGGTAGAGAGTTGTCTCACTGGCAGTCAAACCACATATTTTTATTATTTCTTTCATAAAATTTAAATGAGTCTGGATAGGACGGCAGTTGAGTTTATTTGAAAGCAATGTTAAACTGTTTTGTGGACTGTTCTAATAAAAGAAACTTCAGTTATTAGCCAACAAAAAAATAACAAAAAAAAATAACAAAAAAAATTGTGTTATATTTTCTTATTTTATGATAATTTACAAATGTTATGATTTCTTGAGATCAGTAATTCATTTTTGTTCATTTCACAAGCTATTTTTATTCTTATAATACAGTTGTTATATTGTATATGTAGTTACTATGTACATTACATTTCTGTTATTTTAATTGATTGCCACCTCGAAGATCATGCAATTTTGTGTTGATTATACTTTGTCAGTAATATTTAAATTAGATGATCACATATATTTCATTGATAAGTGTTGTCTTGCTGATTGGTGTTTTCCTTATTTTCTAAGATGATGGGTAGATGGCTGGTTAACGTCCAGTGACAAATTGAATACATGATAAGGACTAGAACATGATAATGTAATTTCAATATAAATTCTAGTTTGTACTAGACAGACACGCTGAACTGGGGTATTAACGTGATTATTCACAGGGTAACAGTCCGCAGGAAGACATGTCACTCTACCTGGACACAATATTCTGACTCCGAGCCGAATATAGTCTTTGCTCTTATTCTGAAATGCCGCGTCCTTAGCGGAGAAGCAGCAAATATCAATTTTCAAGTCTTTGGTTAGACCCGACTGCGATTCAAACCCACAACCTTCCGCACTAGAGGCGAGCCAGCACGCTACAACGACACCCTGAATCCCTATAATTTTCTAAGATAATTTGATTAACCTTAATTCATTAATGAATTGATTTTAAAAAGAGTATAAAATTAAGAAATAACAGTAGTATTCAAAATTTGCATTAATTTTTGAACATTTGCAAACATACATTTTCGATTTGATGGTTTCAAATTGAGTTTACTGGCGACACGTTAGCGTAGCCAATAAACGAATATTTGCCATATCAAATAAAGAGTTCGTGTCCGCAAATTTTTAATTACGGTGTTGTTTACAAATTTTAATGCAACTGAAAGACTGAAAGAATGCATCGATCAATCATTTTAAAATCAGTCACACGACGTCTGTTCTTGCACGCAAATTTTCAGACCATAAATCGTGGACTTGATGTACTGAAATTTGTAACGATATGCAGTTAAAATAAAAGTAACGTTGCATTAGCAGGTAAGTAGTATGTAAGGAATAAACGAAATACAATTGTCACGAAAAATGACTCGACGCAAGTTAAATCATTAATGGCCCCTGAGATCTACGATTTCGAATGTTTTATCCTTTTAAACAGATCTTTCATTTAGCAGAAATAAATCAAAATTTTAACAGCCACTGTTTTCTGAACCAACCTATTATCATCAAGTTATGTTATGGCTTTCGATATAAAGTAAAACAAATTGGAGTATGATTGGAAATAAGACAGCAATCCACCAAGTAACCATAAGATAAGGATATGAACAACTGCATGTAACTAACTGTACGGCCTTCAACAATGGGCAAAATTTGTACAATATAGTAAGCAATAAAAAGGCTACGGAATAACAAAATGTAAAACAATTCAAATGGAAACAGTCTGAAAAAGAATAATTTTGACAGACCATAACCAACGATAACAACTGGAATACAGGCTCCTGGTAAGGAACCGCGACATAAATAATATAGACGATGAAACATGTTTGTTAGCGTTCAACCCTGATCTTTCTTACATCCGACATTGGTGTAACAGCAAACTTAAGTTAGAGCTAAATTCGAAACTCAGTTAGAAATGACTTTACTCATCAGATCGGTTCTTAGCACAAACACAACAAGCAAAAAAAACAAAACACATAGCGATCACATTTATTTAATTAAATTTTGTTGTGCCACGTCATTTGCAGTCAATTAAGATCATTCTGTTCTATATAAAAATACGGAGATGAAGTATAATTACCAATAACACAACTATCCACCAGAGATACGTATATTCTAGAAATATTCATTAACTGTTATTTACATATGCAAACCAACAAATACTGAACTGTATGCAAAATGTCAACGATAATGATTGACTGTGCAAAATAGAAGTGTTACCAACTCCTTGATTTTCCAATTAGAAAGTAAATATTTTGAGTTCTCAACAAGACGTTACATTGGGGAGGGGGGGTGAATTGAATTTAAAGAATAGAGAATATGAGGTTGGGGGAGAATAATAGGCAACCTTAAAAAAGAATAGAGAAAAATGGGTAAATAAATATAGAATAGAGAATAATGGATGCTAAAATATAAAGAATAGAGAATAAAGGGAAAAAATAATGAATAAGGAAATGGCCTTAAAATTAATGAATGCAGATATAAATACCCCCGAAACAGACCCTCTTACATTTGTATGATCAAACATTTCTGATGATGTTAAGATAAAATTAGCTATTATAGAAGAGAACAAAAATGTAACTTGGGTTTTTGTCGAAATGAACATGACAATTTATTTTCAACATATTTCACCATTACAACAGCGTTTAATGTCATAATGACAGTGGGATATTTTTTTTTTTTTTTTTTTTTTTTTTTTTTTTATTATTATTTTAAACATATTTTATTAGTAATCACCTGTTACATCAACCCCAAGTTGCCCAGGGAAGCAACTAAGGGGGCCCCGATTTTTACAGGCTCATTTGTCGGGGGAAAAGCACATGAGAAAAAAAAAACTCCCATTATTAATAATTAACATCTATCTTTATAAATATCATCTATCTTTGTACAAATGTACATGTAATATTATCTATCTATATATTTAAACATCACACCAAATATAATCATTTCAATAAAGTATTCATTCTATAGGTTTTTTTTTTCTCTCTCTCAAAAGAGCTACCTGTATTCATTAGGCAGTTTCAATTTTATAGCACTTCAAACCGTTCTTTTGTTATGTTAATTTTTATTACATTAAATTTCTGGTCGAGTGATCTTTTGCCACGTGCTACTCGTTAAAAATTAACTTAAAGGAAATGTGTAGTTATTTCATAAAAGTGGGATATTTTAATGTTTGAGGTTTCACTGTGTATCATCGCCACCGGAATTTTGTGTTATACTCCAATGCTTGCCACTTAGTACCTGAAAATTTCGAGGTCGATTGTCCTCTGTCGCCCCATTGGCTAGATATTCAACTGTTTTTCATTATTTTTCCAGACACGTTTTTAGATTATGGTAGTGTGACATCATATTGACTGAAATTTGTTGTCATAAAGATGTTTTTAAAGAATATGGACCAACACATTGTTTGTTTATTGTACGGCGAATTGCAGGACGTTGTACGGCGAATTGCAAAATAACAACTTTTGTCTGTACGGCGTCTTGCAATATATTGTAATTTAAAGATGAAATTAATCACTGTTTAGATAATATCAAGTGACGATATTTTGGCTGTATCAAAGCTTTACCGGCTTACAAATATACAAAATGAATTACTTATCAAATATTATAAAATACATGCCGTTAATTTCGTTCAGAAGTCGTCGTTGCGTACCTCTATTTGCCTTTGTGTTTTTAAAGACAAAAGGGTTTTTTTTTTCAACCATATTATCCTAAATACATTCATATATCGTTATAATACTAACGACTGTTGTCTTATTTGTTGTCAGGGTGAAATTTTGTAAGTTCAATAAGAAAAAACCGACCATTCATCTTTTGTTGGTGCTGTTTTTTTTTTTTTTTTTTAATATAAACAATGGAGATGTTGTATGATTGCAAATAAGATAACTATCCACCAGGGTCAAATAAAGTGTATGTAAGCAATTATATGCTATCGTTTGGCCTTCAACAACGAAACATCGTACCTTATAGTCGGTTATAAAAAGCCCCGACGTGAAAATTGTGGAAGGATTCAACAAGAAAACTAACGGCCTAACTCATAACAAAACAATTTACGAAAAACAACAAATATGATAGAGATGAACCAACAACAACCACCGAACTACAGGCTCGTGACTTCGGACAGACACATAAAGAATGTGCTGGGTTAAATAGATATAGGAAGATGTGGTATGAGTCCCAATGAGACAACTCTCCATCCAAGTCACAATTTATAAAAGTAAACCATTATAGGTCAAGGTACGGTCTTCAACATTGTTTATTTTTTAATTTCTGAAATGAATAATTTGTTAAAAGAAAAGTGAAGAAAATACTTTGTTTTCTTTGAAAATTAGGAGAAATAAATCATGAATTGTGTTTCGAATTAATTTTCTTGTTTCTTATTAAAATAAGATTGTATTTTTTTTTTTTTTTTTTTTAGTTTAAGTAAATTCAATCAATCTTTTTATTTACAGGGAAAAAATAACAAAAGACTGTTGCTAAGGCTGTTTGGCCTAAACTTAAAGGAGTAGATGGAGGGGTAGTGAAAAGGAGTGTATTCGTCCGAATTTTCATTGTAGTACATTTTCATGATTACTATGTATAATATTTCTCAGTACATTTTAATGTGATATTGTGCCAATTAAAATTATATAATTAATACAAGTAAGACTTACATTTGCCTTAAAAGATATAGCAGTACGTGATTATTTGTTTTCAAACACACCTTCTCTGTTTTGAAACTTATAAAGGTATGGATCTCGGCCTATCTGTTTGGTTGAATATAAATGTGAATTCATAGATTTTCAAAATCAACAGTTAGCCCTATTTTTGTGTGTGTGTAAATAATCTAATCTTTAGATAGATGCTTAAATTAAAATCATTTTTCTTAATAAGAAGAAAAAAGTGCAACTTAAGCACGCCTGAATGTAAAAGGTGTACCGACTTATTCTTTCACGATAAGAATTTACCGATTTCGGTATTTTAACAAAACTGTTTACGAGGGCAAATAAATAAATGAACGCTATCAAATCAACATTTAAATTTACGTGGATTTTCCAAAAGAATTAATGAGTATGCACCATCAGGATTCAAAATATTTCAACCTGTCCTTATTAGATGTTATTTCATTATAATTCTTTAAACTTACAAGTCGAAGATGCTAGCTTTTGTGAATTGTATTAACAAGTATATAATATTAAGATGACAACCAAAAAACTTCATACAAGGTTATCTTTATTCTCAAGTAGAAAGTTTATATAAATAGGTCATGCCGTAGCCACAGCCGGATTTGTATCCCTTGTATTAGATTCTTCTTTCATTCTTTCCAAAATGATTAATCTAAGGTTAATATTTTTTTAAATTCAAACAGTGTTAGCCACCAAGCTTGTTTATTTCTTACTATATAGAGATGAAGTTTTTTTAGAAAATTAATGTTCTTTATTCTAATATATTGGCTGTATCTGCCTTTACAAATAAGACAATAACATTAATTGAAAAAGGAGACGTGGAATGGTTTTAACTGAGAGGACTTTCAAACAAAGTTCAAATGAAATAGATTTGACCAACTATTGGTCACTATACACTTCACAATGAACAAAACCCATACCGTATCAAAATTGCCTGATTTATGACAAAATCATAAACAAATATGTCACGCAGCAACTTATGACAGCCGCTATATTACATGTTCCTCACCAGGGACAGACACATATATAATGAAGCGGGGTTAAACATGTTTGTGAGCACTCAAACCTCCCTTAACATGGTGCCGTGGTGTAGCAATACAACTTTTTTTTGTTGCAGAGAATGATAATTCATTTATATTTCACTTATCTGAAAGTTGAAAGAGAATTCATTCACTTAATGGTTCTAAATAATCAATGCGGAAAAATTCTCCTGCCCTCAGTACCTCCTTCCTTCCCTCCACCCACAACCCATCCCCGAAATGTTCATCAGTTATATGCAAATGCTGACTAATGTTGTATGATTTAAACATTTGGTTGAGGCAATCTAAAGTTTGAGAACAGAAACGACAGATTTAGCTTTTTTCATTTATAAAGGGCATAACTCAAGAACGGTAACAGTGACGCTACCCAATTTATAACTTGATCTGTGTTTTGTGGTGATAAGCATTTTGTGTAAGTTTTAAAACATTCGGTTAAGGCATACTAAATAAGAGAACGGAAACCAATTTTGGGACTTTCTGGACGGACAGGACAGACGGGTCGGACGGACATGGGTAACATTTAACGCTACGTCAAACAACAGGTCAGTAAAACAGTGACATGCCTTTCCGAAAGTTACAACATTTGCCAGCGTTTGTATATGACGTATTCATATTGTATACATCAGGTATGTAAAAGATGTAATAGGACTGTGTTCAAGCCTTATATTGTGTATACATCTTAGATGGTGTCAAGCGAATTGTATTTTTATCAAATGCATAATTAGATATTTGAACCTAATACTTTATTTTCTTTAAAAAGACGGCAAATAAATATTTTGAAATTAGCAAGTTGCCATACAGTTGAAAACAAGTTGCCATACAGTAAATTTGTCAACACGAGCAAGTTGCCGTACCCTAGACTTTATTTTTTATGGTCTATGTTCTTTAAAAACCATCATTTTGACAACAAATTTCAGTAAATATGATGCCACACTATAATAATCTAAAAAAGTGTCTGGAAAAATAATGAAAAACAGTTGAATATCTTGCCAATGGGGCGACAGAGGACGATCGACCTCGAAATTTTCAGGTACTAAGTGGCAAGTTCTTGAGTATAACACAAAATCTTGTCTTAATTTTGTACTTATCGGCCTAATAATTTAAAGAATTTTATATCAGAAAATCATTTCTTAAGCGGTACCCTCGTCAAATCAGTAGAAATACTTTAAATTGAATGAATTCTTACCTTGTTTACTTTTTTTTCCATTTCTCTCCGCTTCGTTAGTACCCAATTTCCGGTGGCGATGATACACAGTGGGTTTAGAATAGAAATGAAGGACGGAGAAGAATTAAAATTTATTTTCGTTTCAATTATTATTTGTAATATTTGAATGAAAACTCGAATCATCTTTAAAGTTATAACTTAAACAATTGCAAACTAAGTTATTATCGACAAGAAATGAAGATCAAGTTTCATTTTCATTGTTGTCGCTATAACCTTCCAATGTAGGTTAAAAAAAATCGTAAATTAAACTGTTGCTCACTGGTGGAATGTCTTTTTTTTTTTCTTATGTTGATATTATCTGTAAGTTTCTTTAAATTTATGCCCAATTATGGAATATTTGTTCTCCATTTTTTTTATTATTAATTGATTTCGCAGGATAGTGAAAAATGCCAGACATCCAAAAATACAAACAGTAATACACCCATGTCCATATAAAATTAGGAGATGTGGTATGATTGCCAACGAGACAACTATCCACCAAAGATCAAATAAAGTCGATGTTAGCAATTATAGGCAACCGTACGGCCTTCAACAATGAGAAAAATCCATACCGTATAGTCGGCTATAAAGTATAAAAGGCCCCGACATGAAAAATATGAAACAATTCAATTGAGAAAACTAACGGCCTAATTTATAATAAAACAATTAACGAAAAACAAATATGACAGACGTCAACCAACGACAACCACTGAACTACAGGCTCCTGACTTGGGACAGACACATAAAGAATGTGGCAGCGCTCAACCCTCCCCTAGCCTGAGACAGTGGTGTAACAGCACAACATAAGAAAAAACTATAAATATCAGTTAAAAAAGGCGCTCAACTCATCAGATCGATACAAAGAAATCATCAAACAAAAACACAGACAGGGCGTGGCAGGGTATATATACATCCCTCATCACTAACAACAAAAAAGACACTAAGTTCAGATCTGAGAGTACTCGCAGTTACTGACAGTTAGTTCATCTATGACTAAAATATCAATCAGTACACATCCAATATCCGATGGATTTAGTGTAAAGACGTCATTAACATGTTCCTTTGTGCAACAAATCTTCACTCGTAATATTTTATGTTTTTTCACAGGTTTACTTTCGTCACCAACCATGACTATTGGGTACAGCAAAAATAAGAGTATTAACAACGGATTATTCAATTTCGCTCTTATGATGTCACAAGTTGTCTTGGCAAAAAATACAGTGAAAAACTATGACATTTCACAGTGGAATCAAATCGCAGGTTTAAGCGTTATAGGTTTATCTGTCTTGTTGCAAATTATTTCTGGAGTATTGGCCACTTTGTTGATAGTAAATGAACAAGACAGCCATAAACGAAAGAAATTTCTAAAGGAAAATCCGGGAAAATTTGAGGAAGGACAAAATTCGACTAGTTTAGGGGACGACGAAAAACTGCAGATTTTGAGAAGGAAAACAAGCAGATATAATACATTTTCACTGGTTCTTTCATTTATCATAACGTGTTTATGTATTTTCATCGATGTATTAGAACTGTCAAACTAGGCTTCTTATACACGATGATGTTTGTCAATGACCACTCATGACGTTGATAATGTTTAAGTACTAGCTGAACTTGGAAGTTCTAATCGCAATAAAGGAATCATTTTCTTATTTGTCTTACTTCTTATAACTAGAGTACATGAGTAGATAGTTTGAATTTAACAGCATAAGTTCAAAAACACATCTTTTGTCACGTTTTTACACATCATTCGAAAACGTGTTCCTGGTCCCAACACGAAATTGTTGATATCACCAAAACACAAGTTAACAGAGTCAATGAATTATAATTGTTTCGGTTTGTAAATTTTGATTCAAATATGCTTGAATAAGATAAAGCAACTACAACGAAATTACTTGGCAATTGCAAATGTACTCGTGACACGATTATGTCAAACGTTTAAAAATAAAACTTGAGGAAATAAATGATTTGATGCGGAAAATATTAAGATACAGAGCTTTGTACTTTCTTGGTAGATTCTAATTATTTTGTTTACTGTCAAAATAATGATGACACAGATTTCAGTTAGAAATGTTTTGTCTGCTACCCTACTTTTATACTTATTGTCCCACATTGACAATGGTGTAATTGGTTGGTTGACGTTGGTTTTGTCGGTTGTAATTTGAACCTAGTATCCAATCACGGGGACATATTCTATGGGATGTGCTATTATATTTTTTGGGGGCCTGTGTGGCCGATTGGTATAAGTAGTCGAACTACTGTATCACTAGAAGCCAGTTCGAATCCCGCACCTGGCAGGTGCGCTCGACTCCAATCTTAGTTGACTAGGATTGTCAGTTTTCCTACCGAAGGTCGGTGGTTCTCTCCGATCACTCCAGTTCCCTCCACTTATAAAAACTGACCGCCACTAAATAGAACAATAGTGCCGAAAGTGGCGTTAAACATCAATCAATCAATCAATAATATTTCTTATTCAGGAGGGTTTTTTTACAACGACCCATGTTAAGGGAAAAAATCTATTTTTTTATAAACATTTTAACCGAAATAATGTTACTAATATAACAAGGACTGAAACTGGAGGAAACAAGTATTTCAATATGAGTATGCTTTAAATGATGCAGTTTCAATAATTATGTTTTCCATATTGAATAACTGTTTGATGGTAAACTAATTAAAAATTAAAGTGATACCTTTATATTGCAGAAAAAATCAGAGAGATATACAGCCAAGTGTTTTCTATTCCAAAGATCAATTGGACATTATTTTTATTTTTTATACAAATCTGTGTTCTGCTACAATGCTAACGATTTCCTTTTTCATGTATGAAAACCTCAGTTAAATTTCTAATCATATCGCACGCATTATGATGAACTAATTGGTTGCAATCAGTACGTATCATGATTATTATTATTCAGTTTTTATTAAACAATGTTTTCAGTACTTGATGTAAATCCCAGCAACTGGAGTGAGTCTGCGCTAACATAAACCCTCAACTCAAAATGTAACACAGTCATTTCAAGAATTTAAGAAGAAAAGAGATCAAATGGTGTTCTTCTGGTTTTATAAATATGTAAACATGTAATCGTAATTAGTACATGTATATCCTTACTAGTCATGTACATGTTGTTATGATATTGTAACTATCATTTTTATTTAGTTGGCCTAATTTGTTTTGTGTGGCCTATTATACATGTTTACATTGTGTACAAAATAAAATACATTGTGTTACAACTATGCAGTTTAGAAATTTCTGGAACAATCATTGATACTAATGGAATGATTAGAACTTTCTATTTCACTTACATAACGTTTCCAGAATGATCATAACAAAAGATGCGTAATTTATATTTCTAGCGTTGTCTAGAAATTTCCGTTTGAGTATTTAAATGCAGACCCAAAAAGTTAGTTGAAGTATAGAGATTTAGACATAGACATAGATAGACTTAGACATCGATAGACATCAACATTCTCAGCAGTTGGATTGACATTTTCATTTACAAACTACATCATACTAGATTGTGACCAATTGGATATAATATTCTGTGGATTCCCGTGAAGATTTCCGGATAAAGAAAAGATAAAAGATTGGACTCATATTTTGACAGTTAAGTTGACATTTCTCTTTGTGTAATACTTTTTGTAAACTAGTGTATAATAAATCTTGTTAAATTTTATTATTGATTTGTGTCTTTTGTTGGCTACAATTAAAAGGCGATTTTTATTTCTGGTCATAACAATGTAAGTTTTTTCCAAATAATTGATAATGAAATTTGCAAGGGCTTACTAGTAATTTAACAAATGTTTTATTTCATGAAAACAGTGTAGTTCCATGAATTTTTCACAAATATGCCTGTTGTGATCTACCTGACATTAACCCCACATCACTTTCATATCATTTTAGAACTTTTTAGGTTCCTGCGTGATATCATGCTTATCCTTTTAAAGTACGGTTTGAATCATTCTAACCTTTCTTAAAATCTTCCAGGAGCTGTCAGAAAACACTGCTCTAGAACAGTCTGTAGAACAGTTTTCCTGACACCTTTAGAACAGTTTATGACCAAATCGGTTCTACCCTAGAACAGTTTTGGACAGTTCTAACCTAGAACAGATTCTGATAGTTCTACCCTAGAACATATTCTAACAGTCTGTCCTAGAACTGATTTTGACAGTTCTATCCAAGAACAGATCCTGAAAGATACATCTCTAGAACAGTTGTAGACAACTTTATCTTAAAATAGTTATGCATTTAATCTATTTATCTAATTTATGTTATTTATTTCAATAAACTTATTAATATCTTTTATCAATGGCTTATTTATTTTTTTTTTTTTATTTATCAATTTATTGGAGCGTCACTGCTGTGTCTTTTGTAGACGAAACGCTCGTCTGGGGTACAGGTTTTTATGTTTTTTTATAATAACTTAATTGTGTTGTTGCTGTAGAATTTGGTATTTGATGCTGAATGTTTGATTTTTTGATTTTTTGATTTTTGATTTTTTTTTTTATTTACAACTGTTTCAACAATGGATGATTCATAACTTGATGAAATGTATAGACACCACTTGTCTGCTGTTCATGAATGTTTGTTGACTTCAGGTGTATATTTGCTATATGCGTCATCGGGTTGTAATGTTGTTCACGCATCTGCATTCCTGCAACTTCATATCTATCAATGAATTAATCAAGCTGGAAAGCATCTGAAAGAGATCAACAACAGTTGCATTGTTTAATGAGGGGACATCATCTAAATAGTGGATAGAAGAATTTGGCAAGAAAAGAGTATAATTGGTTCTCTTAGAAATGTGCCTTGTCTGTTGAAAAACACAATCAAATGTAACGAATATGTTTCTGTAAATAAAATCGAGCATCTTGATGTCAGATTCAGAGATATTTTTGTCATTATCATAGTGTTTTAATAAACAAAGCTTTATTTTCTCCTTCCTAAAACGATACATGTGTACCTAGTAAGTTTGCCATTCTTTTTTATGACCAAATCTTTTAATCTGTTTTGGAATGAGGAATGATTATGCAAAAGGTACGCACGTTAACTGTTTTATTCTTTTGCACAGAGAGAGGGAAGTTGGTTATTTATTCTCTGATAATTCTGTGGAATATCCGATTCAAACCGCAACTAGAGTAGATTGTTTCACATAAACTCCGAAGCCATCGTTTGATTGTTGATAAAACCTGTTACTATGAACACTTGGTAAACTGGGTATCCAGAGAAGAGATATATGATCAAGTTCGTCATCATTGGTTGGAATTCAAAAGAAACACAAACAGTCCTAGATGTTTTCTTTAGTAAATGTCATAAAAGAAAATTTGGATTACCTAGTGAATTTTCAATACTCAACTCATTCCCTTACAAGTTTTTTTTATAATTTGATCTACACTTAAATACGATATTTTCTTGGACTGATCGTGCCATAGACATCAATATATTTGTCACTGAGACTGGTGTCAAGAAACGTTTTGGTGTGGAAATGGAAGTTACATTACTTTAAACCTTATGCTTCATATCTAATTTACATATCTTACTGTTTTATGAGGGAGTTATCTTTAGACATAGCGCAATATACTGCAAATTTTGATTCAGCTTAATCCAAATAGGAAGAAAACTGCTAGTACAAGGACGAACGCCGATTGTTCAGGGATAACCAAAATAATACCCCGTCCTTGGCAACAGGGGAATTATTTCATGTAATGGGATTTTTTCTTCCCAAAAATTTAGTGTTCTAATTATCTTTATTGTTTTTAGGTGGTTGAAATGTTTTTAATCTTTCATCCTATCCTCCAAACGAATATAGTCAAGATGCTTCTTATATAACACAAGCGAGCGTACAAAATTGTTATAAGTATGAAAGCACTTACTAAAGATCTGCTTTGCCTTTATTTCAAAACATACGGTTAGTTTACGTTATAACTTGTATGATATGCAATGTTATGGAGCATCACTAAGGAGTATGTTATTATCTAAATGTTTATCTGGTGTAGTAAAATTGATACGGTTTATGTAATTATAATATGTTTCGACCAAGGGTTCAAATTTTCAAATTTGGAAAGTGTAGTAATGAATATGAATAAAAGGAGATGTTTGGTATATGTCAATGAGATCTGGATAGCAACCCAACTAAAGAAAACAACAAAGACATCTTAAGAAATCATTCAACATGTGGTCTTCAACAAGTGTCTATACAATACATCAAATTATAAATCTATAAATACTTCAAGATAGATAAATTCTGTAATATGGTAACTGCTGTCAAGTTTTGAGTATTTATTAAAAACCGTGAAAAAACGACATTCCAAACAAAATTACAAATTCTATTCGAAGTTAAACTATATGCATTGCCTTTCAGACACAAACTAATTGATTACGGGCTAACATTTCTATGTTATGGATACATGTACATATGTAAAGTTGTTTCAACATCGTTGAAGTACGTGCATATTATTTCAGCTCTTTATTCCGGTCTTTCCCGCAACGAACGGGGAAGACCTTGCTGTATTTATTTGTTTTCCATATCAAAAGGATCTTTGTTATCAAAAATAAGGTTGAAAGAAACTATTCCGAGTCTTAACTGGCAGACTAACCATTCTTTCCATTCACAGCTTTCTCCCCAAAAGCCCTCATACGTCAAAACTCGAAACCCGTAAGTCGTAGAGACCCCGATGGAGAAAGGTTCCAAAAGTGTTCCCATAACTTAGAAACTTTAAGTCATAGTGACCTAGTGTATTTATTATTTGACTTCTTGCCATGTGACATTCATCAAGGTCAAGGTCAAATGTCAAGATTATTTTGACTTTTCCGCCTTAGAACGTGTTGATAGATGAACTCGGAAACCGTACTGGATAAAGAAACATAAGTGGTGGAAAGTGTTGTGTATACCTTTCTTACCGTGTTTTCTGTTGACCGAAAGCCTACAATCCAATCTTTAGGGAAATAATTCGAATTGACGTTACGAGAAAAAGTGTAAATGGTCAAAACTCGGAAACTACCAATTGTAGTCGTAGGGATCTAAGAGGTTAACCTTTGCAATTATTAACAAGTGACCTTCATGAGATCATAAAGATAGTTCCCATAACTTAGAAACTTTAAGTCTTAAAACTTGGAATCCTTTACATGTGCCCTAACTAAGATTGTAAAATCAAACATCAAAGTCACTCTATGCATGTCGGAAGTATCCTTATAATTCTAGGAACCATTTAATTTGAGATTCACGAGGAAATCAATTAGTTCAACTGGCAATCAAAAAAGACATTCCTGTTTTCATTGCATATCATTTCATTTCAGTTTGATAAAGATAATTATTTTTTGATTCAGTAGGCACTATCAGATTGTTAAATTGTCAACCAAATAGAGCATTTGGTATCTTCCTGTTTACACAGGTACATATCAACAGTATAATTTTTATTGCAAGGTGAAGGCTTTTACAAACAGATCTTATATACACATGATACACGGGACAGTCCATTTATGTGTTCTCTAAAACAAGTTGCTTTCTTTAAAAAAAGAAAAGCAATACGTGAACCCGAGACCGTTGACTGGTAACCAAAAAAATGTTGCTGAATTTTTTTTGGCTTTAGATTTGAAATAATTGACTGAATAGAATAATATACCGATGATGCTAAAACAACATTGTTGAAAATATGTAATTGTGTGTAGATTCTTACACAAGTCAATTAAAAGCGATGTTGTACTTTTGTTGGAAATAGAAAAATGTATACAGCTACTATATGAATTTACCTTTTAAGGCTTGACTATTCTATTTCTTACTTGGGAGTGTACATCAGTTTATCTTCGTTTTTAATATACATACAAAGTCCCAATCCTATTGCAATTCTTAGTTTCTGCAAACCGAATGTTTAAAGCAAATTGCACAGACCAATCGCAATATAAATTTAAGCGCTCAGTTTGCTAAAATAATCTGAATGCATTTATTTCGTCTGTCATATCTTCATATATCAATCCAAATATTCTATGGGAAAAACTTAGTTCTGAAGAAGATTTATAAATACCTGAATATGCTCTCAAAAGAACCAATTAATACAAAAAAAAAAGATATGTATCCTCGGTAGATATATAAAAATGTATAGATACCAGTATTAAAATGTTGTACGCCAGACGCGCATTTCGTCTACAAAGACTCATCAGTGATACTTGAAATAAAATTGTTAAAAGGCCGAATAAAGTACAAAGTAAAGAGCAATGAAGACCCAAAATTTCGAAACAAAGGTTTTGCCAAATACATCTAAGGTAATCTATTTATTCCTTGGAAAGAAAATCCTTAGTATTTTGAGAATTCCAAAGTTTATAATAGGACAGTCTCTCAAACAAAAAGAAAAAGAAAAGAGAAACAGCTAGAGGTCAGAATACCTTAACTTATGATGACCATGATTCAACGTCACATATCCAGCTCTAACTGCCGTGTCCTGAATTTAGATAAGAAATGCGAAAATTCACAGTCAGCGTTTGAAATTAATATCTATGCATGCATGTGTTTTTCTTGCGCAGCGCAAGACATAATAAGTGGAAAGCTTACGCACTGATACTCTGGATTACAATACGCATTTGCGTCATCACGTATATTCATACAAGGCTCAAATCTAATGCTAGTTGGATTCGGATGTCAAACTGCCTAACTCAAGTGTTTTGACTCCGGATTCATGGCCACTTAATCCGAAATAAGGGTAAACCCAAACCGATGTTGTGTCCTGTGAACAGGGTGTAATATAATGAAAATAAATCAAGACGGGTGTATGATAGCTGGTCAACACAATAAATACTAGGGGCTGATCCAGCCAATTTTAAAAGGGGGGTCCAACCCAGGATAAAGGGGGGTTCCAACCATATGTCCCCATTCAAAAGCATTGATCGTCAAAAAAAAAGGGTTGCAACCTCGGAACCCCCCCAACCCCCGGATCCGCCACTAAATTCACAATTTTCGAAATCGCACCATATTGAAAAGATTAAGATGTTATGAGGTTAAACTATCAAAAACAAACAAAAAAGAATTGAAATTTAATTAACATACTTTCCTGTTAATGCATCATTTCCGAAAATTTAAAAATATAATATCAATAAAACAAACATCAAGTATTTACTGATGGACAATTTATTTATTAAATCAATCAATCTTCTTCAAGTCTGAATTTCCATTATATGAATATATTGCGATACAAAATATAAGCAGAAACTTGCAAAACCATATATACTAAAACGAAATTGAATAATTAACGTAGTAATTAAATGATTATTTTAAAATATTATTTTTCCATTCACTACAGTTTAAATTTAAATAACTTGTGTGTACGCATCCCTGATAGTTGGTGCTAATATGTTGCATATAATTTTCATAAATGTATTCTCTGTTCAGACATGTCGGACATAATATAACATTATACATTATATTCTATTAATGACTAATTTAGTTTCAGTTTAAACTTAATAATGTTAATGAATATTTTAGTGTATTTTAATGAAATTAAATATCTTGACAGACATATTGTTTTGTTTAATTATGATTATGCTTTCCGAACTAAGATAAATATTTATAACAGAAATATCGTTTTGTTATTTTCTTCTTGCTTTCCGACATTTGCCCAGGTTGTGATTGAAGTAAATAATATCACGTGGTAAATGTTAAGAAATTATCAGTTTATTCTGAGACATAATATTTTAGTATACTATTCCAGATTTATTGTCACAATGCACAATAGCACGTTGTATTAAATACTACACACACAACGCACACAGGGGCCGTCTCAAAGCATGAATTATATAATGGCGTTATCATTGTACTTGATATTTAATAAACATTCTGATTATGTCGCATTATTAATAAAGCATAATTTCTACCAAAAGGCAAGTAGGTGGCTATATAAATGATTTTTTATTGCAATCGAGTCTTTATTTTTTTTGATTTTCCGATCTACAAATGATGAACTTATACAATGTCACGTGGTAGCCTATCCATAACGGGACCGTATCAAAGACATAAACAACTACCTGTATAAATGATCGAAACTTTTCGAGACATTCCGAGAATCATGTTTTCGAGGGTATCGAATGGCCCATAGAAGCTTCCAAAACTCGCCAATATATAAGCGTGAACCCCTCAGGGTGCTCACGCAAAAAAACTAGTATTTTATTATTGTAACAACAATTCTTTTCTTCTACCATGGACCAAATTCTTATTTTAACAATTCAATTCAATTCAATTCAATTCAATTCAATTCAATATTTACGTCTCACCTTATGCATAAAATTACACAATACATTTATTAAAGATACATTTTGTATACATAAGCCAATCTGTACAGATTTATGAGAGACGATAATCAACTAAAACAATATGTATGTACATAATAAATATTAAACATGAATGGTAAAATTATACAACATAACTATTCAATTATTATTTACAATATAAAACTTCTCGGCGTCTTTTCAGAATAAAATTACAGGTTTTGGCACATAATTTTATTGAAATGCTCATCAATTTTAAAAGATTCAGCAAAAAGAACTTGTCTAAGATCATTATAAACAGGACAATGTAAAATAACATGATATTCATCTTCAACAGTATTAAAACAATTAAAACAACATCTCTCTTCCAGCGGCAAGTGTTCATACCTTCCAGTTTCCAGCCTAATAGGAGCCACCCCACATCTAAATTTTACAAAGGCGCTTCTTTCACGAAAAGGCATCAACAGTTTGCAGTAGTTTTCAACAACATAATCCTGCTTAAAAATAGTATATGTTCTCAACTTGTTACGCCCATTTCCCCGTCTGGAAGAGGATGAATTAACAATGCTTTTCCATTCATCAATATAATTATCAAACATTCTTGACATGACTGTATCAACAAACATATTTTTATTATTATAAGTGTTTGTATTACAAAAGTCAACTAATTCAAGTTCCGTGAACTGTTTTTTAACCATGAAATTTCAATTTTGTACAATTTTATGTTTCAGACTGACCTCATCTTCCCATATAAATATTTTCCTGTTAATACGATCTGGCTCCATATTTACTAATCTATGCCAGTGTCTTGCAATTTCTTTCCATTGTGTATGGTAAATTGGAACCCACCCCATGTCTCCCATAATAGCTGGATTTGGTGTATATTTACCAACACCAAGAAGAACCTACAAGCTCTCATCTGAATTGCATTAATAAATGAAAATTTCTTGTAGCCCCAAATCGCGGCACCATATTCAACAATAGAACTTTTAAGTGAATCAAATAGTTTTTTATAGACGTCAAATGAAATGCCACCAATAGATTTACACTTAGCTATAACCAGACCTAAAGCTCTGTTTGCCGATCTAGCAACTGCTTTTGCAGTAATACTAAAGTAAAGAAATTCATTTAAAACCAGGCCCAGATAAGCATATTCACGGCTAGTAGCAATATTCATATCCACACACTTAAAGACGTGACTTGATCGTTCAAATGAGGTCGGTTTGAAATGGACAACATTACTCTTACGTGAATTAATAGTCATTTTATTGTCAGTACACCAATGATATAACTCACCTAAGATGTTTTGTAACTCATTTTCAGTATTTGCTAATAGTACGATATCATCAGCATACAACAAAATACATACCTTTTCTCCCCCAATGTCAACACCAAAATCAAAAGATTTTAAGTACATAGCTAATTCATTTATGAAAATGTTAAATAATAAAGGAGAAATTGAACAACCTTGTTTCAAACCACAGTTTACAGTAAACCAATCTGTGTTGAAACTATTGACTCTGATCGAGCACCTGACCCCATTATAAAGGGACTTAATAACCATACACATTTTTACATCAACCCCCAGAGATGTGAGTTTTTCCCATAACAATGTCCTATTTATCGTATCATACGCCTTCTTAAAATCGATAAATGCACAAAAGGTTGATTTTCGTAGTTTTTTACGAACATCTACTAAATTAGTAAGCGAAGATATTTGATCTATGGTACTCCTTCCTTCCGGAACCCATTTTGATCATCAACAAGGGACTTCTTATCTTCAACCCATTGAGACAGCCTCATGTTTAATATGTTATAATATAATTTATATGAAGCTGGGGCTAAAGCAATACCCCTGTAATTTAAGGGGTCTCTTTTATCTGACATGTTATTTTTGGGTATCGGATTAATAATTATATTATTCCACATCTCAGGGACTTTACCAGTTTTAAAACACCAATTAAACAATCTATGTAAAAATATAATATTCTGGTTACATAAAACATCAGCTGGAATATTATCTACACCTGAGGCTTTGCCTCTTTTGCTTTTATATACTGCATTAAAAACCTCTTCAAATGAAATTTCTTCTGTTAAAAGAAAGCCGCTTTCCGTCAAAACGGCAGGGCTATGATCGACTGGAATATTCCTATCCGTAGTTACCTGGTTACCTGTTTGATTAAGTAGACCAGCATAGTCCTATTTCCACTTTAACAAAACATCATCAATATTTGAAGATACATTACCATTTGCGTCTACAACTTCCATTGGTATTAGAATTTTGCGTTCAGAAGCAATTCCTATCTTACCCATCTTCTTCCAAAACGTTTGTTGATCAGTTTTTGATTCCATCAATAGTTCTTACTGCAATGTGTACCAGTACTTACGTTTTGCTTTCTGAACCTCACGATCGAAAACCCTTTGTTTTGACACAAAACTGGACTTTATCTCAATACAAGACACACGAGACAATTTGCCTCTTTTCCATAAATTTTCTGCACAACACATATCATTAAAAATACACTTAAATTATCATTCCACCAAGGTTTTTTAATTCTATTTCTCTTACTACAATAAGTACTATCTGACATGACAATAACTTTTGAATGCAATTTCTGATTCATTTCTTCGCTGACAATAGCACAGAAATCATTATAAACTTGATCAACATTACATTGGGATACTTCATTTGTTTCAAGACAATTGATAGTTTCTACGAGTCGTAAATGTATCTCACCGCCGTGACAAAAATTTGAAGGGATGTTTTTGACATCAAACTTAATAAATTCAGGATTACGATTTCCTGAGGTATGACACGACGGTAATGAGGCACTGATGTTCAACTCACAATACAACAAAGAGTGGTCGGGTATAGATCTCGCATCCAACCCAGTCATATTAAGCTTGGACTTTATAATTAAGTCCGAAGCTCTAATAACTTCAAAGTCTTGAAAAAAATGAAGATTTTTATAGCTTGTAACACAATAATCAACAACCGATTGACCCTTTGATGAAACACATGTAAAATCATTGTTTGTACCAAATCTACCGTTCAACATACAACAATTGCTACTTGTTAAAAAATCAATAAATGTAGTTCAGTAACTATTACGTGTAAAACCTATAAAACTTCTCATATTTATACAATCTACTCCAGGAATGTAATCATACTCATCGCCACATCTACTATTAAAGTCTCCACAAATATAAAATAAACCATCATTTTGGAATTCATAAACTGGTGAGAGTAATGTGTCTAAAAATAGTTCCTTATCTACCTGCCTAGTAGAGTGATCAGGTGGTAGATAGCAAACACATATATGAAATCTAAAATTTGACAACCTGTGATGCAGATACACCCATAAAATACCCTCAAAAGATAGGTCTAAAATACCAATATTAAAAATTTCAGTTAAATAATCTTTATTCAAAAAACCAACTCCACCTGACCCGCACTTAGCGTTTTTATGGATGCCATTTCTATTATGACCAAACCATTTAAACCCATTTATAATCAGTACTTCATCTTTCCTCAAATGAGTTTCTGCAATACCTATTACATCAAGATTTAAACATGAAATTGAATTCAAACGTACATTAAAATTGTCAGAAAAGGTATTTTTACTCCATCCGTTGACATTCCAAAAACCTATTTTAACCTATCTCCCTCCACGGTATTGGTTTGAATTGTCTTGCATGTAATGTTCACTTTTATTGTCAAATTGAAGAATGACGATCGTAACTGTCAGTATGACTATTATGTTCACGACGCCTATTCGAACGAACATTACTTTGGGAATCTGGACGGACGGATTCGTCTACAAGTCTAGATCTTCTCACACGTAGATCTGGGTATGTATGTGAAGTTAGCAGCCGGTTCGTTATTCGATATTCGATATTCAATATCCAACCGGCTGCTAGCACATGTAGCAGTCGGTTCGATATTCAAAATTTAGTTGAAAATCATAAAAAAATTAGATACTTGATAACATTAAAAGCATGATTTTCATAGGTAACAGGACTGATAAGATACGAAGGAAATCGTTTAATGACCTATTCAAGCTGTCGTAAATTCTCGTTGTCTCGAATATAAACCCTTTTCTTAGTTTGCATATTTGTCTTTATGTAATATAGATTTTTATCAATAAAACAACATCAAACATGTACTTTTATATATTATATTTCTTAAAACAAAAGAAAACCGATAACTCTAGAAACATTTAGAAATATAAATATAAATATTTATGAAAAGCCCAAAAAGAAATATATAGTGAAATCCTACCTGAGACCGCTTAAATGAGGGTGAGACCCCTGGTCTTCCAATGTCCATAAAATTCAAGTAAATCATAGACTGTGTATATATAAAGGTTGTACTAGAAGGATTTCCCAGAATAATGTCATCTTTGATATCTACGGAGGGCTTAGATTGTCACTTATCAGCTAAAATTGTCAAAAGTTCAGGACAAAGGGCACATGGCAACGGTGAGAGCCCCTGATCTCTCAATCTTTCTAATATTATGCAAAATTTAGTTGATAGGTAGATACAAACGTGACTAAAGGAAATTGGGTACACTTCCTGTCTTCCATGTTTACGGAGCGCCCAAAGTGCCAGTTGGATATTCAAAATATATAGTGAAAACCTACCTGAGACCGCTTAAATGAGGGTGAGACCCCCTGGTCTTCCAATGTCCATAAACTTCAAGTAAATCATAGACTGTGTATATATAAAGGTTGTATTAGAAGGATTTCCCAGAATAATGTCATCTTGATATCTACAGAGGGCTTAGATTGTCACTTTTCAGCTAAAAATTGTCAAAATATGAGGACAAAGGGCACAGGTCAATGGTGAGAGCCCCTGATCTCTCAATCTTTCTAATATTATGCAAAATTTAGTTGATAGGTAGATACAAACGTGACTAAAGGAAATTGGGTACACTTCCTGTCTTCCATGTTTACGGAGCGCCCAAAGTGCCAGTTGGATATTCAAAAATATAGTGAAAACCTACCTGAGACAGCTTAAATGAGGTGAGACCCCCTGGTCTTGCAATGTCCTTAAAATTCAAGTAAATCATAGACTGTGTATATATAAAGGTTGTATTAGAAGGATTTCAGAATAATGTCATCTTTGATATCTACGGAGGCTTAGATTGTCACTTTTCAGCTAAAATTGTCAAAGTTTAGGACAAAGGGCACAGGGCAATGGTGAGAGCCCCTGATCTCTCAATCTTTCTAATATTATGCAAAATTTAGTTGATAGGTAGATACAAACGAGACTAAAAGGAAATTGGGTACACTTCCTGTCTTCCATGTTTACGGAGCGCCCAAAGTGCCAGTTGGATATTCAAAATATATAGTGAAAAACTTCCTGAGAGCGCTTAAATGAGGGTGAGACTCCCTGGTCTTCCTATGTCCATAAAATTCAACTAAATCATAGACTGTGTATACATAAAGATTGTATCAGACAGTTAGTTAAAAGGTAGAAACAAACGCGACCTATTTCTACCTATTAACAATCTGTCTGCTTAATATTAGGCAGATTGTGAGATCAGGGGCTCTCACCATTCCCCTGTGTCCTTTGTCCTAAAATTTTGACAATTTTAGCTGAAAATGCCAACGTAAGCCCTCCGTAAATATCGAAGATGACATTCTTCTGGAAGATCCTTTGCTACAATCTTTATATATACAGAGTCTATGAATTTGTTGAATTTGATGGACATTGAAAGAACAGGGGTCTCACCGTCATTTAAACGGTCTCAGGTAGGTTTTCGATATATTTTGAATATCAAACTGGCACTTTGGGCCCTCCGTAAACATAGAAGACAGTAAGTGTACCCAAATTCCTTTAGTCGCGTTTGTTTCTACTTATTAACTAACTGTCTGCTTAATATTAGGCAGATTGAGAGATCAGGGCTTTCACCATTGCCCTGTGCCCTTTGTCCTGAAATTTTGACAATTTTTAGCTGAAAATGACAATCTAAGCCTCCGTAGATATCGAAGATGACATTATTCTGGGAAATCTTTGATACAATCTTATATATACAGAGTCTATGAATGTGTCGAATTTTATGGACATTAAAAGAACAGGGGTCTCACCGTCATTTAAGCGGTCTCAGGTAGGTTTTCGCTATATATTTTGAATATCAAACTGGCACTTTGGGCCCTCCGTAAACATAGAAGACAGTAAGTGTACCCGAATTCCTTTTAGTAGCGTTTGTTTCTACCTATTTACTAACTGTCTACTTAATATTAAGCAGATTGAGAGATCAGGGGCTCTCACCATTGCCCTGTGCCCTTTGTCCTGAAATTTTGACAATTTTAGCTGAAAATGACAATCTAAGCCCTCCATAGATATCGAAGATGACATTATTCTGAGAAACTTTTGATACAATCTTTATATATCCAGAGTCTATATAGTCGTCGAATTTTGTGGACATTAAAAGAACAGGGGTCTCACCGTCATTTAAGCGGTCTCAGGTAGGTTTTCGCTATATATTTTGAATATCAAACTGGCACTTTGGGCCTCCGTAAACATAGAAGACAGTAAGTGTACCCAAATTCCTTTTAGTCGCGTTTGTTTCTACCTATTTACTAACTGTCTACTTAATATTAAGCAGATTGAGAGATCAGGGGCTCTCACCATTGCCCTGTGCCCTTTGTCCTGATATTTTGACAATTTTAGCTGAAAATGACAATCTAAGCCCTCCGTAGATATCGAAGATGACATTATTCTGGGAAATCCTTTTGATACAATATTTATATATCCAGAGTCTATATTTTCGTCGAATTTTTATGGACAGTAAAAGAACAGGGTCTCACCGTCATTTAAGCGGTCTCAGGTAGGTTTTCGCTATATATTTTGAATATCAAACTGGCACTTTGGGCCCTCCGTAAACATAGAAGACAGTAAGTTTACCCGAATTCCTTTTAGTCGCGTTTGTTTCTACCTATTTACTAACTGTCTGCTTAATATTAGGCAGACTGAGAGATCAGGGGGCTTTCACTATTGCCCTGTGCCCTTTGTCCTGAAATGTTGAAAATATTTAGCTGAAAAATGACAATCTAAGCACTCCATAGATATCGAAGATGACATTATTCTGGGAAATCATTTTGATAGCATCTTTATATATACAGAGTCTATGAATTCGTCGAATTTTATGGACATTGAACGAACAGGAGAAAAGGGGGGATCTCACCGTCATTTAAGTGGTCGCAGGTTGGTTTTCGCTATATATTTCTTTTGGGGCTTTCCATATATATTTCTATTTATATTTTGAAATGTTTCTAGTGTGATCGGCTTTTGTTTTTGTTTTAAGAAATTTTAGATATAAAAATACAGTTTTGATGTATTACTAGATCTGGGTTAACAGACTTCAGAGTTTTTGCTAGCACTGTCATATTTTCGGATGCGTTGTTGTAGGGTCATGTCAGGGTGTATATAAATGTTACCACATTGTCTGCTGACTTTAAGTTTATTTTTTGCTGACAAGATACTATCTCGGTCATCTCTTGATTTACAGGAGACAACAACTACACCATTCCGGCCAGACTTGTTGACTTTACGTTCGACACTAAATGTACCTATTCTCGCTATTTCGAATTCTCACGTTTTTTGAAATATCTTGTGTTAGATTTGTTGCTCTACCACCTATTTTACCTACTGTTTTAGAGATTCCATCTAACTTATCTTCAACTACTTTAAGATCTTGATCAATATCTGACCTCAGTGCATCTACAGTATTATTTACATCCTTACGTATTTTTGATGCCTCACTATTTACCCGTTTATCTAAAATTTGATTAAATTTCTGCGTCAACTTTTGTTCTAATTTCTCCTCTAAAGTACTTATTCGATCATTAACGTCACTGTACATTGAACGCATATCTGCTGATAATTTACTTATCATTTTCTTCATGACAACGGTGGCCGGAGTGAGTTCTGTATTAATATGTATGTCTGCTTCGACATCAATAGTTTGAGATTTGTTTTTTGTTGATGTACTTTTTTTATCTGGGAGTTTTGTCGATTCGCCAGTCTGTTTCCGTGCCTTTTTACTTAAAGGTACTGTAACAACTTCAGATGCTATTTTGGGGAAGCTGCGCCACTGGCGTCACTGTAATGTTTGCGTTTATTACTATTCTCAGTGCGACTATTTTCAACGGAGATTGTCTCATCATTATCATTATAGATAACGTCATGTGCTATAGATATCACCTCACTCGTATCTAGGTCAATCGATTTCATTGTGTTGTAATAAATGGCTTGTTAATATTCTGATCGTCTAAGGGAACGATACGGGCAACAGAGTCCAAAGTCCAATACCAAATTACTCAGTTCAGATCCGTTACGATAGAAAACACTTAATGCCTGATGAGATGTATTCATCTGTGGTGTATGTAATGTTTATAATATGTGACAAAGAAAAGTTTTTTGTCAAAAGTCAAAAATAATCAGAACTCACATAAGACGAAGATTATCCTCCTGTCACAATATCCATAACTTTTCAAATATCAAAATGCAGTTTTAAGAGCTATATTAACTAAACAATCGGAGCTCGAAATCAGTACAACCATATGCAAGGGCGATAATTGATATATTTTAACTACATCTATGAAACTACATGCTCAATTACGTAATCGCCATTGATCAAAATTATGTAGCTACATGTTCTCCCAAAGAATGTTTAGGACTGTAAAAAATTCAATAACACAGTTGTCGGCTGACGGGTTTGTAAAGGTCTCCTTAAATTGTGTATGTAAATAAATATAAACCTAATCATGTCAGTACCGAAACACTGGCTACTGAGCTGATGATATCCTCCGAGACTAACAGTCCACCAGCAGTGATATCGACCTTGTTCTAGTAAATGAAAATAAAATTTTATAACTTTTGCGGTGCGTCCGAATCGCTTTTTCTGGATTTACCTGCATCAAAACGATGTTAAAAGATGTTTTTCCCTTGCCGATGCAAACACATAATCAACTTATCCTGATAAGAAACCGGCCTGCTTTCAATATTAAAAGAAGTAGTTGACGTGAGATTCCCATTTGGTCCTCAATATTAGGTCCATTATTTTAAGATTAAAACTGTTTCAAGACGACAATTTTAAAATCGTGTGAGAAATTGAAGTATAAGTTTTGTTGTCGAATTTTCTTCTAAATTAGACGTTTTCATTTATTTCATCCCATGTAGGACACACATTTTGGTTAGAATAGACAAAATATTCTTAGAATGGATTTCAACTGCATTAGTCATATAAAACATAGAGAGAAAAAACAAAAACTCTGGATCCTGTTATCCAGTAGTTGTCGTAGGTTGCTGTTTGTGATAATACGGAAATTAAAAAGAAGACATATTTTTTATCTTGTCACTATTTTAACAATGAAACATAGTGATAATGCCCATTAAATTCTACTTAGGAATCGTAGTAAGAATTAGGGGCCATATCTAACTTATTTCAATATAGCGTTTACACAATGATACAATTACAAGTTTATGTGGTAGAAAATTGTCCATATCGTCTTTACAAAATACTGTCATGTGATAAAGTAACTTCAAATGTGTTGCAAACTGACTATCATCAAAGAATAAATCTATTTCTCACAGAGAAATACCCCAGGGGATGAAAATGAACATGGACAGTCAAATATTTTATTATCTTCGTATAGTTCCAAGCATAACTGATTCCCGCCCTGGGGTTCACCGGGACCCCAGTTGAAATATGTCAGCTTGCTTCCATCTTCCAACGTCCAGGTATTGGCTCCAGTTTTTAAACCATCTATTGCTATCCTCAGATGCGGTCGATCAGCTAAAACATAAATTTTATATTTATAATAAGTTTAAATTGTCCAAAAGAAATTTGAATACAAGAGAGAAAAATAGAAATAAAAAAATAGTCTAAGAAGTTGTTTCAGACGAATTTGAAAAACAACAATTCAACTTTATTTTTTTTCAAGTTTTACAAAAATTGATAAACAGTTCTTTCCTGTTGACATTTAGTTCTCATGAACATGTTCCGTTCAGTAGTCAGCCCAACTGACAATAAACTTTCTACTAAAAACATATGATATTTTGTCCATTCATTAAGAAGGTAAACCTGGAGTATTGGAGACAACTCTAACAAATGTATTGATAGTCATTTGTGCATTTAACCTAGCAGTAATTGAAATAGTGATCAAGCATTTATACATTTGTTAATGAGAATGATACAGAAGCATCTAATCAAATGGGACAAGTTTGACTCCACCAAGCATTATATTAAGGAATTATATTTTTTACACAGACATAATGCAAAGAGTGACTGTAGAAGGTTTTGTAGAAACCAAAAATTTGTCCAAAAATTTTCTTTTTTCTTATGTCTGTAACCTAAGTTGTTTGAAAATTTTGTAAATTTCAAACGAGCAAATTCAATAAAATTTGTGAGGTTTATAAACAGTAATTGTTCCAGCAATTTTTTACATGAAGTAAACGATAAATCTTCTTTTTTCTGACAAAATTTCAGAAATAAATACGTTATCTGAGCTAGCTAAAATTTCCGACTTATTCAATGATTTTAAAATAAAATATGTTTCTACTCAGCATTTTAACAGTCATGGATATTCCTAATGAGAACATGTGCAAACACACAAAATAATGTATGTTTATTCTAGTGTTTTCGATCGTTTTTAGGGTATCCCATAACTTGTCATATTCAGTGTACCCTAAACATAAAATGTAACGGTTAATTTCAACATGACTTTGGCAGATGATGCATGGACCACTGTCCTTTTAATTGTGTACATATAACAAACATTCAACGAGAGGAAAATTTTAGGGTTACGAAGGGTTGTCCCCTTAATTTGGGAATATTCCTTTTCTTTATTGCTGTATATTTTTATTGGAGACATTAGCTGCTAACAACTTTCTTAGCGTACAAAATTTTACTTATTAACCCAAATATATTATTTATAAGATATGCAATATCATTTTCAATATAATGTTCATGTTTACCGGAATAATAAAATTCTATCCGAAAATGGTTTTCCGAATTTTTCAATATTATATTTAGTTTATAATATAAACCAAATGTTGTCATTTAAAGAAATATAGTATGGTAGTGATAGAGAAAAGAAGAATGAAGTAAGTAATAGTCAGGAGAATGTATAACGAAAACCAACATAAAAAGTCAAAACAGGATAAGAACAGTTGTAGAAAAAAAAAAAGAAACACTAGCAAAGCGTATTGTAAAACAACTATGGAAAGAAAAAGCTGTCAGAAATAAGAAGACAAAAAGAGAAATGGCAATCGACAAATATATGTATTTATTCTCATTTAATTTTAACGGACATCATGATCCAATTTCACCAGATACACCATAACAGACCCACTGTATAACTGATATAACAGACACTGACAAAGGACTTAGATGGTTTAAAATACAAATGACCATTTTCCAGATATTGATATTACAAAGAAAAGAAAATAACAAGAACTAATGAGTTTTTATAATAATTGATCGTATTTTACAAAAAAGGATATAAGCAAGTCAAACGGGTAATTACATTTTTGGACCAGGTTTGATCTAAAATTAATTGTATTCATTTCAATTATTTCATATATTTAAAGAAGTAAATGTGGAAACCATCTTCTTAAAAAACACATTGATTTATTGGTTCGAAATACTTACTCTTCATGTGTAACAAGTACTTTCAATAAATGGTAAATAAGGTTCTAAATTGTGGCTATCATACAAATAAAGCCAATAAATGAAGAATGTAAAGATATGCCGTGTATTTTGTGTTTATATTCTTTGCCTATCAAATAAAAGATTTTTTTAGTATGCTTGTGGTCAATGCCAATAAAATAGCATTTTTTGATAAAATTGGGTAAAACGCCACTATGATGTTATAATAATCAAAAATAACATTATATTTATAATTCCGTAAATGCCTGCTAACAACTAACTGGTTCCAAATGTAGATAATAACGGTATAGTTCAAGTATTAAATGTTAGGTCCAATGACAGGGCCAAAAAGCCAAACCGTAGTTTACACTTTTACCAGTGCACGAGACAAGCTTACCAAGTTGCTTAAGTAAGAATTGTTCCTTCATGTGTGACTCTACAGCTGCAAGTCTTCCTCCTGTTTCACTACAAATGCTCCTTATGTTATTGAAATTAATTCTATCTATTGTATTTATACTAGTACTGTAACAGAAATCCAGACGTCTGTAATATAGGTACGGATAAGGACATCTACCAGTAACTGCAAAATTAAAAGATAAAAACATCCTTTAAAGCAACAAAACAAACATATTTTTTACTCTAAAAAAAAAAAAAAAAAAAACATTAAAAAATAGAACTTAATCTATGCACCACTTAGTTTATAGAAAAATTGTAAAGAACGGTTGTGTCCTTAAATGGGGTGGGGGATTGAAACGTCTTTTGAATTGTTATGTCTGTTTAACATTGGTAAAAAGACAAGTAGAACACCAAACTGTAAATCAGCATCAAAGAATCTCTAATCCAAACATAGAGCAAAATTCTCACAAGGCGAGGACTTATATGGTAACAAAAGTTGCCTACTTTATTTAGGTGGCCTACTACATGCATTACATGACACATGAAAACTACTCACCATCGCGGTTCACATAAAACTTCCAACCTTCTTCTGCAGTGTTAGGTTGAGAATATATAAAAGTTTTTGAATGCATTACGCATTCTTTAGTTTTCTCATTGTGGAAAAATGTAACACATTCATCGGAATCAAGACATGCATTTAAGCAACAAATCAATGTGTCTGAAGTAAATCTTTTCAATGAATCCTTCATTTGTACCATGTTTTGGTACTGTTGTTTTGTTGTTGCACGCTGTGAACGTATATTCAAGAAAAGAAGCGAAGGTTGTCTACTAAAAATTATCACCAAAATGTACAGAACAATTATATAGAATGTCATCGTGTCGGTTTATTTTTTAGATAGCTTTTAAAATGTTAACTTATGTTGCCTTCTTATGAACCCACTTCTCCGTTATCCAATACCTTTTATTATAGAGTTATAAAGTTATTTTATTGCTGTATGCTTATTATTCTTATTTTGCATTAAGAAAAAGTGACCAATCAGCGAAGCGTACGGAATGAATATTTTCTTTTTGTGTTTTCCTCTTTTTTAATAGATTAATAAGTCCTTTCAAGTTGCAATTTTTTTTTTTTAAGTTGCATTACTTTTAAGATTTCTATATCTTCCATTGAGACAATCTTTCATTAATAGAATATTAATGCTTACTTCTTTCTTCCTGGTGGAACAATTGTTTCCTGCTAGAAAATGATATTTGTTTAGAATTCTTTTAATTTTCGAAACGTGTAAGTATGCATAGGTAACATAGATTATGATACATTAGATTACTGTATGTGCCATAAATCCGATTTTTACAATATTATAAGTAAAGCAGTTTCTTTATGACTTATTTTTTCTTAATGTAACTTCTCTTATGTGTACTATACCTTGATTTTGATTTGATTTTAAACATACTTTATTCATCAAGATATGAAAAGGATTAAGCAACAGACACAGCCTATCAAAACTCTCTCAATATTACATGTACAAGGTATAAATCAAATATTAACAACTGTATTTAAAATAATATAATATAGTAGAAAATGCAAGCTACTTATGAGCACACACAAACAAATACATCCCCCCTTTTTTATTTAATATTGTATGTTATATCTCGTCTCACTATTTTTAACATGTACCACCTTTGATAAGTATTTAGTATGACGATAAATTTTCACTGCTGTTCTCGTACTATGAACAACATATATACTTATTTTGTGAAAAATATCTCCGTACTCCTAACATAACATCCTACTTATATTGTGTCATAGATCAAATTTATTCGTTCAGTGTATGTTTACTTGTTTTTGTTAATATGTCTTTTTGATTGAGTTAAGCCATTTCAATTGATATTCTATAGTGTGTCTTTCTATGTTGTAATGTTACACTACTATTTCAGGTTAGGGTGAAGGTTGGCGCTTGTTAAAACGTTTAAACCCGCTGCATTTGTTTGCACCTGTCCTAAGTCAGGAACCTGTTTCAGTGGTTGTTGTTTGTTGATGCGGTTTTTAAGTGTTTCTCGTTTCTCGTTTTTTATATAGATTAGACCGTTTGTTTTCCTGTTTGAATTGTTTTACACTAGTCATTTTGGGGCCCTTTATAGCTTGCTGTTCGGTGTGAGCCAAGGCTCCGTGTTGAAGGCCGTACTTTGACCTATAATTGTTTACTTTTTACCCATTATGACTTTGATGGAGAGTTGTCTCATTGACACTCATACCACATCTTCTTATTTCTACTTATTCACAGTGTTAATTATTAAATGTATAGTATATTTAAGTGCGTAGACAATTAATCATCATAGTACCTTGAGACATGTAAATATCCTTTATAAATCATTAGAAATATATATATAAGGTTTGCAAGAAACACTAAGCTTGCTTAGTGGAATAAATGAAATAATGATGGAAAAAATGAAGGAAAGAAATGAAAAAAACACTAAATTAAAACTAAAACAAATTCAAACAAAACGGTGAGTGTCGCTTGTTTATTTCTGAACTGATTTTAAAATAGCAAATCACATCATACGAAAATAATCTGTTTCCAAAAAGTAATTAGTCAATATTTATGTCAACACTATCATCAACAATTGAACAAATGGAATCGAGTAAGATCTGTCTTACATCATTGTACTTTGGGCAAAAAAAAATGAAATGCTGTTTATCTATCCTCAACAGCGTCATTACAGTTTGTGGTTTCTGATAAAAATTGATTAAACAAATGAGACTTTAGGTTGCTAGCATTATTTCTAAGTTGACAATGACTAATGTTATATTTCCTTATCCCATAACTGAAAGGTTTAAATATTTCATCAGTCCTATTAAAATTTGTCTAGTCTACCTCTAAATATACATAAACTTCGGGATTTTTAAATACTTAGAGGAAGACTATTCCAAAGTCTTGGAAGTGGAAGGACTGAAACTATTAAAGTAAGAGCTAGTTCTAGCAAGTGGGGTGAAAAGTATTATTTTCATTCCTCATGGTATAAGGGGTTTGCCTGGGAAAATATGGCTGGACTAACTCATATAAGTGTGCAGGTGTCATCCCATTTGATATTTTATAAAACAGTATAAGCTTATGTTTATTTCGTATATTTTACATAGTTTCTAATCCTAATTCATTATAAAATTTATGTCTTGAGAAATTACGCCGTAGTCCAGTAATAATTCTAGCATATTCTATTTGAATATTTTCAAGAAGCTCGGACTCGTGCTGAGAGCAGTTGCCCAAAACAACATCTCCATACTCTAATATAGGTTTAATAAAAGCACAGTAAATACTTATAAGTGAATTCCTGTCTAACAAATGTTTGATTTGTCGAAGTACAGATTAACGCGAGCAAGCTTTTTTATAAATATTATCAATATGTGTGTTCCACGAACCTGATGACTGAAATGTTATCCCAAGATGACAGTGATTATTTATTTTCTCAACCTCTTCACCATTAATCCCTTTGGGATGTTCTCTTTCCCTTTTAGTAAATACAATATGTTTTGTTTTCTTTGAGTTAAATTGAACAGTTAATGATTTAGCCCAGCTTGAGATAACTTCTAAGTCATCAGTCAAGGAAGCAGCTGATACGGCATGATCACCGTTTAATATAACAAATAAATGATGGCATTTGCACAAAGTCTAATGTCATTAACAATGTCATTTACTATATCATTTATATAAATAAGAAACAGAAAAAGAAAGGGTCCCAAAACTGATCACTGAGGGACATTGCATGTATACTTTTAAGAGTTGATAAAAAGGCCTTTTGAATCTTCTTTTTGTTGACGATCTGAAAGATAACTTTCTATCCAAGATAAGTGTTGATCATTTAAGCCAGACTGTTTAAGTTACTATACTTCACTCTCTGTACCATGATTTAATTCATTATTCTATGTTAATTTTCAGTTGATCAGTTATTCTTTTAATTAATTTCAGGCTTCAACTCAAATAAGAAAATTGTTTACCACTTGACATAGCCCTATTGAGTTGATACGGATCTTACCAAACATCAATCAATCAATCATTTAAATATATTTATAAGTTTGCGGTATGGGTTTTGCGTATTGTTGAAGGCCGTACGGTCACCTATAGTTGTTAATTTCTGTGTAATTTGGTCTCTTGTGGAGAGTTGTCTGATTGACATTCATACCACATCTTCTTATTATTATAGTAGTCGTTTTGCTGTTCTTTTTAGGTACTGCTTTCTTTCATTATAATGCTGTTCAAAGTGTATGTATTTGACTTCTCAAATGCTTGGTTTCTGATTCCTTGTTTTTTTAAAGTGTTTATCTTGTTATTAGTACACTATGTTTTTTAACGGGAAAAGACGAGTGGAAGCAGCCAGCTACAATTCAAACACATGTCTTTGTCTTTCATTTTTCTTAACTTCCTTTTTTAACGATTCAAATTATTCTTATAACCGCTTAACATATAAATTAAACTAAGAACTATTCACTTAAGAGAAGAATTGCAAAAACGAGTATTAATGTTTATATCACTACGTTCTTCTGGTATCACATCTGTATATAATGTCTTGACAAACCACCATCTGGCACGATAGACCACATAAGTTTAGGACGCAAAAGTCGTAGAAAAAGTGCGGTGGTCAGAAAATTTAACAGCTTAATTCTGTGCGGCTAACTTTACACTCTATTGTAACATGTTACAGCTGGTGTTTACATTCTTTTCCTTTAGTCTTTGATGGATTTTTTTTTAATAAAGTTATGAATTTCTATTTTGTTCCTGCATGTTAATCAATTGAATTTTCCATCGGGGAAAAAGAGACCAATCAACGAACTATGCAGAATTAATGATTTGTTTTTGGTGTTTTCCCCTCATTTTAATTGATTACTAAGTCCTTTCAAGTTGCAGTTCTTTATTCAGGATGTTAACATTATGATGTCCATATCTTCCATCGAGGTAATCTGAAATTGATAATATGCTTACTTCTTTCTTCCTGGCGGAACTATGGTTTCCTGCTAGAAATTAACTCATCAGAAAATGATCTTTGTTTAGAATTCTTTTATTTTTCAAGACATGTAAGTATGCGAAGGTAACATAGAATTATATTTGTTGTTTTGTTTTGTTATGATACATTGGATTACTATATCTGCTGTAAATCCGATTTTTACAATATTATAAGTAAGGCAGTTTCTTTATGACTTATTTATTCTGAATGTAATTTCTCTTATGTGTAATATACTTCACTCTCTGAAGCATGCTTTTATTGATTATTCTTTTATTAATTTTCAGTTGATCAGTTATTTTTTATGTAATCCCAGGCTTCAACTCAAATAAGCTAATTGTTTACGACTTTACATAGCCCTACTGTGTTGACACGGCGCTAAACCGACATCAATCGATCAATCAATTAAAGATAGGAAAAGTTGACATCAGTCGATTTCTTAATGTTAATGTTATAACTCCTTACAGCTTATTAATTTGAAGGAAAAACCACAAATATGTGTTTGCAATAACATGTTCACACTAAACGTTGCGTACTGTAAACCTGTTTACAATTAGTTCATGCAATGAACACTGTTTTCAGATCAGAAAAAAGTAATTAACAAAAATAGCGAACTCCAAGGAAAATTCAAAACGAATGGAAAACTACTGCACCACTTATTGCGGACCTGTTTCTGTACTGTTATGACTAAAATCAGCAAAGACCCATCGAAACAATATCTGATACAAAAATTTGATAACACTTTTAGATATTTGGATGATATATTGGTTCTCAATAATGACGACTTCAGTATGTACACTAAAGAGATTTATCCTGCTGAACTGACTTTAAATAAAGCTAATACTTACAAAGAACACTATCCATTCCTGGATCGTGATATCTATATCTTTAACGGGAAGCTCAATACGAAAATTTACAATAAAAGAGATGATTTTTCATTTCCTATTGTTAATCATCCATTTTAGATGGTGACGTTCCCTTGTCGACCACCTTATGGTGTTTACATATCTCAACTTGTTCGATTCGTTGGTTTATGTAACAACGTTTTTGATTTTAACGAAAGAAATCTCTGTATTACTGAAAAATTATTACACCAGGGTTTTCGATATCACAAACTTGTCAAAACTTTTACTTAATTTTATCATCGGTACAAGGACACCATTCGTAAATATAAATCAACGTGCAGACATCTTATACGTTCAGGTACTTCACATCCAGTCTTTTATGGTAATATTCTATACAAAGCATAAAAATATCGTCATTCACCTCAAAAGCTAACCAAACCTTTAAACGGACAAATTCAAAAGGGATATAGTTACGATACTGTTGTCAGGTCATTAAAGATGGCATTTTTTAAAAATTAATATTGATTCACTCATAGGGTCTCTGCAACGGACATAAACACATTTTTTCTAAAACCAGTTGTTGGCATGAAACGGGTTATGTTCTTCTCGTATTTTTTATGATTGTATGATACTAAACCCCTAACGGGAGGGATTGTGCTTGATTTTCATATGATGAAGAAATAATCTTTCGATCAGTTTAATTGGGATCTGGAGATGGCATGTCAGTAACTGCTAGTAGTCCTTTGTTAATTTATGTATCATTGTCATTTTGCTTAGTTTATTCTGTTACCTATTATAACATCGGACTCGGACTTCTTTTAAACTGAGTTTTACTGTGCGTATTACTGTGTGTTTGATTATTCTACATTGGCTAGAGGTATAGGGGGAGGGTTGAGATCTCACAAAATATATTTAACCCTGCCGCATTTTTGCGCCTGTCCCAAGTCAGGAGCCTCTTGTATGTTTTTTTTTTTTTTTTGGTTCATTTATATGTTTTGGAGTTTAGTATGACGTCCATTTTCTCTGAACTAGTACACGTTTTTGTTTAGGGTCAGCTGAAGCCCGTCTCCGGGTGCGGGATTTTCTCGCTGTGTTGAAGACAGTTGTCTCTTTGACACATTCCCCGTTCCCATTCTCAATTTTATTTCATATTCCTATGTAGGAAATGGTGGATTAAACCTGGTTTTATAGCTAGCTTAACCTCTCACTTGTATGCCAGTCGCATAGAATTCCATAACATTGACAACAAAGTGTGAGCAAAACAATCAGATATGATAGGTAAAAATGTCTAAAATTGGGGTACAGCAGTCAACATTGTGTTATAATCTTATTCACTATAAAACAAACAACTTTGTCAACAAAGTAAAACATAATGGCAGCACTCTATAATAAACAAAGCACATGAGCGAAAATGAATGATAAGAATACAAAAAATGACTATGGCACAATAATACAATGGCGGGATGTATAACTACCGAGCCACGCCAACAGAATATAACCAAAAATGGACTAAACAGCAATGGTTAAAAATTAGATTTGTTCTCATATTTACACCGACTAAACTAGAAGTCATTTCAACGTACAATATATATAATTGAACATAACATTTCTTTTCAACTTCTAAAGCAGTTAAGCACCGACTATATTCAGTCTTCTTTCATCGAGAGGTAGGGGACGCATATTTTGTCATAAGAAAAAAACAGCATCCCGTCTAAATAAAAAAGATGAATGGTCGGTGCCTAATGAAAACATGATTACCGTTCTTCTGATTTGGAGTACTTATAGATTTCAAAGGGTGTCACTATAATGTATCACTGTGCTTATTCAGTAGGCTTTGGCCTTTTACTATACCAATTGCTCAAATAGTTTACCAAATTGCAGTTTGAATTCATCTCCACAAACTGATCAACTGGTAAAATATTTCAAGTAAATACTACAGTGAAAGGTTGTTAGTGTGAAGTGAGTGCAGTGAATAAAGTTATACCTACTATTCAACTTCTGTTAATTTTTGTCTATGTCATGAATTGCAAACAATATAATGACTTGGTATAATATGAGGCACTGGTGGAAAAAGGTCTAACTTTGACATGAAAACTTCTATCCTGAATAAATTTTTATAAATAATTAGTTCAAAACATTGTTTTATTGGTCAATAATTTATAGCTTTGTTTTCTAACAGGAAGTTATTGCATAATTATTATTTGGATATTTTTTTAAAGCAATTACTAATCTGTTAATAATAAAGATAAATAGTTTACATTATAATTAGCAAACTTTTGTTCTGTCAACTATCAACTTTTCACATTGACAAATTATAAGTAATTTGTTCTACACGTTTTCTCCATGATTATCAAACTATTATCCTCTGTTCTTAAAAGTACACTGAAATCTAGTTTTAAGATGATTACAATTTTGAAAAAACTGTTGAAAACATATTATGGGACACATTCAAAGTTGTGTAAATTATACAGATTCCTTTGTAAATTAAGAGGGTATCACCAGCCCAGTAGTCAGCAATTCTGTTTTGACATGAAATATCATTTATATGGTCAAAATTATAAAATTGAATTGTTCAAAATTAACTAGGGATTTTCTACCCCCGAGGATTAGATTACTTATTTGACAAAACCTTTCGGAATTTTGTTTCCGCAATGCTCTTCAACTTCGTACTGAATTTGGCATTTCAATTTTTTTTTATTCGAGCTTTATTGATGAGTCTTCTGTAGACAAAACTTGCGTCTGCGTACACAATCGTCAGCCTGGTATCTTTGATTAAATTTTTTTTACAATGACTGAATAAAAATAATTTCCCTTTAATGCCTGCAGATCAGGTATTGTTATAGAAAAAATATCAAAATTACAATTACACAAACACTTCCTGTTAAAAAACAAAGCAATACATTATTGACTAACTAAATAATTGTAAGAACTAATTATTTATAAAATGTCATTAGGATAAAAGTTTTCATATCAAATTGGATCTTTCTAAAGTAGTGCATTACATTATAGTAGATGATTATTTTATTTCAATTTCATAACACAGACATTATACCTTAAGTTGGAAGGTAAGCATAATATTCGTATCTCTGCACTCACTTCATACTAACAACCTCTCACTGAAGCAATTAGCTTAAATATTTTACCAGTTGTATACTTTGTGGAGATTAGTTCAAACTGCAATTTGGTAAACTATTTGAGAAATAGGTATTGTGATAGGCCAAACCTTCAGGATAAGCACAGTAAAAACAACAGGCTATGGCATCGTAACTATAGGCGAAAAAAGATCAACTGTTCAAGCTATTTTCAGCAGCTCAGGATTATAATATTCTTTCTGTCCTCCAATATTGTTTTTGTCGTGCACATACTATTAAACTGAACCTTCACATGGCTATGCTGCCATGCATTTATCAATGACCCAGTTTCTTAGTGCGTCCACTCAATTACGGAAGACGTGTTAAAGTGATGATTGAGTCTAAATTTTTCTTGTATATTTTGGCGGTATTTTATATCAAATAAATATTTTGAGTGTAGGACAAATAAATCGGTATGTGGCTTAATTCCTAATAGTATTATGATTGACTTTATTCATAAGTAGTTACCGTAACTATTCCTAATAAAATTAAGGTTCTGAATGACTATTTTTATGGAAACTTAACACGCACAAGGCCTTTATTAATTATCGACTACATATAGTAACAATCTGATTTAAATTAGATGTCAACATTGATTTTATCAATGGGAACTGAGTATAGAGTGTAGTTTACATGTTGAGGACACCAACACCACACAAAGTTTAGCTCAATAGGAATACGGCTTAAGACAATTAGACAATGCACCTTAAAATGTTAAATTGAATACAGAATAAAATGTTGCATCATATGTTGCACTTTGTGTATACAGCTGTTTCTCAAACCACGCCTTTTTTGGGGAGATTTATAATATTCATAGATATTTTTTTGTTTACCTACTGGTTTCCAGATATGATCTCTATGTGTCATCTCATAGAGACACAACTTGGACATTTTACCAGTATAATTACACATGGATAGCAGTCAAATTGAATACTGAGGAAAACCCAAAGTAAAGAGAGTGGTAGTATAGAATGTTAGCAAAAGTTTAAACTCTTAGAAGTTCAAGGCATATAAATGTTGTAAATATTCCGCAAAGCCCTATATTTTGACCTTTGAAAAATATAGTAGTGCATACGAACTTTCCATTAAAAGTAGCACAGTTTAAGCCGTAAAGGGAATTCCTATAGACAATAACATTGTCTATATTTACTGAATTTTAACTTATAGAGATGAAAAAATTTGTAAGTAAAATTATTTTTACAAAATATTTGTTCAATAAAATTTAGGTTATAGGCAGGTAAAAGAAAAAACTAACATGTTTATATATATTTTTTTTTCTTTTACTGGAGGCCATCAATGTAATTTTACTTCACTTTGGGGGTCAAGAGGAATAAAAAGAACATATTTGGTACCAGCAGTTTCATTGAGCAATAGGAGGTAGTCCGTTACATCTGATAAATGTTCTCTGGTTTTGCGTCAATATATATATATGGTTACTACGTCCAGTAAGCTTTTCTTTAAAGTAATGATGGGTAAGTGAGTGCACATGGTAATTTGTAAGGGATAGAATTTCAATTTCGAAAACTCTAGTGTTCTATAAAATAATTCGTGTTTTTTTCCATTTACTATAATCCAAATTTGCTTTTAACATCTCCAACAAAAACGGTTTACCAAAATGCTTACGAAAGAAGATGGAGTATTTTGAAATCCTATTGTTGAATGTTGTTCATAACTTTAAGGGAATGAATATTTAGTCATGTTTGAATTTATCATCAACAAAACCTAAATCAAACATCTTATCGCAGTATTAAATTGATATTATTTCAGAATATCACCGTTTAAATTAGGATGCCATATTCCGTTTTAATCAGTTTTAACCAGTAGCCTTTTTATATATATTCCTGATCAGATTTTTATGCAATACCCTTATCAAACGACCAATGGGAGTTTTAAACAAACCTGTAGTAGCCAATTTATAATGGACAGTGCACTTTTTATTTGATATATAGGTCAGTAAATTTAGCTCTGGTACTTACATTATGGTATATATTTGACAGAGAAAATCAATTTTAGCAGAGCTGAAACTTTTTAAGGGGAATTTCTGCTGCAAACTGATAATTTTGAATAACTAAATGAGTTTGTCCTCACAATCAAACAGAGTATTTTTTCATAAGACTGTTTATGACGTCTTTAAACTAAAATTTTTAGATGTGTACTGACTAATACTTTATTTTGGGAAAGCATAACTACCATATTGGTTATAAATAGCTTTGAACAAGCTTTCACAAAAGCTTTTTGTTGGTTGATTTTTGTGCTTCGTGTCGATCTGACGAGTAAGGCTCTTACCAATTGATTTTAAGTCTTTTATTATATCGTGCTGTCACAGAGGTTCATGCTGCCCGGTCTTTGGTTTGCATATAGTGTTTGGTGGATTTTGGTGTCGAGCTTTACGAACAGAGTGAAAAGCGAGGCTCACCGAGCTTTTCTCCTGTTTCGTAACGAGTACAAATATTTTTTTTTTACTTTCCTACACTGTACGAATATTCTTTTTATCCTGAAATTTAACATTGAGCTTAAACGTGTTGTTTGTTTTTCGTCCAAATCGTTGAATTAGTTTTTAAATAAAATTGACATGACTTAAACGCGGACCCTAATGAGGACCCTAACTGAACTGGGATGTAAACAGTAATTTAAACACAACCCTATGCTCGGAACAGACTCAGGATACCAAGAGACTTTAAACGATTTGTATACGTTTAATGCTTATTGTTATCTGTACACATATATGTGCATAGTAGAAAGGTCTGTTGCAGGGAAAATAATATTTATACACTTGCTGTTATTTAACAATTTAATTTCTTCAGAGTGTACAACGTACACATTCCTAATCTTATTTACAAAACAAACAATAACCGTTACGATGTTAGTTTGAATGTAGGCCGATAATATTAAATTAAATGTGTATCAAGAAGCATATAACGGTTAACATGATAACTTTGGTGTCATCTATGCGAAGTTGACTTTCAATTTTTTTTTTTTTTTTATTCATTGTAATGTTTGTTGAATATTGTTGCTTAGAACATTTTTCACTTTTCTAAGGCTTCGCAACGGAAAAAGTTTGAAACGGTAGGAGATATGTTTATAAATTTGTTTATCAGATATGCTCAAAATACAAATCAATCAATACAGAGAAACAAAGAAAATACAATTTCAACTCAACTAGTTACGTAACACCAGTGCAGGAGAATAATTTCATAATTTATTAAAGGTATATCCCCTGTAGACCTTATCTCATCATGTATGGCAAGAGAATATCATAAACTACTTTCGACTTAATTTAAGTAATTTGGTAACGAAATCGGTGACTTAATAATTTACTAGTTGTTCATTGAAATCTGAAACGTCGCTATAGACCACGCCATACCGAGCGAATTTGGAAATACTTAGAAATATTTACGCACAGTATTGTTCAGATATATATGGATTGTGCTCAGTTAATGTCTGATTGGGTTCCATTAATATATCCTCCAGAACTAGAAATTAAAACAAACAACAGACACGGCTTCCTACGCCTCATTTTTAGACTTATGCCTCGAATTTGACATAAGCGGTCATCTCAGTACCAGAATCTATGACAAACAAGGCGATTTTAATTTTGAAATTATCAATTTGCAACACCTTAGTAGCAATATACAAACTTCACCTGCATATGGGATATACATTTCCCAACTCATTCGGTATTCAAGAGTTTGCAGCTGCTACTCAGACTTTATAAGATGTCACCAGTGTCTGAGAAGAAAGTTGATGAACCAAGGTTATGTCAAAGAACGTCTTGTCCATTTTCTGCTGTTTGTAAATATTTCTGAATATTTTCCAATTTATTTGTTATGTCGTGGTCTATAGTGACGTGTTAATGAACGTTATGTATGTACGACGTTCAATCATTCAGTCAGGCTAAAATAGTTTACCGATGTTTAAATTATAACCTTTACTGAATTCTTTCATAGATTCAAAGATTTGCTCAGGAAGTTTGACTGTACCTGTAAAAACCTTATAACAAACGAAACTCCATACTAATGTACACGGTGATGTTGTTTATGGAAGCCGCAAAATTAGATACGATCGATGTTGACTTATTGATACTTTGGATAAACTTATTCTGAAAGGCTTATATTTAATCTTTTAGTAAGAACTTTGAATAGTGCTTCCCTTAATCTTCGGTATTAACCAGTTCTTGTTCAGTACATGTATAATTACAATGACAATCATCCGTTTTTTAATTACGGTCTATTGCTACTTTTAAAGACCTAATTTCTAAAATTTGTCAACTTTATTATTATGTAATCTTAATTCTTTGGCAACCTGTAAACATTGTCTATCTTTATAATTTGTCGACTGAAGTTAATTCTTCAGTCGGAGTCAGCCTTTTTTAACTGATACCATCCGTTTATTTAAAGTGAAAATAAAAATCCATACTGAAACATGTGAAAGTCATCGTTTGTATTCGCTCTACCAGTCTGTGAGTTAGTTCCGCCAATGGGTTTGTGTTTTATAGACAGGGGACCAGTCGTCAGTCACTGTTTTTCGTTTCGGCATCTTCGCCAGTTTCAGCAACAGAACATGTTGCACTGTATCAAACATTCCCGTACAACATCGTTGTCACAAATGCTCAAACCCAAATACATGAAAGACAATGATGTGTTACAACTTGAATGTGTAAATTGAATCCGTTTGATGTGTACTGATTTTGAAAACAAGATTTATTTAATAGTTGAAATTGGTTTTGAACTAGCAACTGCAGATTTCAGTAACTGCAACAGTTGTTACACCGATACCTTTTTTTTTTTTTGCTTGCTGTGTGTCGATGCAGTGAGTCAACCCTTTTCGAACGGATTTGTATAGCTTGTTCTTATGCTGTTCTGTTACACTACTGTTCAAGGTTAAAGGAGGGTTGATCACCCACAAACATGTTTATCCCCGTAACATGTTTTGTGTGCCTGTCCAAATGACAGCCTCCTGTTATTCACTGGTTGTCGTTGGTTACTTTCTGCCATATTTGTTTTTCATTTATTGTTTTAATGCAAAAAAAAAAAACATATTAAGATATGACTTAAAACATTAACGAGGCTTCTAACTCAGGCCAGGTAAATGAACACGTTACGAGATCAAACTAGATTAGTGAAATATCACCTCCCCCTTTGTATAATTTCGATCAGTTGATTATCAAAGCTTCTTAAAAGCTCAGTAAGAATCAGTTAAGGAAAAATGACTCAACTTTAAATAATAGCATAAAAGATTACAAATTTATAAATTCAAACAAAATAATTATAAACAATACTGTATCAAATGATCCTTCATTTACTGAAAGCAGCCTCTAAGCTCAGAGATCTAACCTACTGAAATGAAATCATCACGTCCTACAATCTAATATCGACGGCTGTACTTCACATTTCATTTTTTATACTAACAGTAACGCCCAAAAAAGTACTAGAAGGCAAGAACTTTTACAGGTTCAAAACAAATATGAACAGCATTTTAGCGCAGAAAAAGAGAAAAATCAAATGGATCATTGTCTGCCCTTTAAACGCTAAATAATACCAGACGCAAGGACTGAACAACAACAATTTAACATTTATCAATAAGACTATTAAGCCAAAAATAAAAAAGATTTAAAGAACAGTTCCTACACACTTTTGCTTAGGAAATATAAGTATCGTTATAAGCGTGATGTGAAATACTTATTTTATTAAATTACCTTCACGTGGATTCATACTTTTACAAAAAGGTGGAAGGTACCAAATGGATATTTAAAACTCATAATCGAAGTAAAACTGACAAATCCATGACACAAAAAGGCGACTAAAAGACAAACACTACTCCGAAATTTAAAGACGGAACAGCACGAACTCCATCAAAACTGTGGGTTATCTCAAGTGATCAGGAAGGGTTAGCAGAATCTGCTTCACTAGTGACACCCGTCAAGTTGTCCATGGTTAATACAAATAAAGTGATATAAGTCTCATTCGGTGATGGCACATTAGAGGAAAAGAGGATGAGATTGTGGTTACAATAAAAACATACCCGTGATTATCTGCGACACAGATTAATCTTTATATTTACAAAAACAAATCGTAAAAAAATGACATATGTTTATATTCCTACTGCAAAATATTTTATTGATGTTTACGGATCATTGAAATCTAAAAATACAGTATCTACCCGCTCATTCCACACATTAATAGACATTTTAGATAGACACAACTTTGAAAACTAAAGGCTTAAGCGGGAACACGAGATACTATCAGATATGCAAAATCTGTGGCATTTTTATGTACAACCATCTCCAAAAACTTTTGAACTTGCCGTATAAAATTGTTTTCTGTGTCTTCTGGGTTAAAAAAAATGTTCTGCACTTTTTTGTCTAGTAGCACACAATATATTTTTCAAAAGACAATGAAAATTCATTCGTCTATGTGAGACGGACAAGGTTATTGCAAATAGATAAAATCACTAAAAGACAAACAACAGCCCATATAACAATTCAAAAACAAGATATATGAAATAAGCAAAACCTCTTCAACTTTGTATAAGGTTTTGGGATTTTAATTATTTTGGCCTCGAACATCACTGCAGAGACATTATTTGTCAACATCTGCATCTGGTGCAGTAAAAATGGTACTGTTAATGTTATGAACTCCGTTAAAGCATGGGGTGAACTTTGGTTTTTCAGAAGGGTAATCAGTCCTTACAAAAAAGATCCCCCAGTAGGTTTGGAAAAGTAATACATTCGAATTAATGTTTTACCTCACAAGTAAAAGCAGAAATAAGAAACACACATTCAACTTTGTCACTGTTTTTGGTACAGTATAATATATTTTCCATTTGCTTTTCTACTTTTTCTAAACATTTAAAACTGTAATACACATTTACATTTGTTACTTCCAACTGATATAACTAATTGATCCTAAATGTTGTGAAAATGGTTGACATACATAAATATACGAATTGTATTTACAAATGTCCTCTTAGTATATCCATACTTAAGTTGTAAAGTATACACAGCCTTATGGTCCTCCTTTTTAAACATTGTATTGTTTACTCCACTATTTTGCAAGTCTCGAAACCTGTTGCCACAGGCCTCCATCGTTACACAACGTTAATGCCACACTGGAAGATGATCGTAATCGATATCACGTTTTGCCATGTAAGTAAGCGCCTCTGATTCACAGCCGAATATAAGATTTATTCAAATCCAAGATGCCTGGCAATTGCTCCTTGGCGAAAAACTATTCATACAAGCTTGTTGACAGCCATTGTAAACTATAAAATAGGCATTTAATTGAATGACAATGGCTTCCATTGATTGAATTTATACTATACTTCTCCTGAAATTATTTTAATTCTCGTTTTTTTGTTTTATGAGGACGATCTAGGAGGTATTGTATTCTTATAAACAAGTTGAATATAGTATAAATAAGTATATAAAGTAGAGATAAGTACATAACAACTCAATCTATATATTAAGCTAAATAATAGTAGAAACTTATAGATTTCAAACAAACTTACTGATTAAGTTAAGTAAGGTTATGTTTAATCAGTATTATTACATTTATAGGCGCAATCTTTGGCATGAGCTATGGTTGTCTTTCTTTTACTGTTAACCACAAATAACATTACTTGTGTTAATAAAGACGTATAACATTTTGAAATCAGAACAAAAAACAAACAAAACTCTTCAACAAATTAAACAGCTGCTTTAAAATAAATAATTGAACTAAAATGTATCCTAAATTTTTATCAAGTTGTTAGAAAATGATGTTTGGTCTTCGTCATTTTTGACAGGAACACAAAAGTAAAAACTTATTTTTTACCAGTATACTTACATGTACCAATATATATATGTATCACATTGTAACAAAATTATTATTATTATATGCAATCATTCTTATTAACTCATTCTTTTATAATTAGTTATACATATTTAACAGAAAATAACTTTTGACTAATACTCTACGTTGAATATTCTATGATAATAGTCTTTGTTAAGGACCATACATATGATCATTCGTATTATATGGTTGTTGTTGGTATATCTGTGTATCTAATCCTGGAGGACCATCCATATAAATCCTATTTGTACCAGTATCGTAGAGCTATAAACATTGAAATTAATTCAATTAGGGTTTCAAATATTTTATTTACCAATTACAGCAAATAATTGGGATTTGAAAATACCTGTGTTTATTGGATAAAACGTACTTATAGTATGAGAAAAAGATGCAAATTTTCCAAAGTTAATCAAAATTCATTCCGTTATTCTGGACTCTATGCTCCAGAAAGCTAGAGGTTGATATTAGTGTAAAGATTATAGGCAGTGTATGCTTTGTTAAAGAATAATACAATTTCGAGTGGTAAAGCCAAAAATCATGCAATAAATGTTCACTGTGAAAACTGTCTAAATATGAGAAAATAAAGCTAGGCAGGTAGATGAAACTTACATAAATGAAGAGATAAATGAAAAATGAACAAATTGAGGCCCGATTTATATGGATCCAAGGCCGTCAGTCGGGTCCAGAAGCAACGAAGCGGCGCATCCATTTTGGACGGGCAAATATCCACTTTTTGATATGGGACGAGCTCTGACGTCACACGGCCCCAGCTTGTCTGGCAAAACAGCCGTTGGACGTCGGAGCAATCTCGGACTAGTATTATGGGTGGAATATGACTTAACGTGCAGTTAATCATTTTATCAAAGCTGTTAATTTACTTTTTTCTATTGTTTTGTTGTGCATAAAATTTCCTTTGTCAGCATTAACTTGGATTTGTATCACCTTGTCTTTCTTGTTTTTGTGTTCCGTTTCGATGCTCTTCTAGGTTGTAATTCGCAAGTTTCAAAAACAAGGTCCGGATGTTTTGTTGCTTTCTATGTCATGCATTTTTATTTCCGATTTTGTCTTTTTTTAAGTATTTCTTCTATAAATTTCATCTTTTTACTGTCTTGTCTAATGTCGATGGTAATATCAAAGGGCTGTATTGCGTTCTAAATACAGTGGGGGAGAATTTTGTTCCATATGTAGTTGTCTGTGTATTGTTTTTGGACTGTTGTTGGTATGTTCGTCTTTCTTTCTCTATCCATAGTGTCTGTCATTTATCCATCTATGAGTTTGATTGTTCCCTTTGCATTATTTCTTTAATAAAAAAAATGGTTTAAAGCACAAATTTGTAGCAAATATTTTGATTAATTTTAGACTTCGGAACGTTATACATCTAGTACATTTGGCCAGATTGTATTCATATTATGCAAATCACGTGTCGTGTTTAAGTAATGATTAATATTTAAGATATTCTCTAATATTACCACCGTTTTAATATTTTATTGACACTTATTCATTTTAAAGCTTTTTCCTCGAAGTCAATTTGGACCTTACTTTTGTTGTCGATGCTTACTTGTAATTGTTGCTCAAAGTTTTCGAGTTTGTGCGTTCCTGCTGAAGATAAATCAAGAAAAGCGCCTCGAACCAAACTTTTGTGTTAATTCAGTCATCATTTGCTGCAGACCATATCGTCGCTGGGATTCCAAAATGTAGTAAATCATTAATTTTTAAACAATAAAAAAACTCACAAATAGGCTTTGAAAATTTGGTTGAAATGTTTGCTTCTAACTTCAACATTTTTGTAAATGGTGAAATAAAAACTTGGACATTTCTGGATAACACAAAAACTAACCTTATTTTCACAGAAATAAAGAAATGTTCAAGTTTTTGATTCCCAAAGCCATTATACAACAGTTTTTAAGTTTAAATACAATATTTTGGAAGCGAACTTTACAAACAATTGTGATGGGCAATTTTGTCACATGTCTTATTTCAAATGTTTTGATTGATATTTTTGGAATATCAGAGATTTCCTCCCGCCAAACTCGTTTGTGTGAAAAAGTAGATTTAGCAAAAAAAAGTCATATACGACATTATGGAAGCCCAGCAACGATATGACCTTTATGTGTTCATTATGTAGCGCAATTAATCACTAAACTACAGTTGGGTTAAATGCCATTTTTTATTCGTGAAACATCAACGTTAACCCAAACCTTTAATTGACAGTGCTATCATACTCACGTCAGTATTTACGTTTTCCCCATCTATCAAAACAAATGGTAAAGTTAACTTAACTAATAACATTCTAAATAATGAAATCCCTATTACCTAGTAAATAATTAATATTTGATCGATCATTAATATCCTTATAACTAATGATAACAAGTTCGATTTTTTCTAGGCACATGGATAGTTACTGTAAATGAAACGTAAATAATTGAGAAAAGAATCGCGGTTAATGATAATCACTCATCGTGTAGAAAACAGTGCACGAGATTTGAAAAATGCTCAAAGACAATCAGTAGTGCGTAGTTCATAAAAATTAAAAGATATGACCGTAAATTTTCAGTAAGGACAAAATTTATGAAGTAAAAACAACGATCTAAATTTATGACAAAGATCATATCGGAACAAGGGATAAAAACATGGGATGACATTGCAAGGCCCTTACAAGTTTGCAGGACTCTAAGGTTTTTGTAAACCTGGCTGCAGTAGAAATTGGTCTTAAGTAAAGGTTCATCCGAAAACTTCGTTCACACATGAAATGATAAAAAAGTGATTTCCATGATATTTAAAGGAACAAATGAGCTTTACGGGTGACCTTCAACATGGAATGCGGTATCTTTCAGAGGATGTCCTTGTGATTATTTCTATAAGGTTTGTCTAAGATAAAGACAGGCTCAAAATCATAAAATGAATATGGAAGTTCTCGATAGGTAGCGAGTCTTCAAACATAATATAAACTCGGACTGGTGATCGATTTTAAATTTCTATGTTTTATTTCAAAATTATGTCAGATATTTCTGAGATGAAAAGTACGGTGGTGATGATAACAAATCGCCTGGGTGGTCTCATGCTAGGGTGCTTAGTGCATCGCCAGTGCGGGTGGTCCCTGGATTTGATCATTCAGTGATTTTTAAATATATCTCATTTGAATATTAACGTCCTAAATATGCATTCAAAATATGTCACTGGACGTCAACCAATCACTCATTCATTATCCATCAATCCATTAAAAACTCATTGCATCTTCTTATATCATCATAATTATCAGTATAGTAAATCATGAAGAAATGATTCAATCGTTTTCGCTCTTTAATTTAAAATGATATTTGAAAAAAATAGTTGTGTCCATTGGAAGTAGTAGAAGGGTCAATTTTGGGGTACTAAAGCTTACATAACATGACGTAAAAATCTTCCCGGCTTCCTTTCTTTCTGAATTTTTCGTAAAATATCATAACGATTTCCCGCAAATTTGTATAGATAAATGTGATAAATGATGAAATTAATACATTTCTGAGGGTAGTGTTGAATAATGTACATTAGAATATATCAAGCGGGTGCAATTGCCTTGTCAGTTATAGAATGAAATATCCAATTTGCCCATAAAACGCGTAAATGACGCCAAAAAGTATCGTATATATTGTCTACTTTTTGTACTTGTCACAAACTTATTGTTTAAAGTTTACATGACAATAAATATTTGAATTGAATTATAGTAAACGATTTTTTTCTGGAAATGGAATTGATATGAACCAAGCGTAATATCTAAGCGAATCAGTTATATATAATATACTAACCGCCGTATGTAGATCCATATGTAGGAGTACCTGTAATAGAAAACATCGACTGCAAATTATGCATATTAGGAATATAGAAAATAACCGTAAAACGTTTTTAAAAATCTATGGCAAAAGAGCCAAGTATGCGAAAGTGGTAGTAACTATGTTAAATAAACTGAAATAAATACTTTCTAAATCAAAATTCGACTACTTTCGGGAAACACATGTATTGATTAGATTCGAAAAACTGTCATCCTGATTCGTACATGTCCTTCCAATAACAATGCTGAAATACTTTTTGCAGGTTTTATGTTACTAACTTCAAATTTCTCAATGCATGGCAGTCATTTATGGCTTCAATTATTTCAACCTGTCATTTGAATATACAGAGTTGCACATATTTTATGTATCCAAGGTACAAGGGCACTAACTAAATAAAAACTTTGTTTTGTTCTTTAAAACTTTTCTAGAGAAATGAAGGCTTCAGAGCAAAAGCAATGCGATTTCTGTTATAATTGATATTTCCAAGGGCATAACTAGTTAAAAATATTTGACCAGCACTTATTTTCAAAAGTGTCAAAGACATTGCTGATATAAACCTATAATATAAGTTTCATAAAATTGTACACATGAAAGCTCTAACAATGCAATTTTCCATATAATTAATGTATTCAAGGGGCATTACTCTTTTCAAAATAAATGATCGGCACTGACTTTTGAACTCGTCCAAGACATTGCTGATATAAACCTATGATATAAGTTTCATAAAAATTTGGCAAGAATTGTACAAATGAGAGCGCTAACAATGCAATTTTCCATATAATTAATGTTTCCAAGGGACATAACTCTTTTAAAAATAATTAATCGGCACTGATTTTCGAACTTGTCCAAGACATTGCTGATATAAACCTATGATATAAGTTTCATAAAAATCTGGCAAGAATTGTACACATGAGAACACTAACGATGCAATTTTCTATGTAATTAATGTTTCCAAAGGGCATAACTCTTTAAAAAATAATTGATCGGCACTGATTTTCGAACTCGTCCAAAACATTCTGATATATGATAAAAGTTTCATAAAAATCTGGCGAGAATTGTACAAATGAGAGCGCTAACGATGCAATTTTCCATATAATAATGTTTCCAAGGGGCATAACGCTTTTGAAAATAATTGATCGGCACTGATTTTCGAACTCGTCCAAAACATTGCTAATATAATCCTATGATATAATTTTCATAAAAATCTGGCAAGAATTGTACATGTGAGAGCGCTACCAAGATCGGACGGACGGACGGACGGACGGTATTTCTATATCCCCGCAACGCGTAACGAGGGGGCCAAAAAGAGGAGCATGTCGTTAATTTAGTGATCAATGCTAACAATACGATAGCTATATTAAGTCAAAACAGTCAATATATCAACAATAAATTACCTTTACTTTGTAGCTTTACAAAACGACCTGTTTTAGTTATGTACGTGTTCTTCTGTTGTTATTTATGGACTAAAATTCATAATTAAACTGTAACATTTTTTACTCAACGAATATTTCATAATAGCCTATAGAGGGCGAAGGTTGGTTAACATGTTTTATTATGGAATAATGACTCGTTAAAGTGACGGGTGAAGCAGTGCTTCTGTTGACCATATTATGTATCTTTAGATTTATAACTGCAAAAGAGAGGTAGAAGATACTAAAGGTATGTTCAATCTCATCAACTCCAGCAGTGTCAAAAGAAAATTCCTTTGTAGAACAGCGGCTTGTAATCTAGTGGTAGTTTTTAGGTGAAAAGTCATACTTCACTGTTACCTCGTTATTGACAAAAACCATATTTTTTCAAGTTCTACTACAAAAACATTGTAAGAACCTGATACATTAATTATTAGTTGTATCCGTTCAACTAGACGGTATCTTATTTATTAATTAATTTGTCATTACAATACTCGTCCGAAACAATAAAGTGAAGACATTACTGCAAAACTAATCGATGTCAATCTTTCAAATCACAGCCCATTGTATATAAGATGCTGCCTGCCATATCATGTAATTGTTTAAATATACAAAACTTTGAAATGACCATAAGATATTATATTGGCAAATCATATATTTTACCTTCGTCTTTCAATTTACTACTAGACAAATCTCGCGCCATTCCAGAGGGAACACCATGTGGAGCTAAATGTAATGTAGGCGACTCCTCTTCTAGACGTTCATGCTTCATGCTAGATCCATAAGAGAAATGTGATCTGTTTCCAAAGAAACGATTAAGACCAACATAGAAAATCAAGATTATCAAACAGGTTATTCCATAAGCTCGGAAAGTCACTATAGTACCTGAAATTGTAATTTATTACAGTATATATGATCGAAATGTTATAGATTGCAAATAAATTAAATAAGTTAATTGTTTAATCTGCTTACCTGCGAACTGTTTTGTAGTGAACTTTTTTCATTGTTTTTTCTTTAGCCGTGGCGTTGTTTGTTCTTCTTTCGTGTATTGTTTTCGATATTCTCCTTGGTATGTTCTCCATTTTTTATACTAGTACTAGTAATATATTTTCCCATAGTCTAACTCGTTTACAAAACGTTTAAAAAATATATTTCAGGATGTTTTAATACATTAGATATATTCTTTTTAAACAGTAAATTAATGAAAGGTCATGTCGGATTTAAATTATATCTGTATTAAGCACATAAGTGATTCATACATACCATAGCTATATACCATGATACCACCAAACACAGCACCACACCCTCTTCCTAACCCATGATGTAATCCTTGTAATATTCCCTGGGCAGAAGAACGTAGCTCGGAAGGAATTGCATGTGTGATGTATGAACAACAGGCAGCCCACACAGCCGCGTGGGTAACTCCTGTGAAAAATGAATACAAACAAACCAATTAATTTTCAGAAAGAAAACAAAGTAAAAGTATAAAACACAAAAACAAAAACAAAACCAAAAAAAAATGTGTCCTATATCATTGCTTTATCCATGCAATATTTTCTTGTTGCAGTGTATTTACGCATCACGTATTTGCCTCCTGCAGTTGAGGTAAAATGTCTTAATAGTAAGTAATGTAATATGACAGATTTCACATTCTGGAGTCGTTTGATTTAATTATCACGAACTCAACATTCAAAATACAGGATAAAAACGATTAAAATAGGCCGTACGTTGACCAATAGTTGCTAAGTTCTACGTCATTTTGTCTCTGGTGGAGAGTTGTCTCATTGATAATCATACCACATCTTCTTATGTTTATATAGAACATGTTAAAAGCGTTGATTATACAAGTTTACACTGCATAATATTTCAAACAAACCGAACTCTTATGTATATAGATATAAGAAGATGTGGCATGAGTGCCAATGAGACAACTCTACATCCAAGTCAAAATTTATAAAAGTAAACCATCATAGGTCAAAGTACGGTCTTCAACATGGAGCCTTGGCTCACACCGAACAGCAAGCTATAAAGGGCCCCAAAAATTACTAGTGTAAAACCATTCAAACGGGAAAACCAACGGTCTAATCTATATAAAAAACGAGAAATGAGAAACACTTATGAACCACATCAACAAACGACAACTACTGAACATCAGATTCCTGACTACCAAAGCCTAAATGTTCGGAAATATCATCATTATACTTAAAGACAAGGAAATCTGGTAAGACTGATACCGGAAATTACTAGGGATTTCGGAACTGTACCTCATTATGTTTAAAAACTTGTATACCATTATGCTCGCTAATACCATCGATATGAAAATGTTTGTTTTAATTTTTACGATTTGCTTTACCTTCATCTAAGCGAATTAAAACTGGCAACTATATTTACTAAATGGGGCTATTTCTTACGGACAAACTACACGTTTGAAAATTTTTTCAACATTCATGAAGAGATTCCGTTGTTATAGATCAGAGATAGTTTCAGGTTATAATCAGCATACACGTTTCATATATTCAACCTTATGATGTATCTTTCGCTTGTTTAATAAAATGGAGTCATTTGGAAAAAAACTAATTTTATAATAGTCCTCTAGTAAGTGTAATGATCATACTGAACTACACAGTTACTACTTACCCTGTATTAGTTCAAAAGGAAGTACCCACCATGGATTCTTAAGTAACGATATATAGATAAATCTTGCAACATTTCCCAACAAACCGGCATAAAGTACCCTAATATGTCCTGAAAAAAAACATAAAAAAGTCATCATCAAACAGTTATAAAACTTCCCGGCATGCAGATTATCACCTTCTGCAGACATTCTACTTCATTGTTCACACTGCGTTTGTTGCATCTCAGTATGGATGACAGACAACTGAATAATGGATACTGTAAATTAAATATATGCAATATCGATGTAGTTGAGATAAATGACACGTACCACTACAACTACAAAGTTTTTACACTGCACATAATACGACGAACACGAACTTTTGGGAAATCTATATTCTAACACAATATTGCTGACTTCATTTACAAAATCGAAATATTAACCTGGTATGGAACATAAGCATACATGTACAATGGAGTATAAAGCTTGAAAGACTCAAGTATATTTTTAGAAATCCACTTTAAAACAAAAATCTTCAGATATCAGGACATATCAAAATGAAACCTTCTCAGGTACACAATGATAATTTAGACGAGTATAATATTTCAACGACAGTTTAATTGTATATTAACTATTTGGTAGCCAGTAAGTTTTGTCTGTGTGTTGAATAATAGCCATACATTGTAGACCTCACCGAGGGAGTTCGATTTCAGTGAAGGCAAATAAACATTGCAAAGGTCAAAAAAAGTAAAATCACAAAAATACTGAACTCCGAGGAAAATTCAAAAAGGAAAGTCCTCAATCAAATGGCAAAATCAAAAGTTCAAACACATCAAACGAATGGATAACAACTGTCATATTCCTGACTTGGTACAGGCATTTTCTTATGTAGAAAATGGTGGATTGAACCTGGTTTTATAGCTAGCCAAACCTCTCACTTGTATGACAGTCGCATCAAATTCCATTATATTGACAACGATGCGTGAACAAAACAAACAGACACAATAGGTAAAAATGTCAAAAATAGGGTTACAGCAGTCAACATTGTGTTATCATCTTAATCACTATAAAAACAAACAAATGTAACGAAGAAGCACAAAAAGGCATACATCAAATTTAACATCCTCATTATGCTTATATTATACGATTTTATTTATCTATGTAAAATCCACCTATGAAGGATAGGTTTTAAGTACTGGCGTAAAATCGCGCGTTTGAAATTCGCATAGGTAGACATAAAAATAATTTTGTCGTTCAAAGTATGAAGAGATACATAAATACAGAGTCACGTAAAAATGGATATCACAAAAAACAGACTTAGCAGTAAAAGTAATATTAATAAATAAAATAATAGTGTGGTTCAAATTATGACGGGATACATAAGTACAGAGTCACGTCAAATGTATATCACAAAAAACAGACTTAACAGTAAAAGTAATATTAATAAATAAAATAATTTTGTCGTTCAAAGTATGACAGGATACATATGCACAGAGTCACGTAAAATGGATACCGTTTGGTAACGTTTAAAACTACTCATTTGTGTGAACTAAATTAGCCGATATATAGTTAAAGAAGTTTTGTTTGTCAAAAATTTTACTACGGTTAATGAACAGGCTTACTTAAAAACATAAGAAAATTTCAGTGACCGATATATGAAGCAGTGATTCTAGAAAAATAACTAACGGTAAAGAACAGTTTAAAGTCAAAGCAATGGACTCAGTATAATTGATTCAAAAGCCTACAGAGACTTAAAGAGTTTACAACACCTGTTACATAATTCATTTGTATATATACTGTTACTAGAAATGGACTGATTGTGGGTATAATGGAATACGTGCACTGTATGACTGTATTCAGTTTTAAATAGCATTTAACTAATAAAGACCCAGTGTTAATGTGTGTAATTATTTTTATAGGTATTATCTCAAAGATTTCTATTTTCATCATTAGTTGTATTTCTTTTGTATTTGCTTTTGTTCGGAAATAATCGATTATGCAACGTTATCTGTAGAAAAAAATCCATTATTTTCTAGTTTATTATAAAAGATATTATAATTTCATGTTGTTGATATAAGGGATCAATGTAAGGTTCACATAAGATTCTTATAACTTTATTAGAATCTTCAAACAGTCTTATTGATTTTAGCACCAGTAATATAATCGAGATATATATTAGACGTGTTAGGAAAGTCAATACGATTTTGACGCTGATGTTAAATACCAATACCACTACAGGCTATAGTGGGAACATCTCAAAAGCACAGATAATCATTCATTATAGTTACCTGTATGGGTTTGTTTGATAATGCTGAGATGATTTTAAACAATAAAATAGTAACAATTTATTCCGCAATACACGGAAGAGGATCCAGCAAAACAACACGATCATTATTCTTGCATTGTGTCATAGTAGGGATCGATTAAGTTTAAAATCGTTGTTCCCCCATTTCTTACTATTTTGTTGAACGACTACAAGAAAAATCTACAAAGTGATCAAAATAAATGAATAGAAAAAAAACACAGGAATCAAATCACATTCGAATCCGATTTTTTACTCTACATCAATCTTTGTTCAAAACGTTCGTTTATTTGAAATTTATTTAAAAAATAATTGTCATGTCGGGGCCTTTCTTAGCTTTTGTATGCGGGAATGGTTTTGCTCCGTGTTGGGGGTCTGTCATACGGTGATCTATAGTTGCAAACATTTACGTCATTTGGTCTCTGGTAGATAGTTGTCTATTTTGGCAATCTTACCGCATCTCCTTATTTTATATCATTTTCTAGAATAGAGAAATGTGTTACACAGTAGCGTAAAATTCGAAAAATAAACCAAACTAGAAATGTGTGTACTTGACAATTAAAAAAAAAGACTGAAACAAAAGCGTTTTCAATTTGATTATCTTTATATTTCTATTTTATCTAGAAAGGTCACTGACAATTTTATATAATGTTAAATGAATTAATTCTTATTCACATAAAAAATTTACCCTAACATTTTCCTTCTTTCATCTTTAATCAGTTAGTTTTTCGGAAAAGAGAGGTTATCGAATTAAGTATTAAAAGATTACAACGCTTGGACATTATCAAGCATGTTAAATATACGTTTCGGTGAAGGATCGGAAGTTGATTTTTTTTTCTTGTTACCACGGCTCCCTCCACCAACAAAACAGAACACCACGATTAAATTGAGATATTGTTGAAAGTGGCGTTAAACTTTCATATTGAGAAGTTAATGTTAGTATCTTTGGGTCAGGAGGTTATTTTGAAATGGAATATTCATTTTCACCTCTTTCAAAACAGTCTGCTAAATTATATGTCGGGCATTTTTTTTCGATTTGCTTCATTTTGTTTTGCCTTAGATGCACTATACACTCCGCATTCTAAATTGGACGGTATATAGTGATTGGTGAATTGGTCCATCCGTCCGTTCTTTCGTCCCTCTGTCCATTCATTGCATTCATACCCAGAAAGTAGTAGACAATACGAATCACATACAGCTCATGGAAAGTGGTTTTCTTGAACATTAAAACAATGCGCAGCAAGACAACCTTCTACTGTAGCCCCCTGCTTCTTAAAGTTTTATATAGAAATAGCACTGTATCCACTTGTGTCCACTTTTTATTTACTTTTTTATATAAAGATATAGCGATGTGTTCAGATTAGTACTGTTTTGTTTAATATAAGCCACACATATATACGCGTCCCTGTATCACACAAAATGCATGCTAACTATATTTTGCAACGGAAATAGGACATATCTATTGTGGAGAGACAAACTGAGTTATTTAACTATTAACATATTCTAATCATATCGCTTAATATATATATTTGGAATTGTGGCCGTAAAATCCGTCATTCCCATTCTTAAAATTGAGAATGGAAATGGGAATATGTCAAAGAGACAACAACCCGACCAAACAGCACACAACAGTCGAAGGCCACCAATGGGTCTTCAACGCAGCGAGAAAATCCGCACCAGGAGGTGGTCCTCAGCTAGCCCATAAATAAAATTGTGTACTAGTTCAGTGAAAATGGACGTCACCCTAAACTCCAAAACATATAAATGAACTAAAATTTAAAAACATACAAGACTAACAAAAGCCAGAGGCCTGACTTGGGACAGGCGCAAAAATGCGGCGGGGTTAAACATGTTTTGTGAGATCTCAACCCTCCCCCTATATCTCTAGCCAATGTAGAATGACGAAACACATAGCAATACGCACAGTAAAACTCAGTTTAAAAGAAGTCCGAGTCCGATGTCAGAATAGGTAACAAAAGAAACTAAGCAAAATGACAATGATACATAAATGAACAAAGGACTACTAGCAGTTACTCACATGCCCGCTCAGACCTCAATTAAACTGATTGACTCTTGACTCTTACATATATTTTTGTTAAGTTTTGTTTTGCACTCTTAAATCAAACAAATACACATTAATGTATGAATGTATGAAGATCTACGTAAGGCCATTGCACGTCTTAAAATTTGGAGTGGACGTTAACTGTTCGCTTCATGTTGTATCAAACACACCACAAAGCTAAACTATACTACGCCGGAATACTTTTCAGTGCAATTGCATTTTGAGAAAGTCCACACTTAAATCTTGTATCGGTATTGGTATTTAACATCAGCGCAGTATTTAAACCCCTTCCTAACACGTCTATTAGAAACAACTTTGAGGAATGACAATGAATAACTATCAAACTTCGCTGACAGTATTTAAGAACTTATGTGATAGGCTACGACATAGCCAATAGTGCTGAATTTGGCGCTAAACACCAACAATTAATCAATCAATCAATAATATTCTTAATTATCTGTCATATCATGTTCCGAAATGTGTTGAGTGTGAATGTTATATGTACATGCCATTATATATATTAGGATAAGGTGACTTATTACTGACATGACTGTCTACCAGATTTTTTTTTGTCACGAGTAATACGACAGGTACCAATAGTTTAGTTTGAACTGCTTAGTTTTCCAATCCATTTGAGTTCACCCTGGGTTTTTAAGGATATTCGCTACTCTGTTTCAAAATAACAAGCTTTTTAAAAGACTGTTATAAATTGATAGAATGTAAATAAAGGAAGTAAAAAGGCCGAAAACAAAGGGTCCGTGTGCTTGTTTTCGAGATATAAGCCATTGAAAATTTGGCGGGAAATGATTCTCTATAATTTTTCATAGATATAGGAAGATGTGGTGTGAGTGCCAATGAGACAACTCTCCATCCAAATAACAATTTATAAAAGTAAACCATTATAGGTCAATGTACGGCCTTCAACACGGAGCCTTGGCTCACACCGAACAACAAGCTATAAAGGGCCCCAAAATTACTAGTGTAAAACCATTCAAACGGGAAAACCAACGGTCTAGTCTATATAAAAACGAGAAACGAGAAACACGTATAAATTACATAAACAAACGACAACTACTGTACATTTAACATTGGCATCTTTTTTCTTTCAAAAACTATGAAAAATAACAAGGATTTTATAAGATTTTCAAATATGACTTTTTAAACTATATGTAATCAAATTATGAAAAGAAAAGTAGGGGTTAACGGGCAAAACTTTGAATGGGACTACATGGATAAAATCAGAGGATTCCGAACATCTGGCGAAAAAATCAAAAACAAGAGGAGCGAACATCTTTAATGTTTGCATTGCTCAGTATTTAAGTATCCGTGGGTGTTTTTCGATTTTTTCCTTTTTTCTCTATTTCTAAAGTAAACAGGGTCCAAGCAGTCGATTATGTTTCACCCCTTCGAGCTATTTTTTACCCAAATTTAAGTATGACGGTATGTTTAGCAAAAATAGATGGTGAAACCAAACATTTCGACTAGTACAAATGTGCATCAGTTGTCTCATTGGCACTCACACCACATCTTCCTATATCTATCATATTCAAATTAAGAAAATTATTGATTAATTAGTGGATGGATACATTACTTTCAGCGACAAATACTCCACACTTTTTTTAGCATATAGAATATGAAATTGATAAGCAAGATATCCAATTGATATACAACATAAAGAGATGAATGAATAATAATAATTTATGCTAAAAACGAATAATTATTGAAAATCTAATGTTAACATAATAGCCCAACAATATTTTGATATGTGTTCAATATAATGACAATAACAGTCTATATCAATCGCTAATTACTCAACACGTTGACGCTATGGCGATTATCTACTCAACTAGATATAATTGCCAATAAATAATTATCTGTTAAATATTATTATTGGAAATAGCAAAGTTCAATCACTATAACGTACATTCAAGAACTTGATATTGCTGGATTGATAACATCAAAGAAGCGAGTGTCAATTCGACGAAAATTCGGAAATTCAGAAACCATTAGTCAATCGTTTCAGTTTTTTATTCAACATTCGTATCGAAAATGCATTTTCCTTAATTTTCTTCATTATAAATAACTAGTAAATGTTCTTGTTTATGCCTATATGTGAAAGGAACAAAATATAGATTAGCCAAATTAGAAAATAGTTGGTTATCAAAAGAGAAACCGCGGATAATGAAAAGGTTATTGTCACTACAATGATTTCATCGACCGATTTGAGATGCATTGTTTCAAGGAAAAAGTAACACAGTGAACGAATAGGCTGAGATAAAAGCAACTGTTTAGTAAAATGGACTACAAAGCATAAAAAGACTTCAATGTAACAACAGCATATTTGTTGTTTATATTGGTACAAACGTGCATTACTAGTAATGGACTTCTGGTAGAAATCTTAAGTACAATTACCTTACTCTATATGTCTTTGTACAGTTTTGATCTTTATAGAATTAAACTGACACAAACCTAGTGTAAATGCACTTAATTACTTTTATTGGTTTTATCTCAAAGATTTATATTTTCATCATTAGCTGTATTCCTTTTGTAAGCGCTTTTGTCTGGTAATAGTCGATTATGCAACGTTTTTCAATATTTTCTGGTTATCATTATTAAAGTTATTTGTATTTCGTGATATATAAGTGATGATCGATTTTTAGATCACATCGATGCTAGAATGTTAAACAACTTTTGAACAGTCATAATGATTTTTTGCACCAAAATTCACGATTTAGATATTAAAAAATATGAAGTGACAATGAATAACTACCATATTTCGGTGGCAGTGGTGGATCACTTCTGTCATAGTCTTGGACTCACGATCTAGCTTATTTGCATTTCGAAATATCTTTACTATTTTGATTGATTGCTATTTTCTTCACAACCAGTAGCAATATTTCAAACATATCCAGGACCTGATCAAAGCATTTATAAATTACATATGTAAGTCTTCAAAGTGGACAGACTGGGGAATTTAGACTGCCAACAGGAAAATAGGGTATGTTTGATAGCGACCGGAATTTTGTATTGCACGTGGAAGAGAATTTATTCATCGCACACAACAAAACGGATGCCCTTGCACGTTGTAACCCTCAAATGGAGAACTGAGCTATTATAAAGAATGGCATTATGTATTAGGAAGTTACCTGAATAATAACTGAATATGACTATTTAAAAAGATTTTTGCATTTCATAAGCAACACGACAGGCGCCATTAGTAGAAATGTTTAAAAATAATACATATACAAATGTACATATTATAAAGTCAATACAACGAACAGAATAGTCTATGTCAACCACTTATTACTTACCATGTTGGTGCTGTCTATTCCACTTAATGTAATTGCTTATGATTAATTATTTTTCCAAATATCATATAGTTGGCAATAGTCATTTATTATGAAGATCACCCTTAATATAATTCGATTGGTAATTTCTACAAAAACCCGACCATACAGTTTGTTCTTTTTTACAGAAAATGCCTTTTCCCTAATTTTCTTTATCTTAAAGTAAGTGTACTTACTTTTGATTTGTCTTATTTCTCAAATTATATTCTCCATTTACTGTTTACCTAATTATATAATATTTTGCCCATTGTTACGTATAAAGCATAAATCGCAACATTAATGTCACGGAATGACGGGCATGATCCACAAACGTGAATGCCCAGTAATTCGGTATATGGGCATGATTCACAAACGTGAATGCTCAGTAATTCGGTTTATGGGCATGAATCACTAACATAAATGCCAAGTTATTCGCTATATGGACAAGATTCACAAATGTGAATGCCAAGTAATTCTGTATATGGGCATGATTCACAAATATGAATGCCCAGTACTTCGGTATATGGGCATGATTCACAAATGGGAATGCCCAGTAATTCGGTATATGAGCATGATTCACAAAGTACTCACTTCGTTTTTTATGGAATTATGGAATAACAAATTTACATTAAATTCATGTATGAAATAAAGTAAGTGGGTGTATACGTTAATGAAACAGATCTAAATAACCAAAATACTTCTAAAATGTCTAAATCACATTAAAGTGTTTTTGATGAATGAACAGAAAATGAAAAACAATTTTACAGCTAAACACCTTCATGACAGTTCTCGTGTTTTGTGTGGGTTTTTTTCTTTCTTCATTCTATATATATTGAGTACATATGACTTATTCCTATTTAGAAAATGAACCCAGTAACCCCATACTATTTTAATTAAAACGGGAGTGTTCGCAGCAATAATATATCCTTTTTAAACAAAAGTGTGTGAATATGTTTGCCAGACATTGCTATTTTAGTAAAAAAAAAAGTCATATTTATGACTTTCTTGCTGCACGGTTAACATTCAACTTATTCAATATTCTACTATATATATAGCGTGATTGAAAAATATTATATGATGTTCTTTTGATTATCTCTTATAACAGGCGCCATAATATGATTGATTTAATATGCCCGATAGGATGCAGGAGATGATATCAATATGTCTAGTCTTCCGTTTTATGAACACTAACATTATCAGCAAAATAAAAATCAGAAAAAAACAAGATAGAACAGCGATGCATATTGCCGTACAAGTTATCAATTTGTTGACAGAAAAATAGAAGCAATTTCTAATTCATTCAAAATCAATAACCGTAAAACATCTTCTGAAAGGATAACTATTCCGGTTTTATCAAATCATACTGTTCTTTTTAGAATAACTTTAGAGAACAGATAAAATAAAATGTCGTCTCATATCTTCATCGCTGACGCCACTCAGATAGGATTAGACAATATACATTTATTTCCCGTGGCTGAGGAGATATGAAGATTTGTTCACCCAAGAAAAATCATATTTCACGACGGCATCGCCCGAGGGAAATATGTCTTTTCGAGGGTGAACAAATCTTCATATCTCCCTAAGCCAAGGGAAATGAATGTTTTATTCCACTGTCTATACTTTTTGTTTTTACTTCTGAACATAAGATACTAATTTACATAGTTGTTTTCTTATCCGTTTGTTTTTATAACTAAACACATCATACACAATGATAATCAGTACTGATTAAAAGTTAATTATTTATTCATTTCTGTTTGTTTTTACTGATCTGAAATAATTTTTAAAAACGAAATTACTATACTATCTTTAAAAAAAACGATCAAAACGTTTTAAAACATTAACTGCGGGTAACGTCGCACAAGGCAATCCCGACGTTCAGAGGGGAATATGATACTCAGAAGGGAATGTGAAGTTTTATTCGACGTAACGTGGAATAATTTCAACCAATCAAATGTTGATTTCGCTGTCAAAATATATATGCAGTGGAATAATATCTTATACATCGTTTCATTTCGGCCTCTAGTAAGTGTTCTACAACTAATCTTTCAGTACTTTAACTAGTTCCTTAACTACAATCAAAGAACTTTCATTAACTTTTGAAATTAAAAATAAGCAAGTAGTGGAATTAACTATTTTTGAAGTGTAAACATTTCTTTGGATGTTCTAGTTAAATTACGTGCTTTTTATGGTCCTTTTAATTCCGTTGACAGTTTTGACTTTTCGACTCTTCAAAATGCTAAATCTAACAATAACATTGCATATTTTTTTATTCCAAATGTTATTGTAAAATTTGGCATCGAGGGACATCTTGAAATAAAGAATACTGATATGTGTACCTCCAAAGGTTGGTTTAAGTTTGGAATACAATTGTCCTTTTTGTTATGATTAAGACAAAAAGGAATCACAGTTGCAGTTTTAATGTTGATAGCAATCTTAAGTATACCTATGAAATATGATATTTAGAACTGTAGTGAAGGCTTGAAAGATTGAAATAAAACTAAGGAAATTGATCCCACGTCTTTGTAAAAACGTCACCAGTTAAGTGTTACTTAAGGAATTATAATTGCTTTCGTGTACAATGGACGAAACAAAATTGATATTTAGCACGATAATTCTATTTTGCTGCTCAAATACTTATAAACTCTTTATAAGGAAGTTCATTGATTTTCAGTCCCGAGAGACATTGTTTTAGTGACGTAATTAGTTGATAAGATTGTTTTAAGATACTTGTAAGATATGCTCTATGCTGATCTTACATATCTAATACTTTTTTTTTCTTAATGTCACAATGTCTCTGTAGACTTCTTGAATTAACAAATTGATAGTATCTAGGCTAAGTCCCATTTCTTGTTTTCATAACAACAAATGGAAAAATCTGAAAAATAGCATCTGTTATGTCGACCAAAGTTTTTAAAGCGATTCGTGGTAAACATCCAAAGGAGGATAGTAGAAAACACTGTCCAACCTGTGCTGCTTCACAAAAGAAGGGAGTATTAATTAGTTAAACTAAAGAAAACCTCCTAGTTTCTGAAGCATATTATTTTGGTATATGAAATGCAAACACTCAATTGAATAAAACATCCGCGCTCCTCCATCTGTATGACATAGTCAATTATATGGAAACATTTTAATCAAAGGAATAAGAAAAGGTACACATTCTATAGAGAACTGACGATTTTCTTAAAGGGTCCTCGAAGGGGTCGGGCCAACTGAACAAACCAAATATATTATCTGTATGCACATTACAGAAAAATATTTATTTGTGTACGAGATTAAGCTAAAGAAAGAAAAGCAAGATTCGCCGTTTTATCCTGAAAATTAACCTTGACACTTTAATGTTTTACTTTTTTTTAATTCCAAACTGTTTTCTGATTTTTACAGAAATCGACATGGCTTAAACATTGACCGCAAAGAGGACATCTCAAAATGAGATATGCCGTAATTTTAACATTACCCTTTGCTTGACATTTCTTGAAGCAGGAGATAACATGGTCTCTTCCTATATAAAGGTATACACCGACGTGCCGCTGGTATGAGACACTTTTTGGAAATGTCAAATATATCAACGGGGAGCTATTTCAGGGACTCCGAGGTAATATATCAAAGGTTAGAAATTTATATGTCAATGGGTCATACATCTTTATCTTTTGTTAAGACGTCTGTAAAAACCTGTGTTCTGATCCCATGTGTTTAACACTTCGTTGGTGAAATATATATAAATGGGTTGTGATTTTCTTAAGAAATATATTAATGGGTAGGGATTTTCGCATAAATCAATATATGAATGGGAGGTTTCAAACCCCAGTCGGACGTCTGTACCCAAATGTGTAAATTGATACCACCCCCACCCCCGAGTGTTATACATGTATGTACTACAGTTAGTTGATTGCGAAAAATATGGAATCAAAGATCATGTAAACAACATCCACAGCAGATATATAAATCGTAATTGCAATATTTATATATCATTAAGTGGCGGATTAAAATCAAAATACCTGACTACACATCGAACCGATGACCTTCAATTGAGCAAATCCTTACACATCAAATCAATGACCTTCAATTGAGCGAAGCCTTACACATCGAACCAATGATCTTTAATTGAGCAAACCCTTTGGCAAGCTGTTTTACTATTTATTCTAACTTCAAGATATCTAATAAACTTTATAAGATATATCATATTGTTTATAAGATATCTTATATTGTTTAATAGATATCTTATATAGTTTACAAGATATCTTATATAGTTTATAAGATATCTCATATAATTTATAAGATATATATATATATATATAGATATCTTATATAGTATATAAGATCTTATATATAAAAATATTTATAAGATATCAATAAACTTTATAAGATATCTTATATACTTCATATAAGATATCTTATAAACTTTAGAAGATATCTTATAAAGTATATAAGACATCTTATAAAGTATATAAGACATCTTATAAAGTATATAAGATATCTTATAAAGTTTAGAAGATATCTTATAAAACTAGATTATATAAGATATCTTACATAGTATATGAGATTTCTTAAATATATTATGATCTTGAAGTTAGAATAAATAGTAAAACGGTTTGCCATAAAAGTTTGAAACAAAATGTCGGTTTTAAGCTTGGAGAATAAAGGAATTTTAGACACTATAACTCGAGGAATTTGAAAACCCTTGTTGTCATGTAAGTGTACTAACTTATGTCCGTGTTAACTTTTATTACATTAATATTTTAACTAATCAGTAAATCCTTAATCAATCATCAATATACAACAGTTATGTTCTTTAAGGGAAGCCATCCATTTATAAAACTCGTGTTTGCAAACAATATTTCAGTTTCTATATTGATTTCTTGCCTTCATTCTTTACGTTGTATTGATTCACAGAGAAAGTGTACGACATTGATTCAATTTCATTTGAGACTCCCACATCATAATTTAGTATCTATAGACAGAGAGAACTTCCACATTAAAATGACAGTGATAAACTGAATAGAATTGATCATCTATACTTTTGCGTTGATTAACACTTGTAAAAAATATCACAAACAACAAATGGATTGGAAATGACCATTTTCGTTGAAATCATCCCACACAAGTTTCTTTTATTAGCTCTACAGATTTACCTGACTATTTGAAGAAAGCTTCTCTCTCAGCGACATTTAAAATGAAAGTGATCTGTTGCTATAAGATCGGGAACACGGAGGACAGTAAAGAGGGGTCCGGATAACGTTCACAGAATAGAGAATAATGGGCCAATACTACATAAAAATGTTCAAAAAATAAAGAACAGATGAAATTGGCTAAACAAATAATTTAATTTTAATGTGGTGCTGAAATAAAAAGAATTGAGAATAATGGGCAAAAGAACAGTAAAGAAGGTCCGGATAGGGTCTAAAGAGTAGAGAATAATGGGCAAAAGAACAGTAAAGAAGGTCCAGATAGGGTCTAAAGAGTAGAGAATAATGGGCAAAAGAACAGTGAAGAAGGTCTGGATAGGGTCTAAAGAGTAGAGAATAATGGACAAAAGAACAGTAAAGAAGGTCCGGATAGGGTCTAAAGAATAGAGAATAATGGGCAAAAGAACAGTAAAGAAGGTCCGGATAGGGTCTAAAGAATAGAGAATAATGGGCAAAAGAACAGTAAAGAAGGTCCGGATAGGGTCTAAAGAATAGAGAATAATGGACAAAAGAACAGTAAAGAAGGTCCGGATAGGGTCTAAAGAATAGAGAATAATGGGCAAAAGAACAGTAAAGAAGGTCCGGATAGGGTCTAAAGAATAGAGAATAATGGGCAAAAGAACAGTAAAGAAGGTCCGGATAGGGTCTAAAGAGTAGAGAATAATGGGCAAAAGAACAGTAAAGAAGGTCCGGATAGGGTCTAAAGAGTAGAGAATAATGGACAAAAGAACAGTAAAGAAGGTCCGGATAGGGTCTAAAGAGTAGAGAATAATGGACAAAAGAACAGTAAAGAAGGTCCGGATAGGGTCTAAAGAATAGAGAATAATGGGCAAAAGAACAGTAAAGAAGGTCCGGATAGGGTCTAAAGAGTAGAGAATAATGGGCAAAAGAACAGTAAAGAAGGTCCGGATAGGGTCTAAAGAATAGAGAATAATGGGCAAAAGAACAGTAAAGAAGGTCCGGATAGGGTCTAGAGTAGAGAATAATGGGCAAAAGAACAGTAAAGAAGGTCCGGATAGGGTCTAAAGAATAGAGAATAATGGGAAAAAGAACAGTAAAGAAGGTCCGGATAGGGTCTAAAGAATGTCTAATAATGGGCATAAGAACAAAAAAGAAGGTCCGGGTAGGGTCTAAAGAATAGACAATAATGGGCAAAAGAACAGTAAAGAAGGTCCGGATAGGGTCTAAAGAATAATGGGCAAAAGAACAGTAAAGAAGGTCCGGATATGGTCTAAAGAATAATGGGCAAAAGAACAGTAAAGAAGGTCCGGATATGGTCTAAAGAATAATGGGCAAAAGAACAGTAAAGAAGGTCCGGATAGGGTCTTGAGAGTAGAGAATAATGAGCCAATACTACAGAAAAAATGGCCCAAAAATAATGAAAAGTAAAAATAGGCTTAAAAATAAAGATTTTAATGAGTTGCTAAAATATATAGAAAAGAAAATAATAGGCAAATTCATAAAGAATTAAACAATGTATCATAGATAAAAATGGCTTGAAAATATAGAATTGAAGGGCACCCTCCATATCCAGACCATCAGTAAATGTAGCAATTAACGTTATTTTGGATTTTACTCAATTGGCGAGTGGGTAGATCGAAATTAGGCATGAATAAACTCCGTCCAAATTCATGTTTAAACCTATTGGGTACCTTTGCGATCACCTATGACAAGAGATTTATCTTCGTCCTTTATGTGGACAGTCTTATTGGCAATCATACAATACCGCATTTCCTTATCTTTTTAGTAATTAGCATACAGCATAAGAGTTAGTTATGTACTAGTATCTCTAAATGACAGTGCAATATGTAGCATTTTATCTTATTTGTGAAGTTCATTTGTTACCAGATTTTAATCAGAGCAATTTCATTTGCCACTGTCCCTCCTAAATTTTTACCTTTTTATCAACTAAAATTTCTAAAGTATTACATTGTAATAACATTTGCAATATTGATATTTCCTTATCTTTTTAGTAATTAGCATACAGCATAAGAGTTAGTTATGTACTAGTATCTCTAAGTGACAGTGCAATATGTAGCATTTTATCTTATTTGTGAAGTTCATTTGTTACCAGATTTTAATCAGAGCAATTTCATTTGCCACTGTCCCTCCTAAATTTTTATCTTTTTATCAACTAAAATGTCTAAAGTATTACATTGTAATAACATTTGCAATATTGATATTAAAACACAAGCACTGGGATTCAGGTTTCCAAATATTCATTCAAAATACATGGGAGCAATTTAACTTAAAGAAACTTTTAAAAATATACTCTCACATACTTTTGTCGTTTTGTCAAGTTTACATAATCTGTCAATTAAGATCTGTCATCATCGTCCTGAATATGATTGAAACTGGATGCATGCACAGTTCTCAGCCAATTTCAACAAACAAATAGACAATGTTTGCTTGTATTTAAATATCAATCAATACACCTCCAAAGGATTTAGTAAATTGACGCCACAAGCAGTCTGAGAAAAAGCAAGACATTGTGAAATGCAAAACCATACATTGGACAGGATGTAGGACCTTGTGTGTTCACTGATGTTTATTTTTGTATTTGTATCTACTGACCCTCCCGGAGCACTTGAGTTAATCACCGATTTTTTGTGAGGATCGTGCAGCTAAGTATCTAGTTTTCTGTGTATTGATTTGTAGACTGTCTTTTGTCGTTTTGGGGGATTGCATGCGGGTTTTTTTTTTTTTTTGGGGGTTTAGTTACTTTTTTTCTGATTGTCCCTCTTTAATGACTTTCATGGCATGCAAGCGAAAGCTCAGTCGCACTTTGGAGTGAAACTTTCTCTTAAATTAACGACATTTTAGACTCGTCGTTGGTATTGAGAACTTTAAGCAGCGTTTTTATAGTACACAAACGTTTGTGATTAGATCAAGATAAAAAAAAATTAGTGCTTTTCTCAATTTGTCACTATGATCAGATATTTAAAAGATGACGAATATAATGTGATATTCGAAAAAAGTCGCTTAGGACGAAAAAATTTGCTGTAATCGATTTTTCTCTGCTATTCTCTTACTAGTATTTGTTTTAAAATAAACAGAAATTATCACACCCACGAACAATACCATGATAGGCTTCTTAAACTAATTTAAAAGTCAAGTTATGCACATATTTCATGTAATTTGGAGGGATTATAAAGTGTTCTTTAATCTAATTTTACAAATACTTACCAAAAGAAGAAATTATTTTACGACTAAAGAAGAATGCTAGCAATTCAGAAACATGATTAAGTATGGAGGCCACACCAAACAATGTAGGACTACCACCAATGTCTTGTAAATGCCAAAACAGGAAAGTGAATATCAAACCAATACCAAATCCCATAAACCAGGACACAAATAGTACTGAAATATACTTGAATGTTGCAAGCATCTTCATAACAGCGATCCATTTTCCTAAAAATGGTTCTTCAATGGCGTCTTCTGTCGGTTGGGATACAGCATCAGTGACCATATCCGGTCGCTTGTCAAGAGTAATCTGACAGTCAATGCCTTCCTGTTGCTCTGATGCTTGCTTTTGAACAGCAGCTTTTGATTCTAAGTAGTTTATATCACTGTCGGCATCGTCGAAAAGAATTCCAGAATGAGGACGTTTCTCTCCGGTTATTTTCTCCATCACCCTATCTTTTACCCGAACTACAATTTCAATAAGCTGTATGTCTCTCCCGTCTTGATGGTGTCTGAATTGGAGCTGGGTTGCAGTTATCAAAGCACAACTCATCAAGACAGAAAAGACTGCAAAACAAATTGTATAATTCTTTTCAGCAATGTGCTTAATACCACAAGGATGATCTGGAAAAGTTGATGAATGATCTAACGCAAGACCAACGAAAAACATTGCTAGACCCCAACCTAGCGAGCCGAACATACGTTGTCGGCCGTAATTGTCAATATCTTCGCCGAGATATTCAAGAGTTACTGAATCTACAAACGTAATGGCCGGTGCACTAAAGAATTCACCGATGACAATCAATAAAAGTAAAGTGAAAAACGTGTCCTGAACGTCTTTCCTGTCGTAATATATAGAACTAAACATAGGTTTGATAGAATCATCAGATTTTCTATTAATCGTTGTTGTCTCAGGACTTTGTGTTGGCTTAGTGGTTGACATGTTTAGAAGTTTGTGAATTCCTTTATGGATATGAACAATAATCGGGTGGTGGGTACTACCTTTCATTTCAGATGTCTTATTGCTGTTTTGAAGTACATTGTGTATGCCTTTGTATACATGATGAGCCACTGTATGTATATGAGGATGAATAGTTGTCTTTCTTGGAAGAATTCCGACTATGTCAACTGGTTGAATTGTAGTTGAGCTAGGTATAGCCTTGTATCCGGGACCTTGATTAAGAGCGCGTTTATACCTAAGGACATATCCGGGAGGTATCTCATGAGTGGCATTTCCGGTCAAACAATGGTCATGCGGTGGTTTAACAAACGCTATAGCAAGAGTGAATACTATCCAACACAACAACGAAAACAGGAGCAGTTCTTTGGCTTTTCTATACCTGTCAGCAAGACTTCCCCAAAATGGCGCACTGCAAAATTCTATAAATGGTCGAAATCCCATTAAAAGACCACTCTGAGTTGGATTCATAGCCAACTGTTTGAAGTAAATTGCAAGCAGTGGGAAGAGTGATCCAAATGCCGCAAAGAAAAAGAAGTAAAATAATTTGCATATCAATAAATCTCTATTTACATAAGTGAAAAGTGTATCTATAAGATCACGTTTTGGTTTTTGTTTATTATACCCAGAATCCAACGAATGAACTTTGTACTTCCTACTTTCTCTAGACGGCGATCTTTCCTCCGCGTCGCTTTCATCCGAATCAAATTCCAGTGCCATTTTTTTTTTTTTTTTTTAAATCTAATGAAGATATTTTTATTCGAAAGTGCTACACTTACACAGATTATTTCCTGAACCGTTTAAATCAAAGTTAGATAACTGGTATGCGCATAACTCTCTCAATGAATTTTCCAATATCTGGTGCGACAATGCTAGAAGTAGTCAAACTTCGGTTATTAAATGTAAAATTGATCTTGTTTATCTTCTAAGATTCATCTTGATTGCTTTCAAGTCTTATAAATCCCACACAATATGTCCAAAAAGCTTTAACATGGCAGCTAAAAACAGGTTAACAAAAATGTTGCATGTAGTAAACTATTGTAATCTGTAGCACACCGTAAGAACGGTAAATCAATGCATAATGGTATGGGTTTTTGTAAGAGTTCCGTCCGTATGCAATCGAGGTTTTATATATGTTATCTTTTCCTAATAAGCTGACCGCACTTGTCAGGAAAAGATATTTTGAAAGCCAGTAAACTATCCTGTATTCAAATTGTGAACTCTGAAACTGATCAATATGTTTCTGTAGCGAAATACCAATAATCAAGCCTAATTGATCATCTAAGTCGACTAGATTCTTTCTACTATTGATTTGTTTTGAACCTATTACAAACGCAGTAAGGACGTTATTAATGCTGAGTGTTCACAACTGACAAGAAAATTCAAAATCACTATATTTTGGAAACTGCTATCGCAAAGAAAATGGTAAAACATTCAATGTACATCAGTGACATTGATTTTTTGTGTCCTAGGATTATTGATGTTCTATCGGCGAGAAGCAGAACTTCGTGTGACAAAACCTTATTCAGGATACTATCGATAAATATTTTATTTATCTTTTTCCAGTTCAATTATAAGAAGATGTTATTATTAGACATTTATTTGTTTTAACTTCTGTGTTTTGTTCTATTGATTTTTGCATAAAAAGATTAAAGAAGTTTGAAAAAAATCGAAGAATGACTAACGACTTCGTTTCGCTTATTTTTCAAATTTCAAACCAATTTCTTAAATTGAACGTGACTTGAATAACATTCGTTGCAATTTGTGTCCATGACAAAGAGTTACAAATTAGCATACAAGTATACTTTCACTGAACGTGACATGTTTATTTGTATTTGTGATTTTACCTAAACGTTTATATTTTTGTAACCCAGAAACAAACAAACAAAACGTTTCAACAGGAATCGATAGCCATATATTCTTATTCCTTCTTTTTTTTTCTTATTTTGGTCCTTTCATCCTTTCGGTTATCTTTTTTAAATTATAATTTGTAACGTGAATAGAAGTTTTTCGTTGCCATGATCTCACAGCAAGTATTACAGTTGTAACAGTGATACGAAGTAGTATATATATTATCACTGAACTAGTATATATATTTGTTTAGGGGCCAGCTTAAGGACGCCTCCGGGTGCGGGAATTTCTCGCTGCATTGAAGACCTATTGGTGACCTTCTGTTGTTGTCTGTTCTGTGGTCGGGTTGTTGTCTTTTTGACACATTCCCCATTTCCATTCTCAATTTTATGGTGGTTTTTCAAGTTTATTGAACTTTCCTATGCCACTCTCCTTTGCGGCTTATCATAGGAAAAGCAAAGAATGGGTGCTTTGACTAGTGCATTAAACTTTATCTCAGTAGTCGCTTTTGCACTGCTTCTTCGGACTTGTAAAAAATCAAATTGCAGGCATATCAAAGTAACAAAGCATTAATTCCGGTGGAGGTGAGATTTTTTTTTTTTTTTTTTGCGGCGGCGGCGGGAGGGGGTTGTTTGTTTCTGCTTTTATTTTGTGAGGGTACAATAAGAGGAAAACTATAAAGAAAGATGCAGTAATAGTTATTAGTTTATTACATCCTTTTCTTCGCGTGTATATTCATATAAAAGAGCATTACGCTTGCTTTCGGATTTTTTTTTTAAAGAAGCACGAGCCATGAGACAAGATTTGACTTTGAAGATGCTTTGATCGGGTAGTATGAATACGTTTACTTCGCTGTTGTATCTCACGTAAAACTCGATGTAGTCCGCTGTTGTATCTCACGTAACGCTACAGCTTTCACTAATCATTTTCCTAGAAATAACATTTTTTACAAACAACTTAAAAGATTGCATTTTGTTATTCTTTACTTTATTGAAAAAGCACTTTACGCCCATATGGGCCAATGGCTTACAAACATTATACATGATATAAATATAATACAGTAAAACAATGAAAATAAACAATACAGACACTTTACATCTGAAGGGAAAACAATATTTTAGAAAAACCAGGTCATCCTTGACCCGCCATCATTTTTACCCTATTCGACGAAGAACCATAACTTCATCGGGAAAATTGGTTTCCTTCCGGTCGTTTTTTGTTGGGTGTACTTGTTTTCTTTCTAAGCGTCCAGAATGAATATTCATGAAATATATGCCGCTGGTCGTTCTGTCTTTTTGTACACTTTACACATGTCCATTCTCCGCGTAAAGATTTGTTACTGAACATTATAAAACAACAATCAATCAATTGATTTATTTATTTTCCAGTTGTTCGGAAAGGAGGATGCACCTTGATGATTGGTTTTATCGTTGTTCTGTTTTGCGTGTTCGAATCTTCTTGTTATCACAACTTATTCTGAAACTTCCATGTCCATTGAACACAATTGTGATGCTACCCTTCAGGAATTTTCAAAGAGGGAAGATTAAATAACAGAAATCGCTATCGGGTTGTTCACTTCACCGAATACATGGAACGAAATCCATTCAAATGAAAATGTAATACAAATATCCGCAATCACTCGCAGCATTTTTTGTATTACCTGAAAATCACCAATGTTTGATGTAAAGCTACAGCTGTACATTTTTAAATGAACATATTTAATTCACAAAAAGCAAAATTGTGTTTCTTTGGTCAGTGTTTAACCTTAAACTTTGACTAGTGTCAACAACTACATGTTGTAGTAATATTACAAATCATATATATTCACGTCCTTACACAATAACATGATATTAAATGCACTCAAAGCTGAGCTTTCCGTGTATCAAATATGTTAAACCGTAAATGTCAGTTATGCATAACAATTAAGTGTTTTACTTGCTTAACGTCCAGTGGCAATTATTTCATGCATACTCAAGAGAACAAATTAACAATTAATCCAATAGGTAGGTTCTGACCTGGATGAAGGACGGGAAATTTGGAATGCCTCTGGATAATAAGGGCACGTTGGGTGGGATGGAGGTTTCGCCTTGCAACAGACCACCTATGACATTTCAAAGAGTTGTTGAAAGGGTTCTCTAACGTGCAAAGCGTGACACTATCTGCGTATGGGTCACTAAAATGAACGTCCCCATTTGGATGTAAAGATTAAGAAAGGATTTTACTGCCGGAACGGGAGGAGTCCACAGAGGACTACATTTCTTTACCATAGTTAACCACGATGATTGGAGTGTGCAAAAATTTAAGTGTCCACGAGTTCACACTGACAAAAAATTTGACAAGCCAAATAACTAAATTTAGTAGGTCGTATAAGCTTATTAAAATTGGTGAGAAGATACAAAGGGGTCAGTCAAACATTAGTGGTCAAAGAAAGAAAAACAAAGGTTAATCATGACCAACAGTCAATTGACAAAGAGTCCACAAAATACTAAACAGAAAACTAAAGATTGAGCTATACGAGTTATAACCTTATAAAAGTATAACATATATCAAGTTATAGTATATGAATACTTGTGATCGAAATATCATCATTATTGTCAATTGCAATAAAAATCATGGAATGTTATTGCCATCTCTGGTTAGAATAGGTATTTGCAAATGAACTAAAGTAGATAAACAGAAATATATGCAAATGTTTATAAAAGTTGTTTTGCATTCAATGTTTTAATATTTAGTTTTATTGTGTTTAAAAAAAATTAAATCCATGTTTGCTTTTTTTTTATAATAAAACAATCCCATACTTAAATCAACCATATTTCAAAGGAACAGTGGATTAATTATTCTGTATTATGAACTGAAATGAACCTTTAATGAATAGAACATACAATGAGGTACATCAATTACATGTTTCATCTAAGAAGATAGATGAAAAAACAAATAAATGAACAAAAAGACAGGCAAAGATGATGATGATTATTTCCTTGAAGAGGTGAAAGAAAAGTCTCAGGATAAAGGATGGATTTCTTAAGGGGTGACCTGCTTTAAGGAAGATAACTCATTACAGATGTAATGAGTTTATAATATTCCCCTTTATCAATGCTTATTAAGCATTAATATGAAACATAACTACAATAATCTTTGTTGATAAGAAGTTTTGAAATGTATTCATTAAAACGTTTGACATAAACATACAAGTGATATTTAAGAGTTTTGTCCCTTAACCAAGATATTCCATGTTTATTGTTAGTTTCGTTTAAACGTATTTTATTTGCAAAAGTAGTCAAAGGGATTGGACACAAGTTATAACAACATTAGTGACGTCCTCTCTCTTGTTTATTGCTTCAGAAATATGTCATTATATACGTTTTTTCCAATAACATAAAGTTTAACACATACCTATATCACTTTCATTTTATTTTGTTTCACTACAAATTTTCCAATTATATCTTGCTTTTATAAAAATTTAATGAAAATATATAACAATCCAACAATAATTATTATTAATATACAGTATTCATTTCATCAACTCATTCCATTAATAAAAAATTAACACAACCTTGACAATTTCATCCCTTTTAACATAGTTGATGCATTTTTACAATAGACAATATTGTACAATATTTATTTGCAAAACATATGTTAAACCGAGTAATTAGAAATAATGTTTCTATTTATTTACAGATACAGAAGGCGCACACATATTTAAAATATTGTAGAAAAAAATTTGTATTTGGTTTGCAACTGTGATGAAAATCTGAATCAACCTTTTTGCAAATTGAAAACAAATAGTTTATTAATTGAAAGAAAATTGACATCTAAAAACATTTTATATATGACCACAAAATCTTAATATGTAAAGAACACCAAGTCTTTAAAAAAAGTATCATAAATTGTTTCAATGTTTATTACAGAGAGATCCCTCCTCCTGGAGAAAGATCAAATTTAATGTATTTAATGTAAAGCACATGTATGCTGCAAACACAAAAGGTGGCCCTTTCCAGTGCAGGTTGTCATGAAAGGAAATCAACTTATCTATACCAATATTTGATGCAATTATAGTAAATAACAAAATATATGTCTGATGTGTTTAAATCTAAAATGTTACGATATTTCGTATTTCTAGTATAATATTAGAAATAATTAAAAAGCAATAGAACATAATGTTTGTACACAAAAGAGTATGGTACCATACATAAGCTAGGCAATCATTTTAGATGCATAAACGTTTAGTCTTAAAAGCCTCAAATTTGTATATCAAATTGACAGACTTTCTACACATAGTTTTTGACCAATTTAGATAATATTTATATCAGACATCTTCATTGGGTTCATTTCTACGTTCTAATAACAAGATTGCAACTAAAACTATTTTGACAGTTTTTGAAGTTTTGCTTAAAATTCAAGTTGTTTAAAGCTCTAAAACTAAGACAAAATTCTAAATACAAATATTGAAATATGACAGGCAGAAGAATGTTATTAGATAGATTTATAAAACTCTTTGACTTTGGAAATTCAAGTTGGCCACAAAATTGTTTCAAGGTGTCCAATGTGTCCATGTGAATGTCCCAGTTACTCACATACTGTAATTTTCCAAATCACTTATATTTTCAAAGGGCATTACTTTCTTTATAATAATAGATACACACGGATTTTCACGTTTATCCAATATATAAATAATGATAACAGTTGACATAAATTTCAAGACAGTCCAATGGAACTGAAGGTGTGAGAGTCCTTACAATGTTATTGTTTTTTTCATGTTATTTAATCCTTAAAGGGACATAGCTCCCCACAGATTTTACCTTTGATAAAACTGGTATGTCTATTTTGAAAGTTATGACAACAGAACATATAAAAACTTTTGATAAAGTTTAAAGAAACAGACCTGAGATGACAGACAATGAAAGCCAATAGATAACAGCATCTCCTACTGACTTTTTACAAAAGATGAGCTAAATGGTCCTTTCAATAAATTGAGGTAAACTAAATTAGTTTTGACTGGCTACATTTTGTGCCTGTGTTGAGTTAGGCTATCTGGACCATTTTTTGCTCAGTGTTGTTTGTATGTCTATTTCTACAAATGTGTCTGATTTTACTGTCATATATCATTAGTAAATCCTGTTCTTGAACCCATTTTTAAATATCTTATTAAGCAATCTACACAGAAATAGCCAATTGCAAGGAAATATATCAGTAAATGAATGTTCTCTTGCAATAATCTGGGACATAATATATTTATCTTCTTCTCAGCTATAACCAACATTATGTGTTTTGCTCATTGTTGAAGGCTGTACAGTGACCTATAATTGCTAACCTTCTATGTCATTCAGTCTCTGGTGGAGAGTTGTCTCATTGGCAATCAAACCACATCTTTTTATTTTTATATTACATAACAATGTCCTCAACAAGAACATTCATCAATTTCTGTATTACTTCAAATTCACTCCTGTCTTCTCCTGTCACTTAGTTCTCAAACACATTACAAATTAACATCAAACACTTATTAAAATTCAGTATTACATAACAGAAAGATGTGACAGGAAAGTAACTGCTCATAGTCAATTCAATCATGTCCCTAGAGAATTCAATTAGTTGATAATTATTCAATGATCAATAGAATGGAGGAATCAATGAAATAATTGCATTATTAACCCATTGATGAATCTTAAATGATGCATACAAATATAGAAATCATTAAATCCCACTGTAAATGTACTTTACCTTAACAGTATTACAGGTGATAACAGTTTATTCTTTAAAATAAAACAAATCTTTATATAATATAATATCAATCTCATATATATGATATTATACTTTTTCCTAATGTTTTATGAATAAATATACAAGATAAATTATGAACAAATTACATGCCTTCTTTTAGATTTTATCAATAAGAAACTATATCTATGGAACTTTCTGAAATTGTTGTCATAGTGATGTTCTTATCAATCTTACAAAACAGTATTGAATAAACATTTTGTTTGCATTATTTCTCAAATTACAGACAATAAATACATTATTATAGTGCACTGATTTGACATAATAAAGATATAAGGATAGGACTTAGAAACAGGGGGAAATGAGAGGCTCTGTCCAGCATTTTCTCTGTTTTTTGCTGAATCCTTATACAAATAATATGTCAAGTTATATTTAATTTACTAATTTTGTCTTTATACTGTAATTTAAAAGAATTGTAGACTTGTTCAGTGTTACCATTTTGTCATTTTTTATCTTACATTACTTTTCATTCAATATAACTTAAAAAAACAGATTTATTTTCAACTAAAATTGTATAGCCCCATTATATGTTGAAGCAAACCTATTAAGGACAAGCATGTCTTTAATTTCATCAAAACTATGTATCTTAATAATTCAATGTCTTCTTCTCATCTATATTTTGGCAAGTTACTTCACTGTACTCAAATTTCACAAAAAATGTGTTTGTTTTTTTTTATAAATAAATACCGTTTTCTGTGATTTTTTTTTATAAAATTTATCAATACCAACCAATTCGTAATATATTTATAATATACACTTCTGAATATATATTTTCAACAACATAGGTTATATTTATTAACATTACTTACTTTTATTTATCATTTAAAGTAATAAAACATCCATTCATTTTCTGTATTATAAAATGTACTGAAGAATAATGTCATGAATGTCTGAGGCAAATGAGACAGTTATTATATTTTTAAATTTAAAAAAAAAATATTTACAATTCAATTAAACCATAAGATTTTAAATATTTCTGGTAAAAGGAGGATATATTAATGACAAAATTGTCAAGACATCCATTTAAGATGAAATTATATAAACATTCCCTAAAAATATGTAAATAAAATTATCTTCAGGTCAAGTTACAATAAAAGGATGATGTTTTCAGATTATTTAAAAATTTTGTATACAATTTGACATTTCTAAAAATCTAAATATAATAATATAACCCTATCTCTTTTATTTCCTGGAGAATTACTAAAAAGATATCTTCAATTAGATGCACATTTGTATAGAAAGCATGTAAAATTTGTGAAGAAGTTAATCAAATAAACATTACTAACCACTTTATAGATCTTTCTTAATTATTTTCATGTTGTGTTGCTAGATAAATAGATAAAAAATTTACAGGGTAATCAATTTATTTTTGATTCAACGCACTAGCCTTGCGGTCATAAAATTTCCAGCATGATTTTTGTACTCAGACTCAGAAATCAACCAATCAAAATACTAGATTTGGTGTTTTGGGCACAAATTTTGTACTGCGAGTACTGAGTAATGTTTAATGACCAAGAGACCCGGTGGCACTCCTTTTGTAGTTCATGAGATTGCCTTAGTTTCTATTTATACCTTAATTAGTATGTTCTAAATGAATTTATAGTATTTGCTTGAACATTGGTAAACTACTGTTGCCTCTAATTTACACTTCTGTCCTGATCAATAACATTCCAATGACTGTGTTTTAGTAAAACAAATGCCATAACATGTTTTACATTTGATTTTTATGGCCCTGCCGTGATGGAGGGGGCATTCAGTGTTACCCTTGTCTGTCTGTACATCCCAAAATTAAGTTTCTGTTCTTAACTTTAGATTGCCTCAACCAAATGTTATGAAAATTATCCACAATGCTGATTACCACAAAACACAGATCAAGTTCAAATTTGGGTTGCGTCACGTTTACCGTTCTCAAGTTATGTCCCTTTATAACGTTATATGCAAGCAGGGGCATCATCTGTGTCCTATGGACACATTCCCCATTTATCTTTAACTTTTTTTACCCTGACTTAAATGATGAATGCACCAAAAACAACTTTGGAGACCTTGTAATTATTTTATGTCATTAAATCAGATATGTATGTAGCAACAACTTATCAATTTCAAAGAAAAATCTATTGAATGGTACTTCAAGAATGAAGATAAGTTTGAAATTTTATACTGAATTTCGGATACAATCTATACAAATGCATATCTATTTTAAAATATTTTGTTTAATTATGGAAGGCAATTAAACCAGTAAAATCATAATATTTTTTAAATTTTCATTTTAAGTCCAACCTGTCCAAGTTGAATGCAAAATCTTAAAAATGTCTGTGATGTTGCCCATTTTACTGTTGCTTTGCTTCATCAAATCTCTATAAACAAAACTTCAGGCAGGAAGTATAGCACAAACTGAGGCTTTGCTTCATCATATCTCTATAGACAATACATTAAACAGGAAGTACATGTATAGCACCAAATGAATCTAGTAGAGACATCTAAATGTCAACAAGTAAAAACAAAAATATTTAAAAATTTCATCAATCAAAATATAAATTTCATTAAAAACAAGTTTTGAGTCTTCCCTCCTAAAAAGTTCAAACTCGAAATGTGTGGCTACAAAGGAAAGTATTTCAAACATGCAGAACAGTCAATGCACAAGGTACAAAAAATAAAGGCAGAATATGATGAAATACACTTATAACAAGAAAATGTGTCCATTACTCAATATCAAAAAGCAGAGAACAATATTCTGTGTGAATTTTGTAAGTCTGAGATTATAATAAAGGTAAATGAACTGGAATGCAACTTTAAGGAAATTTATACATACTGTTACTAGTATCACAAAGATATGCTAATAAGAAGCTACATGTAAATATGAATGCATGTAGTAATAGTCATAAAATACTGCTGCATGTTTATTCCTTTCATAGCACTTTTATCAAAGTTAATCTTTTGAATATTTGTTGAAGACATACACATAATAGATGCAAAGTGATGATAAAAGCACAATTGGCTTTTGGCCTCGTGATCTTTTTAGCCAGGAATTTATACATTCTCTGTGGTTTGCACATGTTACTTTAAATAAATTCCATTCGTCAACAATTAATTTTAAAGCAAAAAAAACCAAAATAAATTAAATATTTGATTCTTTCACAACCTTTTGGTTTTACTGGCAGTTTTCCCAAACATTATACAACCTTGTTCTAGATTTGAACTAATTTAATAAAATTTCTAACATGCCAGACCCCATTCTTCAAATTTTGGTAACAAATACAGTTAAAAGAAGTTATTTTCTTAACACTGTAAAACAGAAGTTAGTATAATCTGTCATTTTTTTGCATGGTGATTGACAATCGTCTGATTTGTATAAATGTTTGCAGGTTGAACTTGTATGTTATTTTGCGCAATACTGGATTCAAAACTGTTTTTTAATGTAAAAAAAAAAATATGACAAATTGAACAAAACATCCAAGCTAAAAATACTAACAATCATATAAAAATCAATCCGATAAAGATTGCATACTTTTTTAGTTCGGTTTATAACCATATTTTACATTCCTTTCAAAAATGTATGCAATTCTAGCAATTCTAGCAGGAGTTTTAAAAAGACAAAGCAGCATGCATGTCTTTTACAAGAATATAAATTAAAACTAATGGTAAATAAAATAAAAGAAAATAATATACAAGTATAAAAAATATATGAAATTGATTTACAAGTATAAATAGATTCCTAAATTCCACAAATATCAGTGGCAGATCCATGATTATCAGAAAAGGAGGGACCTTTAAAGCAAATGCATAAACTTTCCCGTAACTTTTTACTTTTTAATGAAAAATAAGTATTTGGTAACCCTTGATAAAAATGATTTCTTGACAATATGAGGTTTAAAAAATCTACAAACAATTGGTTCTATCAAAAAAAAAAAAAAAAAAAAGAGGATGCTTAGTATAAAAGTTTTATCAAGTGGATATGCAGATTGTCATGAAAGGTTGCCTCATTCTCTCATAAAAGGAAGAGAAAGAGTGAATAATCTATTGCACTGCAAAATAAAAATATTTATTACATTGGTTGCAATGAATTACACATTGGTTGCAATGAAATTATGTGATTTCCCAGTGAAATGAAAACCGATAATTTCACTCCTATGTTGTCATACAACAATTGATGTTGTGAAGACGTTGTCGATAATGTTGCACCAATATGATTAAGAATGCTTAGAAAAGTATAGTTCCTTTCATTTTTGAATTTATTTCCATTAAAAAGTCCATGTTCAATGTAATAAAAAGAACACTTAATCCAAGAATTATTCAAAAAATATTCAACTAGTGACCGAACAACATATATAATAAACTCATGCTCTAGGGGCATTCATGAATTTATGTGTTTATAAAATTGAGAATGGAAATAGGGAATATGTCAAAGAGACAAAAACCCGACCAAAGAGCAGACAACAGCCAAAGGCCACCAATGGGTCTTCAACGCAGGGAGGAAATCCCACACCCAAATGGTGGTCCTCAGTTGGCCCCTAAATAAAATTGTGTACTAGTTCAGTGAAAATGGACGTCACACTTAACTCCAAAACATATAAATGAACTAAAATTAAAAAACATACAAGACTAACAAAGGCCAGAGGCTCCTGACTTGGGACAACCGCAAAAATGAAGTGGGGTTAAACATGTTTTGTGAGATCTCAACCCTCCCCTATACCTCTAGCCAATGTAGAATAAAGAAACACATAGCAATACGCACAGTAAAACTCAGTTTAAAATAAGTCAGAGTCTGATGTCAGAATAGGTAACAAAAGAAACTAAGCAAAATGACAATGATACATACATTAACAAAGGACTACTAGCAGTTACTGACATGCCAGCTCCAGACCTCAATCAAACTGATTGAAAGATTATGTCCATCATATAAAAATCAAGTACAATCCCTCCCGCTAGGGGTTTAGTATTATACTATCATAAAATATATGAGAAGAACATAACCCGTATCATGCCAACAACTGGTTTTAGAATAATAGTGTTTATTTCCAATGCAAAGACCCTATGAGTGAATCAATATTAATACCAAAATATGCAATTCTTAATGACCTGACAACAGTATCGTAACTATATCCTTTCCGAATAAGTCTGTTTAAAGGTTTGGTAAGCTTTTGAGGTGAATGCCGAAATTTTTGTGCTTTGTAAAGAATATTACCATAAAATATTGGATGTGAAATACCTGAACGTATAAGATGTCTGCATGTTGATTTATATTTACGAGTGATGTCCTTGTACCAATGATAAAATTTAGTAAATGTTTTGACTAGTTTGTGATATCGAAAACCCTGGTGTAATAAATTTTTGTTTGGTCACTCCTTGAATATTTTTCGATATTTGAATTATTGGATTAGTTTTTCTATAAATAGATATAAGAAGATGGTATAGTGCCAATGAGACAACTCTCCACAAGTCAAAATTTATATAAGTAAACCATTATAGGTGGCTCACACGAAATGTATATTATGTGACAGTCAATATAATATCTATGGATGTTTCAAGTAACATGAGTAAAGCCTGTGAGATAAGTTCACATGTAATACATAGTAGCTGACATTAATAAGTTTAAATTCAAACATACAATATATATAAATATCCAAATCTACTATAGTTAACAGACCTTTTTGTAAATATCTCTCATTGAGAATTAATTATTCATAATTAAAACTTAACAGACATTTTTTGTAAACATCTCTAATTGAGCAGTAATTATTCCTAATTAAAAGTAAACCGACCTTTTTTAAATATCTCTTATTGAGCAGTAATTATTCATAATTAAAACAAATGTGTATTAACAGGTTATTAATTTTTAATATTGAAAAAGACAGTGAAAGAACACTCAGTATGTCCTGCTTTCTTATTAAATTGTATGCATTACACAGTAAAGTTGAACTGGAAACAGTTAAAACTGCATTACACATGTAACTTTCACTGGGAACAGTTCAAGTTACATTACAGTTAAGTCACACTGGGAACAGTTAAAATTGCATTACACACACAAATTTCACTGGGAACAGCTCAAATTGCATTTAATACACAAATAACTCACACTGGGAACAGTTGAAATTGTATCACACACTAAATTATATATAATACTGGAAACAGCTCTATTTGCCTTACACAGGTAACTAAAACTGGGAACAGCTCTTATTGCCTTACACAGGTAAGTCACACTGGGAACAGCTCAGATTAAGAACATGTTTCTCTATTTGAATCGTAGTCTGACGGAAGTCGTATTTCTTCTGTAACATCTGATTAGCTCTTTCTAAAACACTCTGATGTTCCTCATTTGGGCCTACAAAATAATTTCATACTGATTGATGTTAAAGATTATTTTTTTTCAGTACAATAATTCATGTGACCCTTTATGGTCCCTTATTCTGCAAATTTAGTACATTATTCTGAAATTTTATGGTCCAAAAGCTTATATAAATCACAATAATATTGACTAAATTTAAAGAATTGATTATCAATATTTCAAATATTTTCTATGTAAACAGGGCTCACACTACTTCAGTATCATAGGGAGAAGCGACTTCTGTTATCAAAAGGGATAGAGAGAAGTTCACCCCGTTTTCTGGTGGGGTTTGTTTGCTAAATTTTAAGTTTTATGTGTAAGGTTTTGTAATTACTGCATTGTCTCTGTCCGTTTTTTTTTCTTTCTTTTGGCAATGGTGTTATCTATTTACTGGTCTTATGATTTTTGCATTGTATTGTAAACATAGTAGAACTATCTGAACTTACAATTCTACATAACCTCTCTCTGAATTCTTACTCTAACCTCACCTTAACCCTAACAAAATACTATAATCTTTAAGTGAACACTAAACCAAGAGTGTAAGAATTAAAAGAATGCCAAACTTATCGCATCATTAACAGCTAGGAAAAACATTACAAGAGGCTCTCAAGAGCCTGAATCGCTCACCTGTATTTCAGAGGAGAAGATTTTTAAATGTAAGCAAACTTAATGAACAAATTGTGTAAAATTGTCTTTAAAGGGCAATAACTTCTTAAGGGGTCAATTGACAATTATGGTCATATTAACTTTTTTGTAGATCTTACTTTGCTGAACATTACTGCTGCTTACAGTTTATATATATCTATAATAATATTCAAAATAATAACAAAAAACTGCAAAATTTTGTTAAAACTACCAATTCGGTGGCAGCAACCCAACAATGGGTTGTTCGATTCGTCTGAAAATTTCAGGGCAGATAGATTTTGACCAATTAAACAATTTTACTCCGTCACAATTAGCTCTAAAAGATTTAGTTTTTGAGATATAAGCCAAAAACTGCATTTGACCCTTATGTTCTATTTTTAGCCATGGCGGCCATGTTTGTCGATGGATACAAACTTCGGATAAAATTTATAAACAAGATACCCTAAGGAACATTTAGTTACAGTTTGAAGGTAGTTGGCCCAGTAGTTTCAGAGGAGAAGATTTTTAAATGTTAGCAAACTTGATGAACAAATTGTGTAAAATTGTCTTTAAAGGGCAATAACTCCTTAAAGGGTCAATTGACAATTATGGTCATGTTAACTTTTTTGTAGATCTTACTTTGCTGAACATTATTGCTGCTTACAGTTTATATATATCTATAATAATATTCAAAATAATAACAAAAAACTGCAAAATTTTGTTAAACCTACCAATTCAGTGGCAGCAACCCAACAATGGGTTGTTCGATTCATCTGAAAATTTCAGAGCTGATAGATCTTGACCAATTGAACAATTTTACCCCATGTCAGATTTGCTCTTAAAGCTTTAGTTTTTGAGATATAAGCCAATAAAATGCTCCACAGGGCGCAGCTTGATACGACCGCAGAGGTCGAACCCTGAACAGTTGGGGCAAATATGGACACAACATTCAAGCTTGATACAGCTCTGAATTTGGATTGTGATTAAATATTTGACACAGCATAGGTTTCTGACACAGAATGAATGTGGTCTAAGAACTTAAAAATTTTAAATTGGACATTTACCTATTATGGTCCAATATCCAAAATCTAAATACATGATTAGATTCAGCATATCAAAGAACCCCAAGAGTTCAATTTTTGATGAAATCAAACAAAGTTTAATTTTGGACCCTTTTGACCTCAATGTGGACAAAGTTGATATCGGGGCCCAAAAATCAAAAATCTAAATACACGGTTAGATTCAGCATATCAAAGAACCCCATATATTCAATTTTGTTGAAATCAAACAAAGTTTAATTTTGGACCCGATTTGGACCAACTTGAAAACTGGGCCCATAATCAAAGATCTAAATACATGTTTAGATTCAGCATATCAAAGAACCCTAAGAATTCAATTTTGTTAAAATCAAACTAAGTTTAATTTTGGACCCTTTGGACCTTAATGACCAATTTGAAAACGGGACCAAAATTAAGAATCTAAATACACGGTTAGATTCAGCATATCAAAGAACCCAATAATTCAATTTTGATGAAATCAAACAAAGTTTAATTTTGGACCCTTTGGACCTCAAGACCAATTCAAAACAGGGCCAAAATCCAAAAACTTAATACACGGTTAGATTCAGCATATTAAAGAACCCCAAGAGTTCAAGAATAAAACCCCATTGAAATTGGTCAAGAAATAAGCAATTTATACCAAGTATCTTCTTTGCACAATACTGTGCAATTGAATATTCTTGCAATTGCCCAATACTGTGCAATTGAATATTTCTTGCTATTGCAAAATACTGTACAATTGACAATTTCTTGCTATTGCGCAATATTGTGCTATTGGATATTTCTTGCTATTGCACAATACTGTGCAATTGAAGATTTCTTGCTATTGCGCAATACTGTGCAATTGAAAATTTCTTGCTATTGCACAATACTTAAATTTACACATCCTGTTTGGTGTGTATCTCCTGCCATATCATTATTATTTGTTTTAAATATAAATCAGAAATAACCAACTTAAAATGGAAAATTTTAAAGAAAAAAAAGGAAAAAAGGAAAAAAAAAAACCCCCCACATTTTTGAACCCCTTATGATTCATCACCCCAAACTCAATCCCAGCCTTCCCTTTGAGGTATGGTACCTTGCAGTACAATTTCAGAGAGATCCATACACTTGAACACAAGTTATTGTCTGGAAACTAGAAAATGCTTATTTTGGCCCTAATTCCTAAACGTTTCAGGCAATTACCCCAAACTCAATTCCAGCTTTCCTTTGTGATATGGAACCTTGTAGTACAATTTAGAAAGATCCATACACTTAACACAAGTTATTGTCATGAAACTAGAAAATGCTTGTTTTTCGCCCTTTTGACCCTCACTCCTATAATTTTGAGGCAATTACCCCAAAATCAATCCCAGCATTCCCTTTGTGATATGGAACCTTGTGGTACAATGTCAGAGAGATCCATACACTAACACACAAGTTATGTCTGGAAGTTACAAAATGCTTATTTTGGCCCTTTTGGCCCCTAATTCCTTAACTGTTGGTACCATAACCCCAAAATCAATCCCAACCTTCCTTTTGTGATATTGAACCTTATGGTAAAATTTCATAGAGATCCATTCACTTAAACTAAAGTTAGAGTGCGAAAACCAATGCGTCTTCGGACGACGACGACGCCAACGTCATACCAATATACGACCGCAAAATTCTTTTGCGGTCGTATAAAAACTGTATTTGACCCCCATGTTCTATTTTTAGATATGGCGGCCATGTTTGTCAATGGATCAAAACTTCGGATACAATTTATAAACTACATACCCTAAGGAACATTTAGTTAAAGTTTGAAGGTATTTGGCCCAGTAGTTTCAGAGGAGAAGATTTTTGAAATAGTTTACGACGACAGACGACAACAGACGACGACGGACGCCAAGTGATGGCATAAGCTCACATGGGGCCCTTTGGGCCCCGGTGAGCTAAAAATGGAAATATACGAGAAATCATAGAACTTACCAACTGTCAGATGGACAGACATTACATTTTTGTCTATAGTCAGGGACCATATCAATAGTGTATGAGCTGATTTGACACCTTCCACTCTCTTTAAGTCTTCTATCACAGTTTTATAGCACACATCTCTTGGAACTCCTATAAATTATATAAATATTTTGGCATAAAATAAACTTTAAAAAATAGCTATTAAAAAGTTTTAATGAAATTTTTCATGGGCTAGCTGTAACCCATCAAAGGAAAAGATATTATCTAGTAATTACTATTTTTCTAGGAATTTAAAGTAGCTTTATTCAATGTATTTTCTGAGTATTAAGAAATCTAATTATTTAATTAAGCTCCCCTTTCCGAATTTTTCTTAATAAACATGAATTCATTTGTATTTGTATAAAAAAATATCGCTGTCAGATAAAAACAAGAGTGCACACGCTGAAATGTCTAGCCTGTTTTACTGACTATTGATTTTATGTTGTTAGTCCTAAATATAAAGCTTTACTACAAGTATCACATAAACTTAACATGATCCAAGAAAATGAGGTCAAGAACAGATAAACCAAACCCGAAATAAATGTACATCTTACAATCATTCCATACACCAAATATAGTTGACCAATTGCTTATAGTTTCTAAGAAACAAACTTAACCAGGAAAACTTAACATTGACCAATGAACTATGAAAATGAGGTCAAGGTCAGATGAACTATGCCAGACAGACATGTACACCTTACAATCAATCTATGCATTAAATATAGTTGACCCATTGCTTATAGTATCTAAGAAACAAACTTACCCATGAAAACTTAACATTGACCAATGAACCATGAAAATGAGGTCAAGGTCAGATGATATCTACCAGACAGACATATACACCTTATAATCATTCCATACACAAAATATAGTTGACCTATTACATATAGTATTAGGAAAGTAGACCAAAACACAAAAAATTATCTTTGAAAATTGAACAATGAAAATGAGGTCAAGGTCAGATGACACCTGCCAGTTGGACATGTACACCTTACAATCCATACACCAAATATAGTAGACCTATTGCTTATAGTATCTGATATATGGACTTGACCATGAAAACTTAACCTTGTTCATTGATCCAAAAAATGAGGTCGAGGTTAGATGAAAACTTTCTGACAGGCATGAGGACCTTGTAAGGTACGCACATACTAAATATAGTTATCCTATTACTCATAATAAGAGAAAAATAAACATTACAAATAATCTTTTTTTTCAAGTAGTCACTGAACCATGATAATGAGGTCAAGGACAATGGACATATGACAGACAAAAACTTCATAACATGAGGCATCTATATACAAAGTATGAAGCATCCAGGTCTTCCACCTTCTGAAATATAAACCTTTTAAGTAGTTAGTTGATGCCGCTGCTGCATCACTATGCCTATGTCGAGCTTTCTGCGACAGAAGTCACAGGCTCGACAAAACCATATAGATATCTTGTTAATAAAAATATCTGATTGTGAATGAATTTCTTTTATCAATTGCTTACTAATATAAGGTAAAAATCTATATTGAAAAGAAAAAGTCTACCTTCAATTTAGTAGACTCCTGAACTTCTTTAATGATGTACAGGTCTTTCAGTCAAAGACCATTCTTGGAGTGATATCACCCCAAATCACCAGCGATCACAGATTTACAGTGAATCATTCCACACCAACAAAGGTGATTTCTGATTGAACATCCTTGTGTGGTCTGTAGATACTCAGACTTACCTTCCATCATGACACGTAAAGTATCTCGTAGCACAGTTACTGTTGTAAATATCACCAGCACAGAAAAAATAAATGTACAAATGGGATCTGCTAACTTGTACTTAGGGTCTTCCTACAATCAAAAGAGTATAAATGTTATATCCAAATCTTCTTCATAAACAATGTATAAACAATGTTAATTTGATTGGAGATTACAAAGATATATTAATTATATATTGGAAAATAGTTTTAAATTCACTTAAGAAGAACATATGATGTACTGCAGAATGGGTTAATTTCTGTTCCATTGTACAAGTCTGATGCAGAAATAAATGTTCAAAATATGTAATCAAATTATTCCTAACTTGTCTAGACACTGGGGTTTATGTAGCTTGATGTATGGTGTAGGTACTTGTCTATGAGGGTACGGATAGGGTTTACAGAATAGAGAACAATGGACTAATATTACAGAAAAATGGACTAAAAATAATAAATAATAGAGAATAATGGGGTGCTAAAATAGAAAGTATAAAGAATAAATGGCATATAATATAAAGAATACAGAAAAATTGCCAAAAATTTAAAGAATATTAAAATGAAAGACTCCCATCCAGACTTGTCTACAGTTAATGGTGACATCAGATGTCTATTTTTGCTCCAAATACGTTTATCCCACTTATCTGTTAAATTCATATAAATCAGCTGCTATGTAGAGAACAAAGTTCAGAAAAATTTAAAAACTCTTTGTTGAAATCATACCTTATCTGCATAAAAGAGAGACCATTTTAAACTAAATTTGTTTCTACAATATAATAGCTGTTCCATAAAACATTCCTGGGACCCTGGCATGCCAAGGAAGGTTGTTTGTATTGAGCGCTAGGTGTGATTTTTAAATATTATATTGTATCTACATTTATAAGTTTAAAATGTATGCCTGTCTAATAATTTGGGTGGTTGCTCTATTTTCAAATTGCATTCCCTGGTCACCAAGTACGTTTAAATATAATAGAATTAAAAATGTAGTATACAATTCAACTCACATACCGTAAATTTAATTATGAATGATGCAATAAGAACTCCCACACTCTGTATAATGTCACCTATCACATGTATAAAGGCTGCTCTGACATTTATGTTTTTATGGTGAATATGTTTTGGTTTATCTGCAACTGGAGATTCAAGTTCAATCTCCTGCTCAGATCTGTCATCTATCAGTGGTGTATATGAATGATCAGTCCTACTGTGGTGACTGTTTCGTTGGTGACTGTGTCCATGGTGACCAAATGATTGTCCTTGACTTTTACAACATACTTCAGAATGAAGAACAATTCCCATACTAGAACACAATAAAATTGAATAAGATAAAACTTATAAGGCTTCAAAGTAAGTTTTAATGGTAAAAAAATTATCAAGAAGTCCCCAAGTGACTGTATAGCTCACCTGGTAAAAATATGCTACAGGTATTTTGATATTTGGTTTACCTTTTCTGTAATCAAATATAGATAGCATTAGTGGCATTTGTGTAGATTTTGTATACAACACACAGATAAAAATTACCGGTGGGAAAAAATTGTCCTTTTATGTTGACTTATTTGAAGATATTACTTTGCTGAACATTTTCAGCATTAAATACTCTCTTCATCTACATGTATGCATCATAGCTTTTGCAAACAAACAAAAATTGGCAAAAATCATCTTTCAATGACAATAACTAGTACTCCTGTAAAGGATGATAGACAATTTCGATCAAAAGACAGTCATTAAGGCATATTGACTTATTTGTAGGTATTACTTTGCTGAATTTTTTACATTTTTAACATCTTTGCCATTTAAAGTTTATCATAATCTGTATCTATCATATTTTCTGCTAAAAAATGTTTGCTAAAAACAGTCTTTTGAGGGCAATAACTCCGATCCTATAAAGGATAAGTTGAAGATTTTGGCCATGTTAACTTACTCCTATAAGCCATAATAAGGGATCAATTCATAATTTCTGGCAGTTTGACTTATTTGTAGATCTCAACTTTTTTGCTGTTTATAATTTCTCTTTACATACATGTACATTGTGCATGTCCTTTTTTAATAACTGAATATTAAAGGATTTTTACATGTATACTATTAGTTACTATACTATACTAATACAACATTAAAAGCTACTAAAACAATGGTTAACTACTACATCATACACATGTAGTTAAAGTTATATTATTTATACAATATTTTAGGCCACTTTGTACTGGTACACATAGAAAATTATCTCGCACAATATCAATATCATCAACATGATCATAGGGTGATTTGTATACTGAAAGTATAAGTAATAATACTTACACTATATTAAAGGCTACACCTACACTTGCAGTAACTAGCATTTCATTAGGATTAACATTTTTATAATGATTGTGCTGTATTCTTTCTACAGCCATATAACACAGGATACCAGTCACTAACCAAATAATGAACACACTGAATAAAGCACCTATAACTTCTGAAATTTTAAGGAAAAACATAGGTAAAAGATACTCAATAAACTACATAACAAACATGCATATAATATATGAAAATCAAAATTATAAATTCAGACAAATTTGTAACAGTGTAACATGTACAATGTACATGTCATGATGTTGGCATTCAATACTAAATGTTTTTGGTTCTGTAATTGAACATTAGATTTTACATGTTTTAGAAGATAAATCCTATCAATAGAGAAGAAAAGCACTAAACCCATTTCAACAGAAGAAGAAATAAATAAAATGATATTTATCATTCAGTCTTTTTTAGTAAACCTCAGTACTCATTCAGTTTTTTTTAGTAAACCTTGGTACTGTAAAGAATACATATAAATGCATTTTACAGGTTAGTTGTTGCCATTGAATTTCAAATATTGCATCAGGTATTAAAAGGGTGAAAAACTATTTTGATTTATTCATTTTTAAATTAAACTTGATCACTAAACATGCTAAAGTGGATGCATGTATGTGATTAAAGAAATTATTTTTTTGCAATCCTTCAATTTTGTTTGCCTTTGTACATCTACATGTATCATGTCTATTTTTAGAAGGAGGTCGGTGTGGTCTGTTGTGACTGTTAAATATTTTTGGTTATTGTTGTTATCCAATTTACATATTATATTATGAAGCTTTTTACCTGCTCTATGGAAGCCAAATGACATGGTCTTGGTAGCTGGTTTCTTGGCCAGATACATGGCTAGGAGACTAATGAGAAAACTAATCAAATCACTGGCCAGATGAAGGACATCTGTAAACAAGGCAAGGCTATTGGACAATACCCCTCCTGTAAAGTAAAGATTTTGTTTGTTAACATGGCTAAGACAAGTTTAAACTTTAGTTCTTTGGATTTCAGTATCACAAAAATAAGAGCAAGTGATTTTTTACTGTTTTATTTCCTGAAAACTAGGAGGTAAAAAATATATTTGCAGATAAATATATAGTCTTTTTGAATTTTTTATTTTTTTTGCATTGTAAAAAATCTGTTTTAATTAAAATACAGGAGCAAGCATAAAAAACCAAATAATTTCAACTCTTTTGTGAAAAATTATCAAGACAACATTCATCTACCATGTATACTAAAATTTTGTGCAAGCAGATTCAAAGAACTAAAAAACAATTTGCTATGGTCTTACATACATGTACATGTACAAATGTACATGTACTTCATGTCATTTTGTGCCAGCTGTTAATATCAATTAATGAACATGTACCTAAAGAACTTTCACATGTTTTAGAGACTAATATAAGATTAAAGGAAATTAGAAAAGAAACTTGTATATGATTTACATGTACAAAAAATGTACATGTAATTGAAAAAACATATGTTTAAATATTCAACATTTTCAAAGCTTTATTTCAAATCAAACAGTTTCACATGAATTAACATGATTAAATAACCAGTTAAAAATGAATAACAGCAGCTGCAAGAAATAAAATCACTATGGATTAAAAAAAAAGAAGGTTAATATACAATGTACATTACAGGTCATGTAAATTTTGCATTTCAAACCCTTGTTATGGACAGGAAGAATAAAAATCATCTGAGCTGTGTAAATGTTGTGTATATCATGCATATACAATGTATTGCTAATTGACAATAAATTTGCTAACTTTAAAATCATTTTAATTTTGTTCACTATATACAATGTATATAGCTAGTGCTAGACATGTTCAGCATAGATGGAGGTGTTCTTACTGTATCCTTATACATGTAATTACTTTTTATTCAAAAGAGTATTTCATTATCTAAGGTTTGCAAGTTGACACACATATGTATACAGCAGATCAAATAATATAAAATTGTTGAGGGTGCATGAAAACTGCACAAATTATTGTTTACATGGTTGCACATGATAAAGCATGAATGAATCCAAAGGTTATATTGTGGCATATCTGCATGTTTATATGGCAAACCTTAGATACAAAATCAAGTATGACACGTTTCCAGAATAACCTTTACCAGATGTGCTTTGAACTAAAAACATTTAGAAGTTACTAGTTTAAAGAAATAAAACCTATTTTGAGAGGTACATGTACATGATGTAGGTACTTATTAGGAATATGGGACAACTTGGCCCTGGAGACTGCTTGGACTGTCAATACATGTAAGTCAACTTGGACCTTCTATAAAGTCAACTAAGACCAACTATTAACATGATTAAGTCAAATCTATTATGTAAACTTAATTTATACCAAAATATATTAAGTTAAGGCTGCTTTAAAAATTTTGTTTTTTTCATTTGTTTAATTCATTATTTATTTATCAAAATTTTTTATATCTTAATCTCATTTCCCAATGATTTTGTACATGTATTTTACCCAAAATTAAAGTCCATCAATGAGTAATTCAAACTGTTTATAGTACAAATGTAGTATAAGGTCAACTCTGACTGTCTTTCATGCCAAATCCAACAAAGTATAAAAACAGAGTTTGAGCTATGTCAATGATTTAATTATATATATGCCTTGAATAGATGGCTTCAATTCCATAAAAAAAAAGTACATCAGTCACTGTATTGAATAGTCTATCACATATAGTCTTTCCAACTTGTCTTCATAGATCAACCAAGCTTATCTTTTTTGAACATTATCATTTAATCATTTAAATACATGTAGCCCAAACTCTCTTTTTTTACCTTGTCTGAGTTGACAATAAAGAAGATCCTAGTTGACTTCCTAGACGGTCCGAGTTGAATAATATAAGGTGTTAGAATTGTCCCTATAGATGGTCCAGAATTGTCTCTTTTGTATATGGTATATGTTGCCATTGGGCCAAGGTGTCTTGCACCCCTTTTTCAGGCAAATAAAAAGGAACATGCACAATCAATTCCTAAATTGTGTGTGTGTGTGTCCAAATTCTTAAAGAGGAAATAGTGTTAATACAAACCAACAGCTTCTCCAATCATGAACATTACACAAAGGGTACAAACAGCGATCAATTGATTTCTCGCAGTTTTGTCATTGTTATTGCTATCATTGCTATGGCAGTGCCATTGGTCCAATAATGGACTGTCACTGTCTGATCGTTCAAACTGGACTGGGACAGCCAATCGTTCTTCAAAGTTTGAAATACTCTCTAGGCCAAAGCTGCTGTAGCCATTACCACAGTCAGAAATATTGTCATGATCTGTATTCTCTGGAATTTTGTTTATAGAACTTGAGTTTGGAGGCTCCTTTTCTGTTTGAGAAGGTTGGAAATCCACCAATAATTCGGATGTTAATGGCACTGTGCTATCGTGATTTGATAGATAATGATTATGGTCTTTGTTTTCAACCTCAGCAACATCACTGTAATTGCTGAAGTGAGTCATCACAGTATCCAAATAAAATATTCACATCAATTTGACATATATTTCAAGTTCGTGACAACCCAGCAGGAAGTTGTTGATTTTTTTTTACAATGTACATGTCACGTGATTTCTTAAAAAGAAAGTCTGAAGACCGATCGCGAAACGACCAGTATTAAGTGTTCAAAATTCACAACTGTCTGAATATATTGCTATATTTATGATAAGGTGTGTTATCTCGTAGTTTTTATCCTAAAAAAGGTATAAATATTCTCGCATAAATAGACTAAAACAAAAAATTAGAAAAAATATTTCCGGAATTTTTACGTGTCTTTTTGATACGACTTTCAAGTTTATTATGTAAATTTCCGCTTCAGTTGTGAGGATAAACAAATTTCTTTGAACAGTTGAATCCTTTGTCCAATGTTTTAGATAAGAAATGGAATGTGAATATACTAAAGACAGATTAAGTGAAGCCCTTGTCCTCGCAAGAACTAGAGCAACTGATTTCGAAAGCGTGAAAAAGCTCAACTTCTGGTAATACTATTTTATTTACCTAGTCAATCTGTTACTAGAAAATAGGAATCCGGGTCCGTTCGCCCAAAAACACGTTCGCGCCCATTCACGTTCGCCCCCTGTCATTTTCGCACCCTACACGTTCGCACCCTTTTTATTGGTTTTGTGTTTAATAATTTTGTAATCGAGTTTTGGTTAGTGTAATGCTGTAAATATTTTTTTTTTCATTGTTTCAAAATAAAGTGAGATTCTGACAACAATTTTTTGTGTTGAATAAATCTTAATCATCTTTTAATTGGTTAGTGTATTGCTATAAATTTATGTTTTCATAGTTTCAAAATAAAGTGAGATTCTCACGTTTTTGGTTGTGCTGAATAAATTATGTTTTGGTTAGTGTTGTCATATAAATTTTTTTTTCATTGTTTCAAAATAAAGTGAGATCAAGGGGCCAAGCTGTTAAGTTTTTCTTTTTAAAATCTTCAATGTTTTACTCATACCAAGCTAAATACATGCAGTATTTACATCAAAGCAAGTTAAAACAACAATCATGATTTTCATACACACAACAATAATATCAAATTTAGCTATATATTTTTTTTGGTTTATACATATAAAAAAATATCTAATAATTCAACTTGAATTTAAATAAAAATTGGGTGCGAACGAACCTAGGGGGCGAACGTGTAGGGTGCGAAAGTGTATTGGGCGCGAACGGACCTGATACCGAAAATAGGGATTAGAGCAGCTTCTGGGATCATACTCTTGAAACCCTGTACTAAACTGCATGAAACTATTTGTTGTGGCAATTGATTCCAATTTAATATGAGGCAGGCGTTACCTGTGAAACGGGACGAAGTCTGTATACATTAGTTTTTTTTAATTCAAGCATATTTTAACTTCAGAATCTTGTTAAAAAAGAAATGGAAATATTGAAACATTTCTGATGCTGGTCTTGTTGTTAGGGAATTTTGTTGTGACATCATTTTCAATGTAAACAAAGAAACACTTTAATTAGGTAACGTTTTTTTTCATATCAGAGAATAATTAAAATGAAATTGTTATTGTGCTTCTTCCTATATTTTACAAGACTGATAAATATATATTTTACTCAGTCTAGTGACAAATGAGACTGGAAGAAAGAAAGAGATTTCTGTGCAGATGTGGGAAACTAAAAAAAGTGTGAAAAAAAAAGTTAACGATTTTGAGTTCATTTAGTACAAATGTAGTAGATTGATATTTTTTTTTTATTGATTTTTCTACTGGGGGGTAACAAAACATTTCGGCAGCCAGACATATCGGCACCCAAGTCCGAAGACATTTTGGCATCCATTTTGGACATTTCGGGATCCGGACATTTCGGGACCAAGACAATTCAGCACCTCGTTTTTAAAAATATATGTATTAGGAAAATTAAAGAATAGTTGCAGTAATATTATTAATTCGTAGATAAAATATGTATTACAAAAAATAATCATCATTTAATCAAACCCTAAATGATTATGTATGTAAATGAGAGTCAACATCTTCCTAGGTTTATATCTTTAATTATAAGGATGACTGATACCTGAAATGTATATATACACAGTACATTAGTAAATGATTAGTTATCTCCTCCCAAGGGACAAGTTTTTAGGATACGAAAAAACTTAAACAAATAAAGTCAAGTCTATAAGAAAATAAATCTTCAGGAATGTTCTGTTAAGTCTTCTGACGCGAACAAAATTAAACGCATGATGTCCTTTCACAATTTCAAACAAAAGTCTCTAGATTCACTTATTAATGTCTAAATATAATTCATTAATCAGTTCCTGAATCATCAATGTTATGTTCTGTTATGTATCGGCTCGGTCTTCGAGGTGCCAATAGTTCCTTTTCCCAGCTTTATTGTGTGGCTGAAGACGGAAAGAGCACGTGGTATCCTAGTTATAGCAGGTACATCTGGTTCAGGGTGTGGTGGTATGACTGGTCCAAATCTATTTGTGGAGGCTGTTGAATTGTCTGAGTTGCGGTTTTGAGTGGGACTGTAGTCGGTGTCTCATTCAATGCAGCTGGTTGACTTAAGATCCTTGATGGTGATAAAGACAACGGAATCTTGGGCACTTGTGGCTGTGTCGTCTTGGATGTAGTTGGAGAGTTCAAGATTACTTCCTGATGTTGAACTGTAGTAGGTGCAATCAAAGTACCTTGTGTTTGGTTGGTTTGAAAAGGAGTGAACTTTCAAGGTGCTGGCGGTTGCGGATAGTAACTCGGCCTGTGCCATCTACACGTATAACATACTGGTGGTATTGGCGTACTTCAACAACTGTTCCTGTGCGTTCCCATCTCCTGGGATGGTTGCCTACCAAGTTTTGTATGTACACATGTATGTGGGATGAATAAACATCATTTAATTAAATCATAATGGATTGTTAGATATGTTGTTGCATTAATCAGTATTTTATGTATAAATCTGATAATTCCTCAATAGAGATCAAAAGTGTAAAGCTTGTGTTTGCAGCTTGTGTTCTCGTTTGATCCTTACATCTGTTAAGACAACACAATACCTGAAAACTATATTTTATTGCTTTAATATTAAAAGCCATAAACATAATAGCGTGTACAAGCCATAATGAGTAAATAACCAGAAACATATATAAAGGTAAACACTTTTGGGATTCTTTTTCTTACACAATGTCAGACAACAGTTGTATACAGTGCCACAATGTTGTGCGCCATAGACAAGAAGCTTTACAATGTGATGGCTGTCAAAAGTGGCAACATAGAACATGCAACATGGGTAAGTGGCTTTTTAATATTTTAACTAAACTTGCAAATTGAGTTCAGGCCCTCATACATATATGTGCCAGGAAATTTTAATTTTTGGTTCACTATATTTAGATCAATGATAAATAATTTATAAGGTGCCGATTTGTCTACGTGCCGATTTGTCTGGGTGTGGAATTGTCTTTCGGGGTGCCGATTTGTCCGATGCCGATTTGTCTGGGTACCGAACTGTCTAGAATTCTTATTGGGGACTTTGTCCCCATATAACTGTACATGGATAAAATAAATATTTATAACTGTCTTTAGATGTTTGTATTTGCCTAAATAAGTGTGGATTACTATGTTTGGTTCTATTGTCTAGTTGGATCAATACTTGAGGTTAAATGTAGGGACTGCAACAATTTTGTTTATAATTTTGTAAAAGAAAACAAGTCTGTATCTTAAATGCCTAATTTCAAGTGGGTACCAATTTAGGTCTGTCATATCAGTAACTGAGCTGGTTTTGTGGAAGTGGTTGCATGTGAACTTGGCTGCTCTTCTCTGTACTATTTCAATTTCTGTAATTTGTTGTTTTTGACGTGGATCTTAAATGGTTGAGCAGTACTCTAATTTGGTTGGACAAGAGCTTTGAATGCATGAGCTTTAACTTTAGGTGAGGCTATTTAAGGCTTCTGTGAATAAATCCAATAGACTGGTTTGCTTTAATTTTGATGTCAATTATCAACATGTTTATCCCATTTTAAGTTTGATTGAAGAATTGGGCCTAAATATTTTGAAGAGTCAACTTTTTCGAGTGGGTGATTATGTAATTTGCAAGTAAAGTCTAAAGGTTTTTGTTTTTGTGTTACACTGACTCACTGAAATGTTGCGTTTATCAGGGTAAAAATGCATGAAATATACAGCTGAAAATCTTGGAAACACAAAAAACAAAAAAACACTTGATCCATGAAAGCAGCAATGAGTATACCACATGAATCGGAAATTCTATTAATAATAAGGTATAGAGGCATCTCAAATGTCGGGTAACTATATTTTTATATACATGTACATGTATCCACAATCAGGACTAATTGCAATCTTCATCCTCGTTGTAATAATATGCATAGGAATTCTACAATGTACTACCCATACACTACAGATAACAGTGGAATAACAGACATAACAGGTTAAAATTAACAAGTTTAAGCAAAAATTTGTAATTTAATTTTATAATAAAATTACAATCCCATGTTTCATCATTTTTAATCATTTTCTGTTAAAATCGATGACATCTTCAGAAAAATTGTTTCATCATTATTTTAAAGAAAGAAATTTAAAATAAATATAAATTTTTAGAACACAATCAGTCATATTTACAATTATTCATACTCTGTTATTTATTTGGACATCCTTTTAACGTGAATGAATGTAAGGTTAGAATCACACACCCAAAAGTTCCCACTGTATAGCATGTAGAACAATCACTTTTTCAAAAAATAAAAAATCTCCAATTTACCCTTTTCAAACTGTTTTGAATGAAAGAAAAATAAAGGTAAGATTATGGAAATGAAATGATTAGATATAAGAAGATGAGGTATGAGTACCAATGAGACAACTCTCCATCCAAGTCACAGTTTGTAAAAGTAAACCATTATAGGTCAAAGTACGGCCTTCAACACGGAGCCTAGGCTCACACCGAACAGCAAGCTATAATTCATCATAACAGATTAAACAAGGTGTGCAGTTTGTGTCATTTTGGCATTTACTTAATTTCATTTTTTTACAGGGGATCTGGCATCAGAGATGTGAGTGTGGTAAAGAAACTTCCAAATTTAGAAGTATGTAGCTTAAGGTAGGCAATTGTAACACATGTGACATACTTTCTTATAACCGAATTTAAAGTATTATTTGTAATCAGTCCCCTCTTGGAACTGTTTTTTATTTTAAAAAAATATTACAATTGATTATAATGATTTATAAATTTCGATATATCATGATCATGTATCCAATGTATGTATGTACAGACAATTTTGAAGGCTGAAATTACTATGACATTGTTTGGTAAAAGTACAAATGTATTAGGCCTTAATTATATATTATAATTTAATTATCCTTGCATCTATAGCACATCTCTAAAAAATGTATCCAATTGGTGCAAACTGACGTTAATGTATTAATTTTTTTCAAATGTATTTATTTTACTCACTGAAGTTTATTGGTTTTCAAAAACAATACATGTTATTTGACGTATCATCAAAAATATGAAAAATGAAATTATTTGCATGATTAATAAATAAGCTTCTAATAATTCTTTGTAGTGTGAATAATATATCGACATTGGAGGATTTTGCAGAGTGTGAAAATCTGAGGGAAATATTCATAAGAAAAAATAAGATTGAAGATTTATCAGAAATATGTCACTTAAAGACATTGCCAAACTTGAGGAATTTATGGTTGGCAGATAACCCATGTGACCAGACTGAAAACTACAGACAAACTGTGTTGAAAACTCTTCCAAATCTTCAAAAGTTAGACAACATAGGTAATATCATGTTGTTATCTGATAGTAGAGCATTATAGGGCAGTATTCTGTCCACAATTTGCATATTAAGCATCCTGGTTAATTTTTAAATTCCATCATGTATCTAAATATAATAAACATGATAAAGGATAACATCCATAGAACAATCATTTCAGATATATATAGCATCACATTCAATTAATATAGCATCACATCCATAACACAATCAAGATGAAGATCAGTTCAGATATATATAGCATCACATCCAAAACACAATTTATATGAAGATCATTTCAGATATATATATATACATGTAGCATCACATCCATAACACAATCTATATGAAGATTATTTCAAATATATAGATGTAGCATCACATTCAATTGATATAGCATTGATATCACATCCATAACACAGTCTATAAGAAAATCGTTTCAGAAAGCATTACATTCAATATAACAGCATCTCATAATTGTTATGCTAATAGTTATCAAAGGTACCAGGCTTATAATTTAATACGCCAGACGCATTTCGTCTAAATAAGACTTATCAGTGACGCTGAAATCAAAATAGTATTAAAGCCAAAGAAGTTCAAAGTTGAAGAGCATTGAGGACCAAAAATTCCAAAAAGTTATGCCAAATACGGCTAAGGTCATCTATGCCTGGGATAAGAAAATCCTTAGTATTTCGAAAAATTCATAATTTTGTAAACAGGAAATTTATAAAAATGACCATATTATTGATATTCATGTCAACACCGAATTGCTGACTAAAATACCCAGTGGAGAAAACTTGAGTAAGGTAAAGTTTTAAGTCAAATATGCCAATTTTTTTTATGTTTCTGATGTCACAGCGACATAAAAATTACATATCTGCATTGAAAAATAGTTTCCAAAGTGTTGAACAGTTTTACATACATGTATTTGCAATTTCAAGGGCCTTATTATGAATCTTACCATACCTCCTCCTGTAAATTACCTGACAGTTTTCTCTGAAATTGTCCTTATGACATACATGTACTGTGGATTCATTTATTTTCGTGGATACTAAATTTCGTGGATTGTAGAAAAATTATATTCTTGTGGATATTTTATTTAATGGTTTTGCCAAAGTCTGCATACAGGCCTATAGAAAATTTATACTTCATTGAACATTTAACTTTGGGGTTTACCTAAGTGACCTACATGTACAATGCATACCCACGAAATCCATGGAAATTGGTATCCCATGAATAATAATAAATCCACTGTATATAGAAGTACATATGAGACATGTTTTTTTTTTTTCAATTTATGTTTAATATAATTATTAGGTTCAAGATATTTACTTTTACACATCATTAGAATACATGTATCAACTGAATTTCAAATATTTTAGCTGTGTCAGAAGATGAACTTGCTCAAGCCCAGGAAGATGGTATAGACTTGTCACTTGATGGAGTTCAAGATGAAGAGGTCAAAAATGAGATAACAGATGAAACACAGCAAGAAATTAATGAAGAAGATGATGAAGAAGAAAATAAGATAGATGAAACAGAAAGTGAAATTGACACTAAGTCTTCTAAAAATGAAACTCCTATTGCAAACGGTGCTACTAAAAAAGATATCAATAAGAAGAAAGAACAGAAAACAAAAGAAAACCCTCTTGAAGATTCCATGTTAGACCCAGTTACATTGTCTTGGGAGGAAACAAAGTAAGTGCAGTGGAGGCACCAATCCCCCCTCAGCCTGGCTCAAATTAAATGTGTACATGTACTTGTAAAAATGTTTGGCGTGCATAAATGTTTTTTGGAACCCTGGTTGGATTGATTATGATGCACACACTATTAATGTAACTGCATTTATTTCAATTTAATGGCCTCATGTTGACATACTTTCAACAAGTGCAAGAGGCCATGGGTTTTATCCCTGCCTGTGTCACACCAAAGACTTGAAAATATGTTTTTGCTACTTCTATCCTATGCATTTATATTATATAGAATTTATTTAAATAAGAACAAAGTCTGTTCAGCTCTGACTCTGAACAATGTGAATGAATAGGGTGAATCGATCATCTAAAAGCAGTCTGAGGACTAAAAAATATTGGCTGGCACAAATTTATTTTTGAACCCTGATTGGATTGAGTATAATGCACACAATGTAACTGAATCACTGCATCAGTCCTCTTTTATATTTATAAATCTTTTGACATTTTTTTTATCACTTTGGTCTACTTTTCATGCTGGAGAAACATTGGTTATATTTTTCTGTTTACAGCAAAAATCAGTTTTTGAAACATTTATAGTGCCATCATGAAGTCTTCCTGCCAATTGTTACATTTTTGAGATAGCAAGATTAACAAGAAGTTGCACTTGATGTTGTGCAAAATAAACTCCCACTTGAAAAATTCAATGCTCAGTGTGTAAATTGTTAGAAATTCAAAGTGTCTTTAAACAGAAAGTATTTGCCAAGCAAATTTATAAATCTCTCTCACATTGTAACGAAACATTAGAAAAAACCAGAACAAAACTCAAAATCATTCCATTAAACAGAAACTATGTAATATGTGATAATAGTTATGAACAAAAGAAACATATGAACAGACTTTTTGAAGAATGGACAAAAATGTGAGGTTAATTATTGCGATTTTAAGAAAATCTGAATACAAATTTATATATCAGATATCAGAACGCCAGTTTTTATTTTTGTGATATATCATCCAGTCGCATTATTTGCATCAATAAATACCTTGCAATAATTTATGAATTTAAAGTATTAAATTCTTTTCTTTAATGATGCATGTAATATTTGCCACTTAATGTTAAAAGCATTAATTATATAGCCAATAATTTTATCATAATGTATGTATTTGTAATGCTTTCAGTAAAATCAGGGAAGAGTTGGGATTGAAACCTTTACCATTAGAAAAGATAACATCTCCTAGACCAGTGCGGAGCACTAAAGAAAAATCACGGGTATGTATATTTTACATTCTATTTACTACAGTGAGTACTAAAATGTAGTGTTATAAACAGAATGGTTGGTTTTAAGTTTTTAGTACATATACTTTAATATAGCATCAAGTTAAATTTTTCACTGCATCAGTCCTCTTTTATGTCCTAAGTTTTTATGCTGGAGAAACTTAGGTTGCATTTTATATTTTTGTTTTATATGGCAGATCTCTATAGAGATTGGTCTCTTATCCTTTGTGCATTTTGGCCTAATTTTTAACTCCTGTGCCCTTTTCACTTGTCAGAGCTTTAAGTTGAAATAAATATCTCTTTTTGTCATCTTTTTTTTGTCAAAATTTTTAGCACTCGTTTACCACTTAGGCAATCTTATTCTGTATGTGTAATGAAGATAATTTTGAAAGCAACATATTTACATATCTTTTTACAGTAGAATAAAATCAGGCAAATAAAGTTGTTGCAAGTATGTCCAACTTGGATCTTCTCCTATATGCATAAGTCAGCAAAGTTAGAAAATCACTAAAATAATTTGCAAAGAAAGCAAAAAAGGGTTTAACATGAAATACATTGATACAATAAATCTAATCATGCAAGATTACACAAATGTTTAACACAGTTCAAACAATTAAGCTGTAGCATGTGTATATGCAGAATTAGAATAAATGTTCATCAATCAAAATTTCTCTTCCTTTGAGGAACTGGCAAAGGCGAGACTCAGGCCTGGTGTTTCTTGAACTGGTTGCATTACAAATTTTTGTCTCTCCTGCAACGAAAGTTGCGTAGAGCGAGACATAGGATTGCTTTTCATGCGATGGTGATGGCGACGGCTCCAGCGTCAACAATTGTTAAGTTTTTCTGCTTAAGTCAGTTTGATAAGAACTACTTGAGATAGATCAATGATATTTTGCATGAAGTTACATTACTATCAGTACATATCAGTTTGACAACTATTTTGAGGCCCTGCCCCCTAGGACATGGCCCAGTGACTTTGAATTATTTAGCAATTTTCAATGTTAAGTTTTTCTGCTTAAGTTATATTGATAGGAACTACTTACAATAAACAACGATATTTTCTATAAAGTTACATTACTGTCTGTAGTGTACATATAAGTTTGTTGACCATTTTCAAGCCCTGCCCACTAGATCATGGTCTAGTGACTGAATTAATAAGCAAGGTTGCTGTCCATCAGATTGTCTTTTTCTGAATTTTATGCCGATAGGAGAGAAATATCTCTGTGTCAACAGTTTATTTAAGTTTGTAAATAAGGGGAACCACTAATGATAAGTTAGTGATATTTGGTAGGCTGTTGTATTACCATTGGCACATCTAATTTCAATGGAGATATTTAGCCTCAACACTATAGTCATATGGTCCTTTGACTTTGAAACTTTTTGCATAATTTACATGTTACACAGGTGTTTATATCTCTGTGTTAACAGTTTTATTTTCTGTTATGCAGAATCTTGATGTGCATAGTGAATCAATTTTTTATAGGGGTCCCGGTAAAGTGAGAAACGGAACAGAAACGAAACAGAGTGAAACGAAACATGACGAAACGAAACACGGCGAAATGAAATGAAACATGTAATTTGAGAAATGAAACACAATGAAACGGAACAAATTCTGTATTTTGAAGAACGACCCATAATAATCTTCCTAAGATCAATGCGGGTTTAGAGGGCCCCTTTGATCGAAAACGTCTAATTGTTTGCTTAAAAATCCTCAATATGGACAATTACGCCCCTTTTCTTAAAGCCTGGATCTGTCTCTGATTTTTTTTTACAAAAGATCTGATTTAATCTGAATGTGTGCATATCTTCACAATTACCAGTTTATTCGAAGACACATTACATAATGGGCTTAATTTCACTAATTGCTGAACTACAAAAAGAATGCATTACGTACGCTTTATATTTGTCTATGCTTTATAGTCCCACACATTGTTATTGTTAATAGTATGATGAATTATTAGTACGTATAACTTTTCATTCCATCACATCTGTTTATATCATTGTATATGCAATAATCTGTAATAGGTCTTTTATTGTTAATGCATTTGTGCCAATTAATTTGAGGTATTTGTATTCATGAATGAAACATTTACATATGTACGTATACCAAATGAAATAACCATAGCCAAAATGCGTAACTGGTATGGACACTTTGCCATACCTTTAGGTCAGTATAGTAGGATCTGAATGTTCAAGATGGATGCATTTACCCTATATGTGGCTACAACATGGTCAAATCTGACCTGTGACGTTAATTAAGGGGTCGGGGATTGACCACGTTGCAGCCTGACGTCTCTTTTGAAAGTACATGTGACCTTTAAAATGTTTAAACTGAGAATCAAATCAGTTTATAACTGAATAGTTTGCTTCAGTAAAAGTGACCTAGTGACCCGAGGAAATTTTTAATCGTGACCTTGTGACCTAATAAAAGTTGGTACTGGAGCACACCTTTTCTCCTTTAATTCATACAATATTGTATGTTCGACTCTTCATGTTCTACTTTCTCTTTTAAACTTAGGGGATGACCATTTGATATTCTGGGGGGGCCAGAAGGATTTTGTAAATAAATAACTCAGCCATGATAATAACAAAAATGAATGGTTTGTTCTGTGGTAGTTTGAAAATAAATAACTTGACTTACAATGTATTGAAAATAACTTGGCAGGTCTTTTAAGCCATTTTATAAATGCTATTCTGAAGTATGAGATGGCACCAGATTCTTCTAAAATTCGTCTTTTTTCATAATTTTTTCGGAAAAAACTTCCCAAATCTTTTAATAATATAAATATTAATGTATTTGAAATGTTTGACTTTGTCATTTCACTTGAGGTATATTGTCTCCTGAACATTTACCTCACTTTTATTACAGGGCCATAACTACACTGAGGCAAATGCCTCATGTTGGAAATTTCAAAACAAAAGCTTGTCTTCATATCAAATTGTTTTCACAGCAAGTGTATTGCAAGAAGCAAGTTCTGTTCACCCTCTGATGTAGCCCCTGTTTTTTGAGATCCATGTTTCTCATTTATTTTTATTTTTCAGTGTTGATTTTCTATAATGTTTGTCGTTTTGTGTTTTATCTGTTCCCGGGTTTGTCTTTTGTTCATTGATTGCCCTTCTTTATGACTATTCTCTTAGTGTTGCATTCTATTTGTAATTTAGTAATTATGTTTTAAACTTGAGTTTTATTATATTAAAGGACCTTTTGTCTATTACAAACTACTTTAAATTGTATCCCAGTTAGGAACTACATCAAGTTGTAATTGAAATGTGTTATAAAAACTGACTTGACATAGTTATATCAATGATAATAAGCCCCTCTTAACTTAATTTGAAAAAAAAACATAATTGACAGGTATAAAAGGTTTTTCTGCAAACTGAAACATTTTTTGCTTTGTCTTACATATTGGTCTTGTGATGTTGTCCCTAAAAACTAAAAGTCTTACACTAAATCTATATATTTTGCTTTGAGACCATAATATTGTAAAAAAAATGAAAACATAACTTGCGTTTCAGATTAAGAAAGGGTCTGGGAAATGTGAATAATGCACGATTTTGCATCATTTTTTCTATAGCATCTTGGGGCCTTTAGCGAACCCCAGACTCTTCACCGATTTTTTTTCACCTCGCTCAGCTCGGCAAAAATGTTTGACAACTTTTAAAAGAGGCTTGTTACAGCCCAGCTTTAATACATTGTACGTATGCAATATATGCCGTTTGCAATTCAGAAGATTAACTTCCAGAGGATGATGATTAATTCTGATTGACTTAATTGACTATATGTTATTTATTTAAGAATAAAAAAATTAATTCAAAAATGTTATAAATATAATTGTGAAAATAGATAATCAGTCCCTTGTTTTAATGAAAATGAAAAATCATGCTTCAACAGTGCAGAAAATAAATAATCTGTCCTTTTGGTCCACAAAAATAAATAACCCATCCAAAACAAATCCTCCTGCCCCCACCCCCCCCCCCAGAATATCAAATGGTCGTCCCCTTACTGAAGTTTGTGTTTTGGTAATCGCAATTTATCTTGACAGACGCGTGTTACTATAGCTAGTATCTACCACATTTTCAAAAGACAAGTTACAAAGTACATGCGGCATCTCCATATAGTTGAGGTCGATTGTACCTGTTGCAAATACTTTAAAAGGTTAAATTGAATTGAAATTATAACGAGATTGTCTTATCTGCTTTGCAACAAAATAAAAGAAGGAGAATCTCATGGACTGCCATAATAAAAAAATCTCTTAAACTTAAAAAAAATAATGTAGAAACGAATAAAAACAAGTATATGTATCCATAGGACAGTATGACTCGCTTAAAATATCAAATTTTCATGCTCATTGAATTCCTAATTTGGCAAATATTTCAAAAAGACCATGTCATAATGAACATGTGTATAGTTTCAAGCTGACGTGAACACAACTCCATTGTAATTTAATCTACGATAACAAACAACATAAACCTAGTATTGGACGGACGGACTGACGGACGGCAGCACAGATCAGAAAACATTATGCCCCACTACCGTAGTGGCATCAAAATCCTAATCACTAAGGAAAGAATGGCCAATTTTGTTTCAGGCGTATATTCAGACGATCCACAGTAACAGCCATTCTAATTACAATGTTTCCTCATTGTTGTGCGTGACAAGAAGCCTCAATATTAGAACAGACTCTAGCATAGCTGACGCACCTAAGTCTCACGTTAAACAAAAAAGTTTATTAATTGCAACTAATGCACAATGATACCCATGTAAATGGTGGGTCATTTTTTCTAAGTTGAATGGAATATTCGGTGTTGGTAACGAAGAAGACCAAGATCCGGCTTTGCAATTGTAGTAGCCTAAAATTACCAAAGGACGCCCTGAATCTGACCAGAAAACAGATGGAGTTGTAATAACTGATGGATGAATAGTATTTCATGTTTGATTAAAACAGCCATTAACAACAAGAAAACGATGAATGACATAAATGTTAAATTTCTTATGGCTGAATATCAATATGTATCGTTTTTTCTTCTTAATGTTATATGCTGCTGTTTCATCATTAAAGTAGGAAACAGTTATAGTATGTCATGTTGCTATTCGACTCAGGATGGGTTTGTCTAAGAGCTTGACATAATGAATAAACGCTTGTCTATTGTTGACTGTAAACTCTAGATGCCTTTCGAGGGTTTGTGTTGATGTGTTGCTGTCTCATTGACTTGCACCTAACATTAAAAAAAATAATGATTGAGTGAGTATATTTTGGTCTGTTTATTTTAGTTTCAGAGAAGGCAATATTCAAACTCAAAAACAAAGAATATAACATCTATCTCAGTTCATACATTACTCTTATTCCGTTTTATTTTTGAGATTAGAGTAATATTCAATAAAGGAAGTTGGATGGGTATAAAATGATACTACTAAATTGATGAAATAACTGTATATTGTAACAATCTTGTGTACTTTCAAAAACCTTGGACTCCCTTCGTCAGGCCAAACTGTTCTGTGCCAAGGCTTTTCCTCTTATACTCACAATCGCCTTCAGTGATAATGTCTACATTTTTGATTCCTCAAAAAGAAAAACAATAGATAAGGAAAAGTGCCAATGAGACAACTCTCCATCCAAATAACAATTTATAAAAGTAAACCATTGTACATTTACACATCTTTTACTACACGAAGTTTAAAATGAATTTCTGTGTCATTTGGTCTCTTGTGGACAGTTGTCTCATTGGCAATCATACCACATCTTCTTTTCATATTTACATCATGATCAAATTAAGTATCATGGAACCCAAAAAATATTGCAACAAAATAAAAAAAAATCACACAAACAACTCTTTTGTTCACATAAAAACGGGAAACAGTTTAAAGCTTTACCCCATGTGATGTCAGTTTAACTAATAAAGTGTCCGGTATGATATCTTTGCATTCATTAGCGATGACAATATCTGTAAGCGTGAAGTCTTGAAACTTGTTTGTTACGCAGGGTTTCTTGAGGTGAAAATATGCGAACTGCCATTTTTTCTTCATTTCACCTGATACTTTGTATTCGCGCTGACAATACACCCTTATGATCATTCTGTTGTTATCTTCGTCTCGTTCAAACTTTCATGAACAGCCATAGCAAATGCTTGCTTTTGTTTGAAAAAGATAAAGTATTTCAAACTTTGTTTCTTCAACTTCCTCAAATTTTTCCAAATCATCAACAACTGCCGCTAATGATCAGGTATCTACAACCAAGGGAGTTCGTTGAACAGAAGGTTCCTCTTTGACTGATGTTGCTGGTACTGGGGGCTCTTCCGCCGCGTCTTGGCTTAGAAATTTTCTTCTTTCCACCTCTAGCCCCTTCGAAAATTATATCAGATAAATGCATTGGCCACTATTTCCTTGCTTCGCCATGTAATATACTTAGCTAAAACTGGGACTATTATACTAACGGGACTGGAAACTGATCGATCTGTTGAGACTTCATTGTCCCGATAGCGGATTATTGATTTTTTGTTTTGATTGACAGCTTATCGTGCCACGTGGTTAATTAGCCTTCGGTACATGTAAACAATTGATTTTGGCGAACAAGTCAGCTTATAGAATACCGTTAAAATTGGTGGATTTGAAATTGAAATTAAATTAAATGCAAAAAAAAAAAAAAAATAATAAAAATATATGAATAATAAAACTATTTTAACAAATTAAATATATTTACTTGAAATAAATGTTTTCACAATGGAATAAACTAATGCCGGTTAAAACTGGGACAAGTTCTTGGAAAAAGTAGTTTTGAAAGATAAATACTTTTCTTATTGTTAACGAAAATTATTAATAAGTAGTCAATATATTAGTGTTGAAAATAAAACAAATAAAGTCGAAATGCCGGCGCTTTACTTGACCGCTAAGAAAACAACGTGTTGCCGAAAGTTAACAGATCATAATTAATCCTAATAAAACAATAAATGTGCAATAAAACCAATGTTGACAATTTCAGTTCATAATTAACCCTATAACAAAAGTTACCCGGGGTCTAATAAAATATAGCCACATTGTTTTGAACTTTTCTAAACTTCGTGTTTACACATAAATTTCAATATGGCAGCAATAGCAGTGAAAGGGCCTACTTTTGTAGTTCTGATTGTGGAACTTATTGAACATATTTTCACGAAGTCATATGCTTATGCCACCCGAAGACCATTACTACAAAAACACCCTGATTTTAATACAAATATTGCACATATAAATAGGAGTAAGCAATTTTATAGGAACAGTATAATTTATGTGAACCCTGCATGTGGTTTCCGTTTGTAATGAGAATAAGATTAATATTCCACTTTTCACTTTAAAAAGTGACAATAAAAAATAGGCCAATCCAACCTATAACCTATAAATATGATTTTACAACAAACCGAACTCGCGTATCTCTTTTCAATCAACAGTTTTAAGAAATTTTATGAATCATACTTATTTTCCCAGCGTCCCGACGCTATTATCATCCTGAAAAAAATTCAACCTTTAGATGTCGTTTTCACACAAGCCGGGACTTGGTGATTAATAACAACTGTCAAAGATCGAGATATCTTTTATCATTAAAGTAATCGTGTTTACATTAAGGATTATCATTTCGAATAACTATTAAAAATAAAAGCAAAGATTATACGATTAAGACACGCTGTCACTGTCAAAACAATATGGCGTATCGATAAATCTCGCGCAGGTAAAGTCTCGTTCTAACGACCGTGATGTTGAGTATGATTACACTGATTGGTGTAACAGTTTCCAGTCCCGTTAGTATAATAGTCCCAGGCTAAAACGCCCAAAAGTCGGCTCCAGCCACGGCATGTGAACAGATTTTCACGTTGTTGTATACAGGACAGTCATTACAAACGACTCGACCCTTACTAGTAGTAGTAACTAAATGAGGCTTACCAAATGAGTCGAGTGAATGTCGAACGTAACAACGTAAATCCCGGTGCTTTGTATCAGTGCATCGGCCCTTGACCATAACTCCTTCAGAAAGTCTTTTCCGACCCCTGAGAAAATAGTTTTCTCGTCGTATCTGATGGTTATTCCCGGATTTAAATCTTCTTCAGCAGCATCCGTTTCATGAGATGGTCGTATTTCGGTAGTATCCGTAGAGACCCTTATCTGAGTATCCGTAAAGACCCTTATCTGCTTAGGTTTCGACATCCGGAAATCGTCAAGGGCTTTCTTTCTCTCAGTCTGGCTGAGGCCATTCCAAATGTTCCTTTTTGCCTTAGATAGCCAAATTCAGTTGATAAATCGTAGGAACCATACACGTATATGCTCAGTTCAAATTCTCGCATCTGTGCCTTAACATGTTCTTCTACCTTCAGATTAAGAACCGGCATTGTAATTTTTTCATTACGAGTAATCCAATCTTTCAAGTTATCATGAATACTTTCTACCCTATTGTTTGAAAACAACCCGTCTAACCCAACCTTTTGACAAACATATATATTCAAATGACGTTTAAAAAGTAATGCCTGAAATTTGATAAACCAGGAATGAAAGCCCGGTAATAGTTGATCCCAAGTGGCCTTAATATCACGACAGTTTTTGTCAAATTCAATGTCCAATTCAGATTCTGTCAAACCCTTTTCATGTAATGTTTCGAATTTGCGTCCAAAAATATCTGAAATGATATGTCGTTCCACAGATTTAGTTGAATTGTATTCTCTTAGTTTTTTTTTCTATGTTTTCATTTTTATGGTCAACACATATCAGTATTTCGACTGTTGGAGGGAAAACATTACGACAAGCAATTAATAAAGCCTCTTCTCCGTCCGTTCCTATTGCCTTAATATCTTTTAAGCATGGTTCCATTCGTATCAATGACCAAAGGAATTGAGCATAACTGTCACTGCCCTGACTAGTATGTATAAGGGCAGGACCAAATGCATGGGGAAAGCGCCCTCTATATTTCCCGTCTGCATGAACAACTCTATAATATTGGTAACACGTATCTGTTACGTAAAAATCACCTATGTTAAAAGTAGAGTCGATGGAAAAAAACAGAAAATTTAGTGGGTCCGGTACAAAAAGTTTTAACATCCTGAATTTGTTGTGAAGTTGTTAGAATGTACTAAGTATTTTCACCCCACATGTTCCATTCTCGAACAAATTTTCTTCTCTTATCTGTGCGGCAAGATGTCCGAAGTCTGGACCAGCTTCTTCCTTCCTTTTTCTTTTCATATGTCTGTTAATATTATATATCTGTTGGACGTTTCTTGGTTCTAACGAAGCTGACGTTGTTACCAGAGGCCCTCCCGACTCCTTTAAAAGGTCACTGAAAAGTCTCTTTGGTTAATTAACATCTACAAAATCTTTCATTTTGCTAATTATTGAAGGGACCGTCTTCATATGTGGCCGTCGTCCAATGCTGTTTCCGTGGGGTGCAAGTACTATGTCATCAGATGTACAATTTTTTAGAATGTATTGAACTGCATATCTTTATGAAACGTCATTTTTTTATTTAACTGTTGAGATGATACGCTGGAAAATACTTTTATTTGTTTCATGTGTTGCCTTGTGTCGGCCGTATTGTCTTTTAAGAATATGAGAATAATTAGATTTGTTACTGGTTTCTGCTGTCGACACATGGCCATCATCTACTCTAACCTTGAAATACCGTCTTGGCGAAGAAGTTTCCCAAATACCATTGTCGTCTGAATACAACGATTTAACATCTATTTTGTGTAGATCAATAACAAAAACGCAATTTGTTCGGACGCTGACTGGCTTTACTTTGCATATCTTTGCGTCATCTACCTCACCAAAGCAAATGCGGAATACATGTATATCTAAAGAGTCTAAACCCGTATTTGGTCTGCTATGGATTGGAATATCCTTGTTATTGTTAAGACACATGGGGAAGTCTTCAGTTTCAATTTTTTTTAATGGTGCCTGCAACAATGGGAGACTGTCGGAGTCAGAATCAGATGATATTGTGACGCAACCTTGATCTTCTAATTTCACTTCAGTCAATTCATTATCGAACGATAATGGCCAGTTAAAGTGCCCCGATTCTTTCTTTGGTTTATTTTGGTTCATAATTATGACATCGGGGTCTATTTTAATGTTTGTTAATTCGTCCGAAGAGGATGATGATAAAACTGTGAAAGGTTTTGTTTGTTGTTGGTTCTGTTGTCTTAATATTTCTTCCTGATACCGCTCTAAATTATCATCCTACAACATTAATAACTCGATATCAACATCAGCATTCATTTCTACACAGAAAAAGTAGATATCAGATATTTAGTTTTCCTTTTCGTTATAATCAAGAAAAGAAGCCCTTTTGTATTTTTGAAATCAGTCAATATTTGTTTCTATAGTATTTCATTACAATTTGTTCATTCTTTTTTCTTCTTTCTTTGTGATCCGACATACTAGTAAAGGCATTGCATAGTTGGAAAATATAGCGAAACATGCAGCTTGCAAATGAACTTGGTGATACTCCTTTATAAATTCCATGATACAAGTATGTGTGATATTTTAACATAGTACAATAATTAATATTGTTTTTGTATTTATGGTTAAATTCTAATTTTACATAATAATTACCAATTAGGGACTTTTGACGAGGTCAATACATTATATATGGACTTGTTCAGATGATATTGACCGAGGACGAAGTCCGAGGTTCAATATAATCTAACAGGTCCATATATAACGTATTGACTGAGTGAAAGTCCTTAATTTATATATTACATATGTAGATCATAGCTTGGGTTTTAAAACAACATTGACTGGATGTTAGTATTTCTGGAAATGATATTGTCGCTAGGTTACTGTTTTTGAAATGATATTGAAGCTATGTTACTATTTTTAGTAATATGGCGTCAATATCATTTCTAAATATAGTAACATCGATTCAATATCATTTTTTTTAACTATTTCTAAATATAGTAACATCGATTCGATATCATTTTTAACTAACACTGCATACATATGTATTTTTAAGTATCGGACTTCAGTCATTCAGTCTATACGTTATATATGGACCTGCTAGATTAAATGAAACCTCGGACTTCGACCTCGGTCAATATAATATGAACAGATCAATATATAACGCATTGACCTCGTCAAAAGTCCATACTTGATGATTATATGCCTGTATGGTAAATACTCACCTCTTCAATTGCATATATGATGGTTGCATCAAGTTCTGGTACATCTTCCATGTTTGACGACTCCTAAAACAATTATTTTCAAATTGAAAAAAAATCTTATTTGTTAGTCGTTAAGGCGTAATTTGCGTAAACGATGTTTCTTCATTTGTTATATATGCGGTGATCTAAAACCAGTTGTTTGTAACTATGATACAGGTTATGTTCTTCTCGTATATTTTAGTTGTTAAGGTACGAGACTACAAAGATAATAAGAAGCTTGATCAAGAAACATTTCGTGAAATTTGATAATTTTATGTCTGGTACTTCTTTCACTCAGAGATATCCAACCAGTATCATTAAAAGTTTAGTTTTAGAACAATGTTTGGTTGCACCTGTGACGATACGAGCAGCTTCTATTTGGATGCTCTCTAGTTTGTCCTTTAAATAAATTGGTAAATGTTATCCCGCACAGTAGCCGCATATTCAAGAATAGGCCTGATCAGATGAAACTGATATAATAACTTGTAAATTAATTATTACGCGATAACTTAAACTTTAAACTCCTCGTAAGATTTAAGCGCGGCGTAGTTTTAATAATAATATAAATAACATGACTTTCCCAACAGCCGTTTTCTTGAAAAATTAACCCTTAATGTTTATGTTTTTCAACCTCTTGTATCAGCGTATCATTCATATATATTGGTGGGTTATGGGGTTTTGCTGTTTTTCTAGATATGGTCATGGTTTCAGTTTTTCTTGGGTTAAATTTATTAAGCCATTGTTGAGACCATAAGTGATTTTTTTCGATATCAGAGTTCATTAACTCAGTTGTAGCATACTCGTCCTCAACAACTATATATAATGATGAATCGTCAGCGAAAAGTCTTATGTTGCATGATTTGTCACATACAATATCATTTATAAATAATAAAAATGATACATGCATGGCCTACAATTGAGCCTGGGGTCACCGTCTTTAAAACTATAAACATCAGAGGTCTGTCAGGGTTTATCTGGGCATTTTGGGAAAAAGGACCCTGGCCAGTTTTGGGAATTTTTAACGCGGTTTTCAATGAAATTGGGAAAACAACCAACATACCAGATGTTAGTTTTATAGTGTGTTTAGTAAAGTAAGGACGACACTTCTTGGTTTTAAATATAACAACAAGGCATTAAAATTTATTTGAGTATAAAAAAAATGAGTTCTTAAAGGATTGTTACATTTTTGATTTTGACATGAAAATTTGTGAACTCAAATATTTTGAGTTCTGTATAAAATATATCCTGTTTCTATTTTCTTTTTATATGTCTTTAGTTTTCAATTTTAGTGTTGCTATGATAGCTGTCACATGCTTGGTTCTTTTAATTTTATTTACTGTATTTGATCGACAAACCGGAATTATAGCCGTATCCGTTTCCGGAATTGATCTGGTTTGAGTATTTTCCCACACTTCCTGTTTATTTATGGCAGCCATTGTTTGTAAATGTTGTTTTGTCAAATTATGTTTCAACTTGGATTTACACAGTACTTGTTGGCGATTTTTGGCATAAAGCGGTTGAATAAAATAAACATTTCTGTCATGATTAATAAAGATGAAAATGAATTTTGTGATCATTTGGGAATTTTGCTCCCAAAATTGGGAAAAATGTAGGGTTTTTGTTGTTGGGAATGGGTCCGAATACCGGACCCCGTGGAATCTAGAAAAATCCATGCAGTCTGTCCTCCTATGACAACTCTTTGTCTTCTCTCAGATAAATAACACTGAACCATTTCAGGAGGTCCCATCTTATTCCATATTTTCCTAGTTTATGAATGAGGCCTTCATGCCAGACCCAGACTGATATCACAAAACACAACTCTGATTCCTTTCCAGAATCAAGGGCTTTAGCATTATTGTGGGTAATATAAATAAGTTGATTTACAGTACTATCTCCAGTAATCCCGACCGTGCAAGGGCTGTATAGCCAGTCAAGGTCGTTAAAAACTTCCATATATATCTATCTCCAGGCATAAAACCTGATTGCAAATGTGTAATTAATTTAAAATGCAGAATTGGTTCCGTTTCGTTGTGTTTCGTTTCTCAAATTACATGCTTCGTTCGTTTCGCCATGTTTCGTTTCGTTTCGCCATGTTTCGTTTAGTTTCGCTCTGTTTCGTTTCTGTTCCGTTTCTCACTTTACCGGGACCCTTTTATAGAGATTAGTTTATTCTTTGAAAATATTAGATCTGCTTATTTCACGAAACGTTTTAGAAGGGCATTTTACACCTAGGGTGGAAATGTATACAAGTAGATCTATGAAATTTTATTATTAATAGCTTCAAATTCATCATGGACAACACCATGCATTTAAATAATTTTTGGGAAAACACTGTATATATTTCCTATTTTTCAGAATGCCCATGTGTTACAAGCTGTTTTGCTTCTTTTAAGAGAACTCGATAAAGACCATCTTGCGATTGTTCAGAGCACGATACAAAGGATGAGGTCATCAGATTCTTGAAACATGGATACATTTTTACACTATAAACCATTCATAAATGGTTTGTTCTGTATTGTTTGCTTATAAGATATACTACAAGAAATAGATTCTACAATTGTTGCATGCAACTTGCATTTATGTATTAATTCCATGTTACTAGAATGAAATATATTTTTCATTTTTTCATTTGAATTATATTTTGCGTACTACTCCTGAAATTGTTGCCAGGGAAGTTATACAAAGAATTAACTATGAAAGCATTATTATACACATGAGGGTATGGATGGGGTTTACAGAATAAAAATAATGGGGAAAAGTGCAGAATAAAGGGCCAAAAAAATAAAGAATAGGGAAAAATGGACCAAAATATATAGAACAGAGAAAAAGTGTGTGTTAGAATATAAAGAATAGAGAATAAAAGGCAAAAATTTAAAGAAATGAGAAAAATGGCCTAAAAAAATAAGAATAGCATACAGAAATGAATGACCACCCACCAAGACCCTCACACATGTCACCAGGTCTCAAAGGTTTTGTACCACAAAACTCATATAATTTTTGTATTCATTTAGTATGGTTAATGTAGGAAACCATGATTAAAAGACACATATATATATATTTTTTCATGAAACCACAGAAATTTACATTCTCAATATCATTTTTTTTTTCACAAAAAGATATTTAAAATATGATTTGTGTTAAGGGAGCTACCATTTGATTTTTATGGGGGAGGTTAGAATGAAAAATTTTGTCCTGCTTTTTTTTTTTTTTTTATCTCTGTCCTGCCTTTTTATTTTTCACTCTATTCGGTCCTGCCTTTTTTTTTTTAAGTTTATCCTGACTTTTTTGTACCTAAATTGTCATCCTGACTTTTTTTTTTGCAAGTGTCTCATCCTGCCTTTTTTTTTTACTCAAAACTCCTGTCTTGCCTATTTTTTTCAAATTTCATCCTAGCCCCCCATAAAAATCAGATGGTAGCTCCCTAACATGAAAATGTAATCCAGTTCGATGGTATTTCAGAATATATTTTCTGTCATTTAATGATATTTTTGGTAAAACTTATATGCCAGTAAATCAAGCATTATGCAATGAAAAAACTGAACACATTTTTTTCGTATACCAGATGATTGGATATTTAAAGTCAATGGTGAAACATAGAGTAATGGATTAGAATTTGGAAGGTCTGAAATGGACCCAAATGTCTTATTTTATATATTATGATAGACAAAAAAATCAAAAAATTGGAAAGTAAACAAATCATTATTTTTTTTGGAATTTACATGAATTCAATTATACCATCATACATTGTTTGCTGTATAGAAAAGATATTTTAGTGCAATAATTAGCATTGATATTTACACATCTCATTTTCAAAAATTATCTTTACATAGAGCAACAAGACTTGTCTTAAAGGATTCCAAGTTATGTTTATTTCTGTGGATATGAAATAAAAATTATATTTAAGGAATGACTGTAATATTTTTCTGTCTATGAAGAAATAACATCAAAATGTGTGGCACACTGAATAACCCGCGTAGCGAGTTATTTTAAAGTGTGCACCACATTTTTTATGTTATTTCGAATAGACAGAAAAAATATTACAGTCATTTCTTATAATTTAATTCTAAATTCCATTTTAAACTGGAGTAAACCATGAAAAATTGTTGATGATGTCACGGTCACATGACAAAATTATGTCTATGAACTGATAAACAAAACAACGTCAGCCAATCAGAAGACGCGTTACATCCAAAATTAAAATTATTCCAAATTGTTGAAAAAATAAGGTAGGAATTAATGGTGATCATTAAAACTGAATAATAGATTGTTATTTTAAAATGTTGATTTTGTAGACAAAAACAGGAAGAAAATAAAAATTTAGTAACAAAATTTCTGCTTCAATATTTATTAATTATAAATAAAAGGAAATGTGGTATGAGTCAGAAACCCAACACCACACATGATAAAGTTATTTTTCCACCTATAAGCAGATCAATCCATTGAAAATTTTCTTCAACATACATTATAAATCTAGAATGATAGTATTGTTGGGATGTATATTATATACAAAAAAATGCAATAAAATTTGTCTTGCCGGTATATTTTTGTTGTATTTTTCAGCTGGAATGATTGATTTATTCCTATGAGCCATTTACAGACATCCACGACTGAAATCATTATCCATTTATTGAAAATGTCATTTTGTATTTTCATGTTGGATATAATGTGTGGTACAATGTATTTTTATCAAACTGCTGAATGTGGACATTTTGTACTAAGCAATTTCTTTTTCCTCATTTTGCAGACAAGTTGTTTGCTTTTTTTTTATTTTTTGATCTGAAGAGATGAGTCATTCACAACAGATTTTAGTGCACCTGGCCCACAGGGCCAGTGTGAGCATTTGCCATCACATGGCATCCATTGTCTGTTGTAGTCCGTCGTCTCTGTCATCGACAAAAATTTTACAAAAATCATATCCTCTGAAACTGCTGAGCCAATCTTGGCCACAATCAACATAAGTATATCTAGTTTTAGAAATGTATCTCATGACCCTGACTAGCTACCAACCAACATGACTCAAAGTTGAACATAGGGGTAAAATGGAATTTATGTCTATTATCTTGAAAACCACTACAGATCTTACTTTGCAAAAATGTTCAGAATGATGAGATCTGCCTTCTGTCTAGTTATCAAAACTGTCAAACTCTTGTAGAATTAATTGCGCTTAAATGACAAATTTTACCAATTTATTACATTTTGGCTAATTATCTTGAAAATTATTACAGATAGACATAAACTCTATGTAGTGAAAATAGTCAGCAAGACAAGATCTACAAGAGAGGCGAAATATACCAGAGGGACATTCAAACTCACAAGTCGAAAACAAACTGACAACACCATGGCTAAAAAAGAAAAAGACCAACAGACAAACAATAGTACACAAAACACAACATAGAAAACTAAAGACTGATCAACACGAACCCCACCAAAAACTGGGGGTGATCTCAGGTGCTTCAGAAGGGTAAGCAGATCCTGCTCCACTACAAATTAGTTTACATGGCTGAAATCATCAATTGGTTCCTCATTTGCGTAATTGCCCTTTAATGATTATTTTTTGCATATTATCTTGAAAACTATAATAGATAGAGAGAAATTTTAAAAAGGAAAAATGATCAGTAAGACTATATCTACATTTAAGTCAATTGCGGAAAATTCACTTGACTCCTTACAGGAGTTATCACTCTTAAATGACAATTTTTACCATTTTATTCTATGTTTGCCCATTATCTTGAAAACTATAATAGATTGATAGAAACGATAAAAAGCAAAAAAATTAAATCATTAATACAATATCATTGCGGAAATCGTCAGTTGACTTCTTATAGGATCTATCGCCCTTAAATGACAAATTTCCTTTTTACATTTTTGCCTATGATCTTGAAAATATAATAGAAAGATAAAAACTTTAAAAAAAGAATCAACAAGACATGATTTTTCGAATAGGTCAGCTAACATGGAAGGATAGTTGTTTCATTGTCAAATTTTAAAAGATTAGCTATTTAGATATGACCTATTGGAATATCAACTGTGTTGGAGCTCTAAAACAAATATTGATTTGTTTTGAAAATTTGCACACAAAAAGTTAAGCTTTTTTTAATTGTAACAGCTGGATTTTCAAATTTATTTAGTAAAGTTTTAATTATATACACTGATTGGAATACTAAAGTGATCACACTATAACAGATTGGCATAACAGAAACATTCAATATATAACTCGTTTTCACTTGCTCCTGGAGAGAGGAAGTACCCTATTCTATTTCAAAGTTAAAGGTCAAGGTTGCAGAGAAGCACTACAGAAAAGCTTATAGAAATATGTGATAGAGTTTTCACTATATATCAAATCTCCATAAAACTAAAAAAATACGTTAAGATTCTTTTTTTGTTTTAAGGTCTGGGATCAAAGTTAATGGTTACATGATGGTAATTATTGAAGGGGAGAGTTTAAGGGCTCCATTGAGGCTTGATTAATCTAACTTTTTATGACTTGGTAAAATGAACAGGACAAACCAATACAGGAGCCTAAAGTAAAGAGGTTGCTTTGGTTGCTGTTTTCCATAAATGTTTTGCGTTGAAGATTATTACCTCAAATCAAGACGTTGATTTTCTCTAAATTGTTTCGCTTACTTATCCAGTGTCTTTTTATAGCTTACTTATATAAAGTATTGTGATATGCATATAGTCAATTTCAAGACTAGAGGTCAATGTTAGATGTCACAGGCAGGCATAATAGAAAAAATATTCGGTCATGCAATATTTGGAAATTTGATTTTAGGTTTCATCAAACTTGGTGAAATGATCGTCACTGAGATGACAAACCTGTATGATTTCAAATGGAATTGGAATTCTCCAGTATATCAAATAAAGGCAACAGTAGTTTACAGCTGTTCAACTTGTGAATAGATTAAAAAGAGAGGCGAAAGATACCAAAGGGACATTCAAACTCATAAGTCGAAAATAAACTGACAACGCCATGGCTTAAAAGTAAAATTCAAACATACAAACACCAGTACACAAACCACAACATAGAAAACTAAAGACTGAGCAACACGAAGCCTACAAAAAACTGGGGGTGATCACCGGTGCTCCGGAAGGGTAAGGAGATCCTGCTCCACATGTGGCACCCGTCGTGTTGCTCATGTTAGTACAAACCCGGTGACAAGTCTAATTCGGTAGGTCACATTCGGAGAAAAGGGGACTGATTGTAGTTACGACAATTGGAACATATCCGTTGTCATCTGTGAAACAGATATTCCATAACTGTCAACCAACTCATGATGGCGTCCGTAAAATTTACGAAGGGATGATTTCAACTTCACCAGTTGGAACTCTTGGTTTAATAGCTTCTTTGTGAGCAGCAACACTCTATCAAGGAAATCATGATAGGAAATATAAGCCCTGGAATAAAGTATCAACTGGGAGATATATACTCCGTATGCAGGCGCTGCTGGAATGTTGCTACATAAAAATGGAATGATCACAATTGGGAAGCTGAAATCATCTCTTTTGTCGCAAAGTTTGGTTTTCAACCGAACCCTTGTCAATTTCTAGATGTAAGTCAAGATATGAGGCGGACTTAACTGTATTTGTTGTATCCTTTATCTCAAGTGTTCGATGGGATAGATGCGTTCAACATAGTCACCAAATTGTGTATTATTTAGTGAGAGAACAAAATCAAGGTAACAGACAATTGTTTCACATGCATTGGTACCAACGATTTGTTAAACTAGTAAAAGTCAGTGTAACTAGTTTTAAAAGCACTTTTGTCTATTTTCACAAACACCAAAGCTAGCTACAGCTCATATGGGAATGTACCGAGTGCAGGTTTAAAAAACACAAATTTGAAGAAAAATAAAGAAGGAAATCTTACGTATAAACTCAAGGTGCGACGACAGAGTAACAGTCTCCTGACATGGTCCGTGGATGCATCACCTGTCGCACGATTCTAATTATATCAAGTAGATTCCATATAAATTATATCTGGTAGAAAGTGTCAAAACTCATTTAAAGACACAGCTTATAATTCATCATCGGTGCTCGAATCAAAACAGCAGGAAGGACAAATAAATTACAGAGTTAATACCTAATAAACCAAATATTCTTTGCACCTTTGGATTGGCTATTATCAGATTAAGATTAGATAAGGTATTGTTTATGGCTAAAAGATACTGTATGGAAACACAAATGTTTACATCCGGACGTGCAGACGAAGAGACGACAGACTGCATTCATCATATTATAAGTCGAGTTCGACTTCGTCGCAAAGCAGTTAATAGTGTTGTGATATTTATTTCATTAAATTTCACTAAAATGATATTGTACATTACCCTTACATGCATAATAAAGTTAAGTTTATCGTTTTGGATGTATGTATTTATTTAGTTAAAGTCCAATATCAGGTCTGATTTTTTAATGATTGAGATTTGAAAAATTTATGTTATATTTTCAATTCATAAGACTTCCCTATTACATTTCGATAATATTGCAACTATATTCTTAAAATATATAAAATTAAAGTCCAGTAGACAAATATGTTGGACTTTCAGAATTTTCGCCAATCCTAACAGCAGTGATCTCGTTACAAATTTTTTCTCTCACACATTTCTAGATGAAATTATATCTGATGGTTCGTGTACGATTATAATTTTATACTTGTGCACATAAACGTGTGTCTTAAAAGAACTTAATATGTTCCTGAAAACTAAAAATTGGATCAGTATATGATAATATTGACAAATATCAGGCTGTATCCTATATCCATGTATTATGTTATTGCATAAATTATAAAATTACAATTCAGTATTACTACATGTCCAATATGAGAATATTGAAATAAGTGCCAGAGCAGGCTCATAACTCGGAACAAGGTAAACTGTAAACATATTCTTTTCAATATAATACATATACATGTATATTAAAAATAAATATATAATATATTGATTATATTACTTAGTTTGAAGTAGCTTTTTATAAAGTTGAATTCAGTCAGTAAATAATTTTATAAAGTGTCGCTTCATAACCGTTCAACAGGACTAACATGTTCAAGTTCATATCATAATCTATAATTGTTGTCGGTTCGTTATGTATGACTTTGCCAATTTTCCCATCGCATGATATCGCCTGTAGACCAGCAGATCTATCCGAAACTACAACGTTTCCATACTTGTCCACCGCAAGAGATGACTTCGAACTATCATTGTAATAATAATCTGTACGAAACTGGAAAACCGTCCACGGTAGTTGCTGTCCTGGCGACTTGGAACTATCCTTTTTACCTCCGAACTTCCACAGAATATCACCTGTTAAATCGCAACACACTACTTTTTCACATGTTTTGCTTTTGCATGTAAAGTATATTTTGTCTCCAAATTGCGCCATTCGGAATTTTGATGGAGTTTGATGTTTCGGTAGCGGTATGCATCCCATTATGTTACCTGACATAGTTGATATAAGAATTTCATTCGTATACAATGAACTACAACCGAGAAATAATTTGTGATTATTAAAAACTATATTGTATACCTCACAATGTCTGTCTATGTCGAATCTGCTCTTCTTTTCTTCATCGTCTAAATTTATCACATCGATAGTCCGATTGCCATGTGATACAGCTATTCTTTGAATATCGATAACTGTGATGTCAAAAAAAGAACCCCTCTCTGAAATAATACTCTTTTCCAGAGAACCGTCTTCTTTGTGGACAGTAAGCCTGAGATTGTCGAGAACTGCCACTATAAATCTTTTATCTGGCAAGATTCGACAACAAGTTATTGTAAGATGCTTCTTCCTTCCACATTCAAATTGAATATCATTTATTTTTTCAACAGTTTTTATCATCGGTCCAGTCTCTCTAGATCCTGTCTTCAAATCTTTAGTACAATATTCTACTTGTGGTCTGTAATCAGCTCTGACTTCCCCAAATGATTTAGAATTCATTACTGAAATCAGCTCTGGTGATGTTACAAATAGTAAATCGTTGGGTTGCTCTACGCGTACAATAGGATTCACTGCCTTTTTTATTTCATCGATTTGTTCTAGGCCTCTACGACTGAAAATAAAGAGATTTTTATCAGAGGCATACTCTTTGGCAAGTGTTATGTTTCTCTTTATTTCTCTTGCTTCTTTGAACCTTTCTTTCAAAATCTGATGCTTCTCTTTCATTGGTTTCACATGTATATTACGCTTCAAATCATCAATTGCTCGGGCTTCTAATTTATCAAGCTTCTTGTTAATTTTATTTCGTATTTCTTTTATCTTACATATTATTCGATCAACCTTATCATTAATATAATCAGCAATTTCTTCATGACACATAATTCTTTGCTCAACTTTTTAAGCAAATCATCCAATTGTTTTTCAAAGTTTGATACATAATCTTTTGTATTTGAACTATTCACGGCTTCTTTTATGGCTATGATGTCATTCTCGCAGCGATAGGTAAAAATCGTCGACAAACACTTAAAACATAAAACTTTATCTTGTGAGGGACAAAAATATTCAAAATTCTCTCCATGTGTGTTACATCTCTGATAACTTTTAGAGAGGTCGGCAATTTTGAAATAATCGTCTACTGATATCACGCGATGATCTCGTAGTATCTTATGGAGTTTGTGATCTTTGACACATTCGTTGCAATAACCTTCTTCGCATTCCGTACACCATTTGCTTGCTTTTTTCGACTCATTTTTATATTCACATGGTCCACATTTAATCATGGAATCGTCCGCCATATTACTGTAAAAAAAATACTGTAAATGAAAATAAATGACATCTAAGGCTAAGACTAAGATGCCAAATATGTGATGATTGTTCATGTTTGTAAGATCATTTTCATTATTTCCTGGGTGTTGCTGACTACTTGTAGAGTATATAATATGTCATGATTTTACAATGATGAAGTCGATAAAGATGTTTAAAAATACTAATGATACAGATAACTGTGTGCTTGACACGTTCTTCTATAAGTTCAGTCAAGACCAAAGTTGGCCGGAAAGCCAGAAATCGATGAGAACAAAAATTAGACGGTCCTAGACAGAATGATCAAAATCTGTCTGGATTTGCCTTGAAGGTCGGTATTTTTGTTATACTTTTTTCGCTTTTAATTGATAGTTGTATTATTGTTATGATAATAGATGGTTTTATATTATGATTGTATATCTTTTATTACTTTTAACAACACATATCTAAATTATAAATACGTTTTCTAAATCAGAATTAAAAACAAAGTATGTGTAAATATTTTCAAATGAGTATATTATCGGTAATAATTAATGAAATAATTTTGAGTCAGTTGATTTCGAAGTGTCACAGTTTCATACAAGTCAGTTAAATAGATACATTACTGCAAAAACAAATGTACGAGGGAATATGAACAAAAGAAGGAATTCGAACGTGTCAGATGCCGGTCTCAACAGGAAATGTATATCAGGTAGCAAGTGTTTTGAGAGTGTCATATTCTATGCGTGTAAAGTGGAGAGAAGATATCAAGTGGACAAAGAAAAATCGAAGAAAACATCGACCAACTAAAACGTACAAAAACAGACAACATGCAAAAACATTACACACAAAATTTAATTGAGCAACACGAATCCTACGCGGGTGAACATATGCACTCCGGAAGGGTCATAAGATCTAGGTCCATTATTGACATCCACCTATCACAAGTAGTCATGATTTAAGTTTTCTTATGGTCGTGGCCTGTTACTGTGATGAAGAGATATTTCTTGTATCAAACTGCGTGGAGTGGGATCCTATTAAAAAAAGTATTAACGACAATACCGAACTGAAAGTTAAATTCAAAAAGGGAGGATATTATAAAAACTGACAAAAAGTAACGTTAGATACGAAAAATGCGTTAATTTGATTGGCTTGTCCAGGATCATGAAACTATAATGCGACATTTCCATTAGGTTTTCGTAAGTTAGATTATTGATGTTTTTCAAAGGTCAAAACAATGTACATTGTCTTCATAGGAACAGAAATATGTGATTTCTTCAATAATATACAAAATACCCACACTTAGTCTTTTATTAGCTGATAAACTCTTTTATTTGTCATTTTTTTTAAACTATTTCATTTTTAAGCAGCTATTAAAGTTTGAACCCGGAACAGAACATGTGACGTCACACTGGCCTGTGGAAAAGAATAGATCAACGAGTCACGGGATTTAATATATAACACAAAGAGAATGTTTACCATATTAAGATAAATAGGTTAAAAAAAATTAAACAACTCGTGAGAATTGGATATCGCGTGATATCAACTCTTGTTATTTAATCTAAATAGAAACAATAAACTCGCCAAAATGCTCGTCAAATGCTCGTTTAAAAAAAACCAAACGACTCAAGTTGATAGCATTCTCACTTGTTATGAACATTCACACGAGAATCAGTTGAACTTCTTGGCGGTGGCGATTATAGTTATGGTCTACCAGGAAGTTTTAACAATAAAAAACTACATATTATTCTCCAAATTTTCATAAAAATTAAGTAATCAATGTTAAATATTAAGTTTAGTGTTTATGATTTTGAAGTGAATGACAAACAATTCATACAATTTATCTAAGAGTGCATTTCTTTCTAACCAAAATTTTGTAAACGTTGTGTGGCGTTTGTTATTGTTTTCTAAACGCTACAAAAGTAGAAACAAATGCATCGTTTAATCAGTGTTTACTGACCCTGTTTGAACTTTGAATAATGCATGCAAATGTTGTTGGTAAACAGACCTATTACAATAATACAAACAAATAATGGTTTAATCAGGTTGAAGTTAGAAACAAATGTAGCGTTTGTATAACAAACGATGAACGACAAACTGTAGACGCAGTTTTAGCGAGTGCATAGTTTGTCAAAGTTTATGTAAACTTTGCAAGCGTATGTTAGAAACAAATGATCAAAACATGTGCGCGCTTAGCCGTTTGCATCGAATGTGTTAGAAAGAAATGCACTCTAAAAGTATTACCTTCCAAAAGCTTTTCTTCCTCAAACAAATTATGAACAGCGTTTACTTTCTGTTCTTAATAGACTCAGCTGAGGTTGTCTCCCGTTGACCATGACTTCAATTGAAACTAACGTGAAATTTTCAGTTGAATTTCAACTTGAACCATGCAATTCATTTTAGATAATATTGTTTCGGAAATGCATCGAAGCGTCATAAACGGGCATAAACTTTAAGTAGAAAGCAATTTTATTCCAAGGTGTCAAGGCAAGAAATATTTTGTAAAAAGATTAAAAAATCAGTGTTCTGCTTTCATTTATATCAATGGCTTTTATGAAAAACCAATATCTAGAAAATCAAATTAATTTTCATTTTCGCACTATTGGCCGACTACTATCATTGGAGTCGACCACTGGTGGACATCTTTAGGTGTCAGACCAACAATGTATCACCTTTCTATATGCCAATTTTCAACCAATATTTAAAGTCTTGTAGTGAAGCATGACCGTTCGGAAGTCAACTGCTACTAAAACTAACCCCTGATTTTCTGCAAAAAGCACCATTTGTTTGTAAGGGAAGGGCTACTTTTACATATGTTCTTAATTGGAGCGGGTGAATTGGTGGTCTTACAACTCTCGTTATTTAATATAAATAATAACAATAAAGTCGCCAAAGGTTCGTTTATTATTAAATTGAAGTTAAACAACTCAAGTTGATATCAAGCTATAATGTCAAATCCTCCCTCGTTATGAAACTTATAATAAGTATTATTATTATTAAGTTAATTGAAAACTGTATTCATTGTTTCCCATTTGTCTTGTATTAATATGGTACTTTTTAAATCATCTGATTTGAATTTGCAGAGTCCAAATCCACAGATAAGGAACACGTCTTGTATCCATACTCCACACGGAACCAAGTCTTAATTCAAAATTGGCTGGTACAGAGTTGTGGGTATTTATAGAAGCTTTGTAATGCAAATAATCGATAGATTATTGCATCTCTTTATATAAATTCTTGCTTAAAATTAACACGCATAAAATCACATTCAACTGTCAAGAAATATTTTATAGTCTAATAAGATGCTTGAAATTTCAATGATCGTGGGAAAACTTTGTTGTAAAGTTGTTTATTTCTTAAAGCAATGTGGTAAACTTTTAAAATCACAGAATTTGCTTTAATCTATGCAAAATGTAAGTATAAATACTAAATTGTCATATTTATGATTTTGCTTATGTGAACGATTTTGATATAAGATAGAGATAGGACACACGGTTCAAGCTTAATTTGACAAATGTTTCTCTTAGGTGAAATTAATCACACAAATTGTATTGCTTATATATGTTATATACCATTTAATTCTTTTCGGGCATATTGGTTTATATATTGATAAATATAATGCCTGTAGAAATAAATGTCTATATTACTGTTAAGGATGTACTTAGGTCAGGTTTAGGAATTTGTGTCAGATGTTTGGACTCCTTGTTTTTTTCCTGCGATACAGGGTAAAATATTTTGCCCTATAACACCCATTTTTCTTTTATATAAGACTTCAATAGCTCATAAAAGGTCATTTACCAAAATTTAAGCAGATTCTAGATTTCTTTTCTTTCGATTTCAGACTCAAATAATACCAATGCAAAATAAGGTAAACGTCCGAGTCAGCCTTTTCTCGCCATTTTTTTAAATTGACTATCTCGAACCTATCTATATTTTTAGCTTATTTTGTTCCTTAACTAATGCTCTTCTGACTTATAATATCAATTTTAAATTCTAGATTTTTTTTAATTTCACCTAAGTACATCCTTAACTAGAAAGACTGACCTTATTCATAATTGACCTGGTTCGACAGAAATGCACTGGATAAATATTATTGAGAGCGATTTATACTTGGAGTTGAGATCCAAATCGTTCATTATTTTAAAGAAATATGGTGGCCTGGTCTTGCGGTCATAAAACTTTGGAGCACGATTATCGTACTCAGACTCAGAAATCAACCAATCAAATTATCGGATTTGATGTTTCGAGCACAAATTTTGTACTCCGAGTACTGAGTAAAGTTTTATGACCGAGGGCACTGGTCTTCTATCAGCAGCAAAATACATGCTAAGGAGTGCCGTGTGCTTGGCTGTGTGGGATGTATAGATACTAGTACGCAGTCACGGACGGTCGGAATTGGGACGTAAAGTCGTTGCCTCGTGTCAGGGTAATTCCATACTTTTTGTATGCTACACCTTTTGGAGGGTTCCGTAGGTGGTCTGTTGCAAGAAAAAAATCCTGTCCATATACAACATACCCTCTATTCCGGTGGCAGTCTAAAATTCATTCCGATCGGTCCACTATATTCAGAACATACCTATTTGATTAATTGTGAATTTGTTCTCGTAATTACTATGTAATGCCTGAAATATTTGCAACTGTAAATCAAGTATAACAAAACCAAAAATCAATCGTATTTGGATTTCAAACAAATCAACTGACACTGTGGAACAATATCGAGACATATAAAAATGAGATTAGAAATTCAAGGACGTACATTCCTACAAGTACATCTTTTACTGATAAATATATCATACACATTGTTTGAGGGCCAATAGATATAAGAAGATGTGGTATGAGTGCCAATGAGACAACTCTCCATCCAAGTCAAAATTTATAAATGTAAACCATTATAGGTCAAAGTACGGTCTTCAACACGGAGCCTAGGCTCACACCGAACAGTAAGCTATAAAGGGCCCCAAAAATTACTAGTGTAAAACCATTCAAACGGGAAAACCAACGGTCTAATCTATATAAAAACGACAAACGAGAAACATTTATGAACCACATCAACAAACGACAACTACTGAACATCAGATTCCTGACTTAGGACACGTGCAAACAAATGCAGCGGGTTTAAACGTTTTAATGGTACCAAACCTTCACCCTTTTTCTGAAACAATAGTGTAACATCACAACATAGAAAGACACACTATAAAATATCAACTGAAATAGCTTAACTCAATCAAAGGACATAGTAACACCATTGAACTCCGTATAAAGGTATGATTTCTCTATTCTTCATACAAAACTTCTATGTATAATAGTCAAAGAGAATATTTCATTTTACATGTAATAAGATAGCAATTTTCGTTAATTCGGGTGTAACTCTATCTTTTGAATTCAATTAAATTCTTTTCTAAGAAACAAAACTTTTTTTAAAGAAACCATACGTTGACGGGCAAAGAAATGATATATACTAGTCAACCAAAGTAACGATACACAAGTTTGAACTCCAATTTATCATAACATATAATAAATAGGAAAAACTGTTAAATTATCCAATGAAAAACATTCATTTGCAAAGCAAATGCATATGATTAAAAGAATCTGACCAAATTGGAAAGTGAGAAAATACCGTGTTATTGAACACAGGGGTCAAATTTATTTAGCGGAAAATGATGACAAAAGTGGGCACTTAATTTCGAAGATGAGAATTAAGTATCCAAATATCTGCAAAGGCCTTCAAAATTTTAAGCAGACCATGTTTAAGTTTAAAGTTTTAAGTTCGATTTTTGAATTTTTGGGTGAAAATACGATTTTTGAAATAACAAAAATTGCAAAAAAAAATCGCGTATTTGCCTTAAATCAATGGTTTTGACAAGAAAATAACACTCTGTAAATATAAGACCAATTGAGCAATTATTCACCATGGTACAGTGTATCCAATTTCATTATATATAGAAAATATATTGCCTTGTATCGTTTCTTTTGTTGACTAGTATATATACAACCTATATTTATTTTGTGATATTCCGACTGGATTCTTAGATTGATTGATTGATTGATTGGTTGGTTGTGTTTAACGCCACTTTCAGCACTCTTGGCTATAAGAAACCAGAGTGTCCGGAGAGAACCGCCGATCTTCGGTTTGAAAACTGGCAATCCTAGTCAATTAAGATCGGAGTCAAAAGCATCTTCCACGTGCGGGGTTTGAACTCAAAACAGCGTTACGGAGATCTCAACCATCCCCTTTTTAATTTCGATTAGTGGACAAATAAAAGCAACGAAAAGACATGTTAAAAGATTGGGAAGGGTACATTACAACAACAATTACTCATTTTATGTGTATACTTTAAAGAGACATCGACATTTACTTATCATGATAAAGGGTACAAAAAGAGTAGATAAACGAAAACACTGATGCCAGTGCTCAAAATAAGTGTGCCTTGAAAAGTCAGCACATATGCCAGTGCTCAAAATAAGTGTGCCTTGAAAAGTCAGCACATATGCTCAAGGTCAATAGGTTGCAGTCAAATAATAAATTGTTTGCAAGTATTTGTGAATTGGAAACACTCGAAGAAAGCGAGAAAAATAACATGTACACAGGCAAAACATACGAGCGCAAACATTAGTGAAAGTTATGGTCAAGTTTTCATTATATGTTCGTGCCGTCTTTTCTGCGAGTCTCATATTTCTAATTTATTGTTGTTTACTTAACTGTCAGTAAAAAATAGTTAATGCATAGTCACCAAAGTAACAAATAAACAATATATTCATTTACTGGATCTAAAATAGTTAGAAGAAACCAATTGAGATTAATCCTGAAAATTACAAGATTCAAAACTTTATAAACAATATTATAGTTTTACATATAACATGTATTACCTCTGCAAATGAAAGATGTTAAATCATTCGTCTAAAAATGTGACATTTAATTTAAAAACAGATATCTGAAAAAATAAAATAAGTCATCAGCCCGGCCCTTTCAGTGTGACTTTAAAAAGGTTGATATTGTCTATAAGGGCGGCTATTTTACTATAAGATTCAAATTTGCTACAGTTTCAGGGAGTGTGACCTCAAACTTGGTTTTTCCCATATTTTTTTATAAAACAACATCCGATCGTACGATGCTCCGAGTGCTACATTCTGAAGGATAAGAGAAATTTGTATACAAGTTTCTTCGCGGATATTTTGTGATTATTTCGCCCCTAGAACTTTTCGTGCCGTTTTGTGATGATCAATCAACGTAATTAGGAAGTTAAGTTGTTTACAATCAATTAACGTAATGATTGATTGATATGTCAAGCGCGTGGAGTAGTCTTACTAACGGGTAGAAGGAAATGTTATTTCAAATATTGACAGTACATGTCGCTTTTACGTATAATTATGTACCCTAACACTGCAGTAAATATCAGTGTGTTAATTGATTTACAAGTTGTATATGTAATATAGATTTTGGTTACCTAAAAGAAATAAGGGCAGACCATACAATCCTGCCACATCTTCATTGTATCGAGAAATAAGTTTACAGATGTAAACAATTTTACATAATTTTACTCAAAATAACAAAATTGACATTTTGACATAAAAATACATAGGCACCGGTCAAATTATCGTTAGAAACAAAAGGACGTTTTGTACAAATTATTTAATGGTCAAAGGAGAAATAATTTGATGGTTTGCATGGATTCGAATGTTTTTATAATTTTTTTCAATTCAAATGTTTATTGTCATATAAACTCTTAACAATAGGTTTGTGACAAATTATATGAATACAAACATACACAAAATACATTTCACAAACAAAACCATAGGAAGACATATCCCATAAAACATGTAAAAGTAAAAAAGCAAAACAATCTATTTATATATATATACATTTATATAAATAAATCAAGTGTCTCCTGTCCTCAGTTCTAATGCCTTTTTAAAAAAGGACATTAAGCTTTCTACTTCTTTTGAGGTTGATGGGCAAATAAGATATTTAATTTTCCCATTTTCTTGCCAGGATATAAGATCTGGCATATGTCTAACTACATTTCCTATAAAGTTATCTCTTAGTTTAGAATTTTTTCTACAGTATAAAATAAAATGAGCTTCATCCTCCAATGTATTACAGGATGGGCATAGTCTTTTTTCTCTGGGTATTTTTAAATGTCTTCCTTTTTCTATCGATAAATTATGGTCGCTAATTCTCATTTTTGTTATGTTACTTCTCTTTTCAAAAGACTTACAGTTTAAGTAGTTTTCCATTTCTAACTTTTGCTTCAAACTTTTATGTAAATATAATTTACTTTTTGATCTATTTTTCAAATTTTGTTCAAATATATTTTGTAGAAATTTAAAATTGGTGTTTTAAGGTTTTTTAACAACTTTGAGTAATTTTTTCTTTTGTTTCCCTCAAGAATGGATACTTCCATGTTTCCATGTTTACCTCTTGCAAAATATGTTTAACATATGTAAACCAGGTATAGTAACCTGATTCATCTAAACTTTTAGAAAGAAAAAGGATTCATATAATAATGGATTAATTTCAGAATTTAATAATCTTGATAAGTAAAGTATATTCTAAGTTTTTATATGCATCTCTAGTGGGTATCTCCCTAGCTCTGTTCTCACAGCTATGTTTGATGCAGATTTTCTTGTTCCGAGGAAATACTTATAGAAAGACAAATGTAATTTTTCTAAACACGATTTATCAGTAAAATTAAGGAGGTCTATATTTGTTTTGGAGATATTTGCACGTTTTTCTGCTCTAAATTTTGAAACATAAGTATCCATAGAAGTAATTTCTGAATTATAAGTGGCTATTGGTTTAACTATAGAGTCAAAAAGACTGCAAGCTACTTTAACTGGTAGATTATTTAAAGAACCAGTATAAGTTTTAATGGCAAACATCACTTTCCTTGCTTTATTTACAAGTTCTTCAGAGCTATGCAATAAGTTTCCATTTGTTTTTACAAGAATTCCAAGAAATGAATATTCAGAGACATTTGTCAAATTTTCATTTTTATATTTTTTAAAGATGTTTCCACTTTTTTATTATATTGCTGCAGAATTATTGTTTTAGTTTTATTAATATTTAAAGTTTATTGCCACTTTTCACAATATTTTTCTAAGTTGTTCAGACTATTTTGTAGGCCTTCTTTACTTTCAGATAATATTAAAAGGTCATCAGCAAATTGTAAAGATCCTACTTTAGTATCAATCAGTTCCAATGGACAGCTTTTTATTTGAAAACTCTGCATCTAAATCATTTATAAATAAATTAAATAAAGTAGGACTCAATAAACCACTTGTTTAACACCTTGCGTGACTATAATATTAAGCAATGCTACATGTTTAAAAAAAAAACGTAAATACAAAAACAGACGAACAAGACTGAGGCCAAAGAAAAAGGAAACAAACAAACAACCACTGAAACAGAACAAACTAATCAATTGTTGCTTTTTTATGACATTGAACAAATAGACATTTATAGAAGTCTTTGACGCACATCCGACTTTACCTTTTATTCATATGTTAAATTACTTTGAAATAGCCATCTGGCTCTGTGGTCCCGCTGTCGTTTTTATTTTCATTCCCGGGGATTTTAGGTCATTGCCCGACTCGGCCGCATTATACACTTAAAAATGGTATTTGCTGTTTCTAAACAAAACACTCGACATTTGGTAGTAAAAGCGAAGTCTGATCGTCTCGGAATCACAATAATTCATCCAAATATGTTGATATGACCTTCTGTGAACAAGCCGTGACAATGGTATGTTATAGCAGTTTAGTGTATCTGTCTTCCACAAATCAGGGTTTATATTTTCATCAAGTTGACTTATTCTCCCCTTAAAACATATATGATTAAAAAAATTACAAGCTGGACGTAAACTATGCATCTATTCATTCGACCAGGCGAAAACATTGAAATATAGTTCATTACTAAATCTATTGAAAATAAATAAATAAAACTAATAAAAGAATAGATAAGTTACCATTCCTTCGGACAAAATAGAATATACATGTATATTGGCATATTTGTTCATACCCTTTTTGATTCTCTGCTCCATGTATTTTAAGTGATTCTGCCAAGAATGATTGAAATCACCTAAAGTGGTGTCTATATCTGTGTTTATATTTTTCCTATTGAAACATTATACATTCATAATTGTTAACCCTTTGCAGCTTTCAACACATCCAATACGTCTATAGTATCTAGCATATATATATAATATACTTTTTCACTTTTTTGGTCTTTTGGAAAATGTTGTTTGTGCTGTATTTAGACCCCTCTACCAAGAAATTTGTTTTGCATGCACACGTATAAAAATTGTGGTTTTTATCCAACGCAATCATAGGTTTGAAGGTTGTTTTCAATTTATATATATATAAGTACGTCTAAACAAGTGACAACTCTACGACAGATCCATCGATTGGATCACCAGTGAAGGTGATACACGGCTGAAAACACATATTATATTCATAACTACTCTAAATATCAGCACAACAATGTTAAATCTGCAAATTTACCTCGAAATACAAAGACTCTGAAATCGAAAACATCATATTTTCCTACGTTTTGTTAATTATTGAAAACTCTGTGACGTTTTACAATGTATATGCACAATTATCTATCGAGCACCTAATAACCCCTAAAACCAATATGAAACAAGGAAAAGCGGAAGAGAAAGTCCATTTTATTGAGATTTGCTATTATAAAATTTTGTATATTATCTAAAATAAAGGAATGTATCTCCCTTATACATAGCTCTGATTTCTTGTCTTGGTTTGGCTATACTTTTGTCCTATTTTGGTTGTATCAGCTCTTCGACATTTGCATTACGTTATGGATTATAAAATATTTGTTTTCGAGCATCACTGAAGAGACATCAATTGTCAAAATGAGCATCTGGTGCAGTACAATTGGTACCATTTATGTTATTTGCGGATACTTACTACTGACACATACAATTCTTAGAATTTTAAACTGTCGGATGCCAAAAAAAAAAAGAAATTAAAATGCAATTACAAGAAAATTAAACAACCATATATCAAAAAGTATGCTTAAAAAAATGGGTTTTGCAAAAGTTAAAATGTTTCCAAAATTAATATTTTAGAATGTAATTTATAAATCTAGATTTATCATATAGTTATTCAAACATATGAGGAATAAACTTGAGTTCAAATGTGTCAAAATAGTTCATGATATTTTAATTATAAAATATTAAGTAGCCGAATCACCGATATGGATAGAATTTTCAGAAACGCTATCACAATGGCGACATAGCAGTGTTATTGTCTGTCTACGAGTAGTGCAACATTCAATTTGGTCATCATTTACACGCCTAAAGGCAAGCAAATTTCAAAGAAAATAGTACTCTTAGCAAAACAACCGTATCATATTAAATGAAATGTGAATTATTATCAAAACATTCCTGATAATGTTTCAACAATTTGGATTCATTAGCCGGTGTTTGTTGAGATGAAGACATAATGTCAAGTTTCCGTCGTCACGTCAAGCTGTTATTCTTGCACACAACGTTCCTGTAATGGCTTTGGCAGGTATATTTTTCATTTCTGACATTCTTTACTTCCAAATTTATTTATTTTTAAATTTAAAAAAAATTTTAAAGTTGCATGCATATTCTTTTTCAATCCATTATAAAAACTGTGGTTTATATATTAGTTTTCCAATCTTTTGGTCGAATTGTATTTTGTATATACATTTACTTATTGTTTAATTAAAATTGTGTTTCAACTTAAATGGAGGCGCATTTCTTGGTGTTGTTTTGTAGTATAGACATGGTTTTTATTTTCAATAGGAAAATTTATAAGTCAATAATTAGTTCAAAAAAAAAAGACTATACGGCGAAATAAGTAGTTTTTCAGAATTTGTTTAAGCCAAAATCCTCTATATATTTCCTAGCTTATTTATATATATATAGAGACATACCAATCTAATCAAACAATTTATTCGATTCTGTCACAATTATCGCTTTAGCGAAAATTTCTGTCAAATTAAGCATGAAATGTGTGGGAAATCGTAACAAAGAATCAAAATTGTTCAGAGTACCTAACACAATTAATGTGATATCTTAGTACTTATATGTACATATATAATATATCAAACAGTTTCCAAAATTTACATGTTCGCTTGGAGATAATAGAAACTTTCCCACGATACAATGTCCAATATGTTATTTGTTAAAATAAAATCTTCACTGTATGTCATTTAATCCTCATAAATTAGAGGCAACATTAGTTTACCGATGTTCAAATTTCATAAATTCATTAAGAATATACAAATCAAGGTAAAACAAAATTTAGGGAATCTCGTGGACTCTTAAAGGATCGAGACAGGGTGCGTCGACAGGATAAGCGTCTCCTGATATGCATGCATCACACACCATTCGAATCAACCGGGAATTAGACAATCAAAAATGTGCAGATGATAAAAGATATCGTAATACATTGTCATTACAAAGACACTTTTACAATAATGTTTTTAAACAGATCCTAGAATCAAAATGTATCCCTTGTGATAGCTATATTTTGTTGAAAAAGAAAATCCCTGATCAATACGGATTTTAGATCCATCGTGTAAGGTAGAAGTCCTGGATCAATACATGTGGTACTATTCCTAATTTCATTGGAAACTCCAAGGATCGTGAATATTTGTACCCCATTTTGGTATGTTATTATCAAATGCAACAACTAGTCGAGACCGTATTTGTTGTTGTGTAAAGGTTGCCTCTCTCCGTGTACGTATTGTTTTGTACATACCAAACCATGGGAGTTACTGTCGAGCCTTGCGACAGTGGTTTCCTTGGTCTAGATGTGTTTGAAAACCTTTGTCGATTTTACTCTCAGTATTTGACAAAATTAAGGTGTCAATTACAATGTAAACAGTTTATAAGAAAACCTGGACAAAATCTTATCTTTTTATTTCATTTTCTCAAATGTGTATACACAAATTTGAAGCACTTTTCCTTTTGAAATTTCGGATATTTGGAGCCAAAAAGGGCCCTTATCACATCTTCTTCTTTCGTTTTGAAAAGAAAAACATGGATTCTGACCAAACAATTGGCAAGATTTATGTATTTGTAAATTAATATTTTTTTATGAAATTATCACTTTAAAATATCTCATAATGTGACATAAATGAACAAAAGGTTGCAAAGAGCTCACTTGGTATTTTTGCATAACATATATATATATATGGTGTGTCTTATGAAGACGAAACACGCATCTGGCATATTAAATTATAAACCTTGTACCTTTGATTAATTTTTACAACCACTGGGTCGATGCGGTTGACGTTTCGTCCCTGAGGGTATCACCAGCCCCGTAGTCCATGCTACTGTGCCAACATGAAATACCATTGATGCGTTCAGATTTGTAAATTTACTGTAAATAAATCATTACAATTATTCGAAACACAAGATTTTTAAACAGCCGTGCATAAATGCCTAGATTTGACACAACTTTTTGGAATTCTTGGTTTTCAATGCTTTACAATTTTTCATTGACTTGGCCTTCCAACTTTTGATTCGAGCGCTACTGGTGAATCTTATGTAGCCGAAATGCGCTTCTGCTGTATTAGATTTTAAGCCTTGTATTTTTACGATGTTTTATTGTGATACATTAATCTGATTCAACGGAAAACAGGACAAATAAAGAAAATTGAAAACAAATTCATTCTAAAGAAAATACTATTGGCAAAACTTTTGCTTTTCCATGCAGACTTTTCGTTGACTGAAGTAAACAGATTTGAAAATATAAACCCGTTAATTGATATTGCATTAAATAGCTAGCAAAAATAGTCGGGTGAACCTAAAAGTTATTTATGTCAACTTTTAATGATAAAAAAGATATCTAGACATAGGTGCCATGGTCTATCTTCTTATATATACAACTACATGTAAAAGAAAGATTTCCACGATCAACAAATGCGTGTCATTAATGTTGTTGAAGACCGGAAGTTCAGCGAAAAAAAGTGCTATAGTTTTGTATCTCCACTATTTTTCAAGTGAATGTGTCCTTCAAAGATTGTTATCCAATTTATCTTAGTAATACTAAAATAAATTTGTGTGTATGGTTGAGCCCCATCAATATGAGCAAAGTTCATGAATTTCAGAATTCGGGAATACAACAGAACTCTAAATTCAATGATATATTCTTAATATAGACATGGGACATAATTTCTTAAAGTATATTTTGAGTTAGTAAATGTTCTTTCTCTAGAAAAGAAGGATGAGTATACCTGTATAGGTGCTAGGTAAATGGGAGTTAGGGGATGACAATTGATATTCTGGGGAGGGGTGGGGAGCAGGAGAATTTATAAAATGAACATTCTGGACTGGTTATTAACAAAATATAACAAAATTCTTTATAGAGAAAGTCCAAATAACTGTCCATAAAAACTGACAAAATCAAACGTTAGAAATCATCAACCTATGTAATAACTTAACCCAAGATAGGATGAAAATGAATAATCTGTCCAAGAAAATGCAAGACAGTCCAGGATATGGTTGTGTACAAGACTGGAAAAAATGGTGAAAATGAATATTCCTTCCATCTATTTTTGATAGTGATAACCGTAAAAAAAACTTTGATCAATCACTTTTACAGACAATGGAATGGAATTTCATCCTATTTTTTCTTTAAACTTTGAGGGACTTTGACGGGAACATGCCAATCATATTGCAGTCTAGGAATGATTCAATTTTTGTTTACAAAACAAAAGCACACGGCGGGAAAAGAAGGACGAAGTCCCGGAAAAGAAAAAGAAGATTGCTAAGGTAGAAATGAAATGATAGATGCATTTATTGAGTTTCTTCCGATCAGTGGTTAACATTCGACTTGAGCAAGAAGCAGATTGAATGTCGCTTTGTCCATTATAAAATAATTCCTAAATCCGACCGGGTCCTCATTATTAAGTTGTAGTGTTACAGGTACTTATCGGTGTTCCCACTGTCTGTTTCACTCTGTTCACCTCTTCGTAAAATTGCTTATCACGGCTATGTATCGTCAAAACATTAATAACTTTGACCCGGACATATCACCGACGTCATAATGAATGAAACGACGTTGATAAGTTTGACCCGATCTTATCATATCATATTCTGTGCTGGTGATACTAAGACAAACACTTGTTTCTATCATGCAAAATACACAAATACAATCCGATAAATCGATTATCAGATTTTCATCATACTTATATTGTAAAATTTCAGCAGCTCGACAATATGAAGCCTTTTGAACTCGTTCGCACGATCACTAGACAAAAAGCTTCATATTGGTACTGCAACTGATATTTTACAATTTCAATATGCCGACAACCTGATAATCGGTACTTATCTGTCTTCTTCTTTGCAACCATTTATTTGTCTTCTCATTCTTGTGCGATTTCCAAGTCGGCTTCTCCAAATGGTAATACGCATTCATTCTGTTGGAAGTATATTAGGTCCATATTTCTTTATAAACATTGAACTCTAATCTTTTCTGTGACTCAAGTTTTCAATGAAAACTTTGATATAACAATAGATGACTTTGACCAAGTTTTCTTGTTCAAAGTTTTCTTTTATCAAGTTTTTATGGAAAGCTTTGACAGTGACAGCAGAGCTTTTAAGCTGTTAGTTTTAACACGACGTTCTCGTAACCGCGATTGCAGGTATATCTTTATATCTGATATGTTTTATTTGTAAGTTCGTTTCCTTTTAAAGTCTGGTGCATATTTTTAAGTGTCAAATTACTAAAATTGTGGTTAATTATTTGGTTGTTTTAGCAGTTTTGACAGTGTTTTATCAACGTTATAACACCTGCATAGTTAATATTACTTGAAAAAAAGCTGCAAGAGTATATAAGGCGTAATACGTACGTTTTCTAATTTATATCTTAATTCCTTATATGCTTAGACCATATTTGAATTTCCTGTGTTTAAAGTATACATTGTATATAGTGACATTGCATTCCTATAAAACACCTCACTGCACTCTACCACAATTATCATTCTGGTGAAAATATCTCACAAAATAAGCACGTTAACTTTAAGACAAATCGCTCCTGGAAACCAAATTGGTCAGACTCTCTTAAAAAGTCATACAATTTATGTGATATCTTAGTATTAATATACTATATATATTTACACATTTACCAGCATTTTTTGCTTAAAGATAATAGCAAACGAGAGACGGAAGATACCAATGGGATATGAAACTCATTAGTCTAAAACGAACTGATAATGCCATGGAAAGAAAACCAAACAAAACACAAACAACAGGCTACAAAAGACAACATAGAATACTAAAGACCGAGCAACATGAACCCCACCAAAAACGAGGGGGTGGGGCATGATATCTTATACGTTTTAACCCACCAAACTGGGGTGACAACTTATCCCACGATACTCCAAACATACTAGTACTTTAAATAGGGCTTTAAAACCGAACTTGATAACATCAACATATTTTCATGAACTAGTTTTTGGATAAATAGAAAATCTGAAAATAATTGAGAATACAGACACTTGACAACACTTTCTTCTCTGAACTTTCGGTCACCAACAAGATTAATGACAAAAAGTTGTAGAACTTGAAAATCTTGTATTATAGTTGTATAAGGAAATTTATCATTGCACCTTGGACCTCAAATATATAGAAATCTTAATTTTAATAAAAATGGAGGCTTTAACACGGTCCCTGCATGACATGTAAAAAGAAGCCTGAAGTTTTGAATTGTCATTCGCAAAATGTTCGCTTCTGTCAGCGTAGACTATTATGTTTTTGTTAAATTAATTCAAACAAAAGATTAGAAATTGTTAAATCTACGAGTTTGATTGTTTCCACATTTTGTTTTACTTATTTAAAATAACCCGTTCGTAGATTAAAAATTATTAAGAAACTACGGTTCAACTCCATCTGGCAAAGTTAATCTTAGACTAAATAAGCTATTCTTTTTTTTCCTTTGGTCATATGGTTTCTAACGGTTCTACGTATCAACACATCCCTGGCTTTCAAATCTTAAGGTTTGGGCATTCCTAATGAAGGCAAACCAAGAAAAGCGCTTCGGACACACAAAATTTATAAAGTGATATTTTCATTTATTAGTACTGTGTCGATATCGCTGCTGTTGGACTCATAGCCCTTAAGGGTATCATCAGCCCAGCAGTCAGTGCTTCGGTATTCACATGATTTATATTTTATAAAGTGTCATTTTATTGATTTAAAAAATGGTGAGGAAAATGCGACAAAATGTAAAATGAATTATCGAAAGCGCCACTACAGTGACGACATGCAGTATTGCTTTCTTGGTCACGAGATTTGCTACATCCGCTTTGGTCATCATTTACATGCCCAGACGAGCAAATCGCAAACAAAATAGTTTTCTTAGCAAAGCAACCGTAGCATTTCAAATTAAATGTAAATCATAATCTAAACATTCCTGATCATTTTCAAGAATTTGGATTCATTAGCCGGTGTTTGTTGAGATGAAGACATAATGACAAGTTTCCGTCGTCACCTCAAGCTGTTAGTCTTGCACACGACGTTCCTGTAATTGTTTTGGCAGGTATATTTTTCGGATGCGACATTCTTTACTAGTTAGTTCGTTCATTAACATCACCTTAAAGTCGCTTAGATATTCTTTAATCGCCGCCATCATCGAAATTGGTGTGTAATTCTTGATATATTTTGGAAGAAAGATCTTTAAAAATAATTGCCAAATAGACCGCAGTTCCAAAAATGAAAGATGAAATAGTATGAGTCTCAATAACTTTTTTGATTTTACAAATTTTGATAATTTATCTAAAAAACATGATTATTGTCAAAACAAAAACTCATCAGAGATACGAGGCTTATAATTGTGTACGCCAAAGTCTACAAAAGACTAAACGCTCGAATCGATTTTCATCTTTTTTTCAAAGTTTTATTACTTGAAAAATATTCGGTATCTATAAATTTGTTTTTAGAACATTATGTATACTGACTTTTTATCAGGGCATTAGATGGCAACATTGTTAAATCAAAGGTGACCGTTACTCTTCCATTCGAGAAAATTATGATCAAAAGAAAGAAAATTTTACTAATAACCAAAATAACCAAGATCAATTTATCATGCGTGGAAATGGCTTTCTTATTATATTAAATTATAGCTTACAAGTATCCGACTTAATCACTAAACTATTTAGTATCAGTTTCCATTGACACCTCTTACAACAAAGGGGGCGTGGTTGGGATACGTTAGGAGCACATGATTGTCATGAGGTTAATGATGATAGCTTATTAGATCCGGCAGTTCTAATAGTACCAGAACACTAATGACTAGTTATCTTCTAGAATCAAAAAGATGGACCACAGTTATTGATATTACTAATTAAACTTTACACATTTATCAAAGGACGGAGAGACGAAATGGCATGGTCAGTGCGATGACCAATGGTCATTAATCGTAACATTTTAATAAATTGTTTTCTTTGTAAATTGGTATGACAAGCCTTTGGAGTCAGAGATTTACAATAACTTCTTTCTGTCGTCAGACAGTAAATATTTGGATTTCTTCCTTAAGTCGTCCTTTCCATTATATATAAACAAACTAATGAATATTGGTAATTTTCATAGACGTAAGCGATACAGTATTTAAAAGATTTGTAACAATTGTCTTTTCTGAAATAAACAACCTGTCTGTCTGTAGAGGATGGACATATGGTATCATCTTTCGTTTTGACTCGTCTGGTGGTTTTCAAGGATGTACATGTTTGTTTCATCCTGATTTTTCTGTCGCCCGATTCATTACTTGTACTATTTATTATCCCGCTAGCGAAGCGCTGTTCATGTCATGGCGTTGATGATATATATTTTTAATGTACATCTATTGCAGGAATTGTGTGCAAAGTGCAATAGATTGTACGTAAGAATTCAAGTAAAACACTTTAACATCTATTCATTTGGTTCCAGTAAATTAAAATTTAGTTTCATTTGAGAAAAATAAAAATGTCAAAACATTTCTATTTAACTTTAAAGTTTCAAGTTAGATTAAAAGATAGAGTGGTATATGCACGCTTAACCTCTGGTTATTCATAACATTATACTCTGTTTTTTTAATAAAGACTTGTGTTGTCTGCTATTTCAATATTTTTTCTGGAATCGAGGTTGTTTTCATGGTTTCTTGGTCTTGCTTTCTACGATAAAAATACAAACGCTTTAGTAATCTACCGGTTGTGATATGGGTCCATACAAGGTGGTGTTATTTACCTTTTCATTTAAATTGATTGCTGTTTTCTGCGTCATGCGGCAAGTATTTCATGCGTTTTCAAAAGAAAACAAATCAATGATTAATCAAATGTGTAGGTTTTGCAGTGTGGGTCAACCGGAATGGAGGTCGGGAAATTTAAACTGCCTTTTGAAAACCTGGAGGAGACCTGTTGGTATGGAAAAGTTGTGCTCCTATTCAACATATCATTTCTCCTTACCAGTTGCTGAAAGGGTTCTTTAACGCTCAGAGAGCATGACGCTCTCCTTTTGGAAGGCATCTAATTTAACGTCATTCCCATTCCGACCGGACTTGGCTGCATATTTATTCATCCCGCACAGACAAATAGATGACCCTCTAAATAGCTTTGGTTTTACTAGAAAAATTCCATGTGTCTATATTTCTATATTCAAGTCTATCTTTTTTAGAAAGGGTGTCATCACAAACTCTTAAATTAAAAACCAAAAGAATAAATATCACACCATTGCATTGATATATCATTTCAAGGGAAAAAAGATAAATCCTGCAATAGCATTATGATAATTGTTTGACAAAAATGTTTGCTACCATTCACGATTTCCCCTGAAATAAAAGCATTGCCAATAAGAATAAACTCATAATAGATACCAGGATTAAACTTTTGTACGACATACGCGCGTTTCTTCTAGACTCATCATTTGGCGCCATCTAAATAGTTTAACCCCCGCCACAGTCTGTATGTGCCTGGCCCAAGTCAGGAGCCTGTAATTCAGTGGTTTTCGTTTGTTGCTGTGTATCATATTTGTTTTTTCGTTCATTATTTTGTACATAAATTAGGCCGTTAGTTTTCTCGTTTGAATTATTTTACATTTGTCCTTTCAGGGCCTTTTATAGCTGACTATGCGGTATGTGTTTTGCTCATTGTTGAAGGCCGTACGGTGACCTATAGTTGTTAATTTCTGTGTCATTTTAGTCTCTTGTGGAGGGTTGTCTCTTTGGCAATCATACCACATCTGCTTATTTTTTATATCATCAGTGACGCTTGAATCAAAAAGTTAAAAAGGCAAAATAAAGCACGAAAATAAAGGCGACACCGCTCTGTCTTTTTCCTAGGTACAGGTACTGTATTCAAAAAATTGCTCTCCTTTTTCACTTTTTATCAAATCTCACATCTCGAATACACTTCTTCGAGAATTTTTGGAAATTCCTGTTTTTTCTTATTGTTGTTTCTTATTTCTTATTATTGTTATTTCTTATTGTTATTGCTTATTTCTTATTATTCTTATTTCTTATTGTTATTTTTTATTTGTTATTATTCATATTTCTTATTGTTATTTCTTATATGTTTTTCATACAGTTTAACATTAATTTCACATGAAAACAATCAAATATGATGTATTACTAGAATTCAGGAATTTAAATTTCAGTCATATTGCAAAAAAAAATCCTATATGGTACTACAAAGCTAATAATAGCATATGATTATCAGATGGCATGCAATTCGTAGCACAGTCGCAGGATTTTCTGTTTCTGTTCCATACTTTGATGGTTGCCAGCTGAATTAGTCGAAGTGTGTATTGCTCTATCTTAATAAAAAGTGTTAGATTCGACACTTCCTAGAGCTTCCGGGCATGTCATCTTGTACAAATCTATACCATAGGGTTCATTTTTCCGATATGGCAATATTGTGTAATGATTCACTTATATCAATATGGTTATTCTGAATATAAAGAAATCAAATATTTCTAGAAGAAATTTTGAAGAACTTGGAAGTTTCCGAATGAAAAAAAAGTATTTTTCTGACTTGAACTCTGACGTTTTTTAAATGGTTTTTGTTTTGAGGTATATTTAAAAATGGCATTATCTAGTGTTTGTTGAAAAAAGACGATTTTGAAGCATATTACTAATTTTGCCACTTTTTGTAAGTTTTTTTTGTTGTTTTTTTTTGCGACGGTATTTCATTTGAATAAACTAACAATTTTGTGCAATTTAAAAGATACTGAATTTCAGCACGCGACCTAGCTTGTGAACTATAGTTAGGCAATTTATACTGACTAAATCTTTGCTAAATCTTCGACTTTTTCAATTTTGTCCGGTTTGTGGCAAATAAAAGAATTGTGGGCTCGGTATCTGTCTTTGTCTTTTGTTACATTTAATAACTTCTCCGAGAGATAGATATTTCAACAACATTTTAATATACTCAGGAGTTGATTTTGGAAATGCATATGTTGCCTTAAACTTTTTAGCTTTAGATATACATCTTTGCGATGAATGTATTCCTTTACGTTAAATGATTTTCGACACGAAAGCAACATTTTTGTAAATTTTTGTGATTGTTGTTAGCGTTTTTTCAGCAGTTAGAATGTTTTCCAAAACAAATGTTTATGTAGTTCCGTAAACTGACTGGTTACGGTTCGTTGCTTCCTCTAATAGCATCGTCACAGTGTGTGGAATTGCTGAAGGTTATTAATTTCGCGTGCCACCTTCCTTTATTTTTTCTGTAATTACATAGAAGAATTTTTGAAGAAAGAGCTCTTATTTTGTACGTTCTTACAAAAATTCAACCTTCTATGAAAGATAATGAAATGTATGACAAAAGATATACAGAAAAATATGTATGCGTCTTAAAATCTGTATTAAGCATCTACTTTGTAAACTTTGATTGTACGCATAACTCTTTTTGACTTTTTATTCTGTAGTTGCAAAGAAAGAGCTCGTTTTATGTTCTCCAAAATATTGGCGATCATTCTGACAGAGCTAAAATATGTAACATGTTAAATAAACAAATGTGACTGACTTAAATCTATCAATGACAGCAATTAGTATTACCCATTTTCTTAACTATCAAGATTGTCCGAATAACTTGAGTCAGAAAGATATCAACAAAATTGGTACATATTATTCTTTTATACTAATTTAAAAAAAAAATCGGTGCAAAGCGCAAGTAGTAAATAGTTGAACAATAATTAATTAAGAAATATATTGGCACATTAATAAGGATAATCTTAGAACTGACTTACGGCATGTCTGGGAATACACATCGAAGCTATCTTATGTAAAAGTAAAGGAATAGTACCATTTTGACCGAAGCTCGTGCGTCATACATTTAAACAATTTATGATTTAAAAACAATTTATGATTTAAAAACAATTTATGAGAAACATTACGAATAGTTAATAAGCAATGAAACAGTAGAAAATTATGAGAAGCTGGCCTTATTTAAAATCAATTGTATCTATTTCAGTTGATTACTATTTAAATTTATGATTGGTTGATTCTTTAAAACGTAAGTAATAAAAAGTCTTGACAATGACTGTCAAACGCTAGATCTCTAACATCTTTGGAATTATGTTAGTAAACATGAGATAAAACTGAAATAAACTTTGCAATTCAATTGGATAGTTGTATGTTAAACTTGTACAAAATGTTATAACGATCCACTGACTTAATGTTTTGTAACGGCATTTTTTTTGTTTTGGCGTATTGAAAGCAATCGTTATAACATAAAACGTCCCATCGTGTTACAGTGGAAGTATCAAGTTCATTGTTAATGATATTATTGCTAAATTATTGAAGGGTAAAAATTATCATACGTTCTTAAAACATAAATGTTACAAATCATGATGTATTGTTTTATGTGTACATGTTATGCTGCCCATCAAGGGCCCTTGATTGGAATAATAAATATTCTTATTCTTATTCTTATTCTTATTTGATTGTTGGGATTTAAGCTGCTAGTAGGCTAGTTTAAGCAGAGGGATTTGATAGAGCATATAATTGAAATTGCGTATTTAATTAAAGATACATTGTATTTAAAATATTACGATTATTAAATCTAAATCCATAAAATATTAAAATCAAATCTTCAATATATGACTTCTTGCATTTTAATAAATCTAACCAAAATATTTAATGCAATCGGTCGTTAAAAATGCACATGAAAGTAAAATATTTTGTCTATTTTAAATAAAATCATTCAATATTGTCACGCCTCTAGCGTCCAAAAATATGATGAACTGTAGACATGTCTATTGGACCGTCGTTTGAATTGATAGCTACGACAGCGTTTCCAAGCTCCGCCCACAAGATGTAAAAGGAAGATGATATTATTGAGATAATTTGCTGTCATGTGAAGTGTAAAAATGGAATGTTAGTTAATTGCATGCAAATTAGGGAAATTGTTTAAAAATTATTATGTTTTACCGCGAATTGGAAACTCCAGAAATGAGCGGAATATTGTTTAAACAAAGAAGAAACCGGAGAGATACAAATGACTGTTCAAATCAAGAAGACCTAAATAAGACAACAAACTTTTCAATTTCTGAAATTTTACGACCTGAATTCGGTCAAAGGAGAACAGAACAAACAACTTATCGAGAATCGTGCCAAGTTAAACAAGAAACATTTTCTGGATTCAACCATTATGTGAACACTCCGACAACATATCGCTCTCCGTTTTACAATATTGATGACATATTCCGAAGATACAAAACATTTATGTGTTCAGCGTCCAAACATGACATCAATGAAACATCCGGGTCGTTAGAGAAATCGATTGCAGACGATATAAAACCCTTAGAACAGATCAAAACAAAATATAATCCGGAAACTTTAGAAACATCGGATTCAGGAAACAGTGATGGTGGCAATTCTGTGTGGCCAGCCTGGGTTTATTGTACTAGGTATTCCGACCGACCATCAGCTGGTAAGATGACGCAACAAATGCTCTCTCTCTCTCTCTCTCTCTCTCTCTCTCTCTCTCTCTCTCTCTCTCTCTCTCTCTCTCGTTGTTATTGTAATGAATTAACGTTTTTGTACTCGACTGTCATTCATTAAATGCATGGTAGCAACAAGAATGAACCTCAACAAAATATTGGCAACAAATGATTAAATATACATTTTACTAACAAAATATAAGGATTTAGACAGCTTATAATATTCATTAGTATAAAAAGTACAGTTTATGGCACATTTGTATAGTGTGAAACAAAATAAGAATAAATTAGAAACGATATATAGTGTTGAAAGTAGAAGAACTTAAAACTAAATACTCAGCATCCAAACCTTGTCCAAAAAAGCAGAAGAGAAACTGATGATTTAGACAGTGGGTCGATTGGATAAATGACCAATCAGCCTTTTGGGTCACCACATCATTGTTTTAAGGACTATTGCTATCTTTATGCAATTGTTTTTTTTTTTTTTTTTTTTTTTTTTTTTTGGCTATAGTATTGACTGCCCTACTTCTTTTTTTGGATTATGACCACCCTTCTCGATTTATATTTTTCTTTTGAAAGTGTTCAACGATCTTTTTTCTTAAACTTGAAGTTATTATATGGACTTTTCATTTAATTATTCATCAACATGAGTAGAAAAAGCATAAAATGCAAATGTAAGCGTGTGAGACTTTCTTTGTTTACAGGGTAGGTAAGGTCTCGTGCTATTATATTCCAAACATTACCAGTTCATATTATGACTATCTTTAAATTTTGATATTCAAATTTCTGTTTGCTTGGGTAACAGTTTTTGTCACGCTAATAAGTTGCACTCAATTGAAAAATTCATCTTCAACAAATAATCGATCTTCAGTTTCTAGTCTATGTAATTTTGAGGACTAACAATAGAACTTATAATATTCAGGAAACAATTACAATCATAGTGATCTGTTTCATACTTTTCTTTCTAAAACAAGAAAGGTTTCCCTAAAATTATTTCAATTCAATATGATTTGTAAACAGTCCTTCAATCATCCTTAAATTCGTACTAACATAGGCTAACCGTAAGTTTCATGGTTGTAATTCTCACAGCACTATCATGTTTTCATATTACGAATGCAAGTAATTGACTGTTAATTTGTTAAATTAAAAAAAAAATGAGTTTTTATTAGAACACTCCAATCTAAAATAAAGATATGTCAGAAGTAACCCGAATAATTCAGTCCCTCCCCGTGATCGACTCTCCCACTCGCGAGCCATCGTAGAGCAGTGGAATATAACGACTGAATTATTCGGTTTATGTCAGAAGTAAAGCTTTGTAATGTCTTTCATATAAATATTCGTGAATAATGTATTGGACCAGTTCTTGTTATGCTTCAATGCAAAATTGTGCCTCTTAAAAAATATTGTGCAATATTGAGTAAATTTTTGTTTAATACCACTATTAACGACTGATTCCCTTCTTTTTAAATTATTGATATTTGTAAAATTATAAGAATCTTTTAGGTACATCTATGAAGTCTCTGAGTTGAAACTCCATTAGATTTATTCAACTTTGGTTGTGTGAAAGAAAAAAACATAAGGGAAATTTGGTATAACATTTTTGTATATAGTCATTGTCAATTTCAAAACAAAAAGAAAAACTAAATCTACATATAAAAAATTAATAATTAGACTATATGAAGTATTGCCTACTGGAGTTGCAAACAGGACAAGGACAGACAACTTAAGAACTGTATGTATGAAAGGCCCATGTTGTCTGCAGTCGACGGAAAAATCAATAAACCGTGACCATGTTCGTGATTATAGTTGATTGATTATCAAATTTTGACAGATTAGGCCAAATCTTGTCTGTCAGATATTAGTTTCTTACTTAATGGGGTTCTAATTGGAAAAATTTTGTTTGACGAATTGACTTGCTGTGATATCATAGGCATTTGATAAGCAAATTTATCACGTAAGCAATTACAGAAGCCGTCTTGTCCTGTAATAAATTGTTGACTTGTTAAGATAAAGTGTTGACTTGTTAATTACTTCAAATTTATTATGTAGATACTAGGAGAAAGTGTTGATTAGTTAATTGTCGTACTGAAATACACGGCAGCAATAAAATTAGACACAGGTGTCTGACTGCGAGAGTAACAAGTGACGTTACAGTGTTATATAAATTTGAAATGAAATTGACCAACAAAAAAATAGGCTTAAGTTCATATTGAAGTGTAGAATTATATTGTCTTTTGGGAACGTCACGCGCATACATACACCAAACCTAATTTTGTCAATATTACGCAATATGCATTATATAATATATCATGATATAACGAAGACTGTCCTTTTACAGGTCCAAGAACAAAAAAGGTACGACACAGAACCATCAAACCGCAATCAGACGAAAAGAGACCTAGAACGGCGTTTTCAAATGAACAACTACAAAGACTGAAAAAAGAGTTCAACGAATGTCGATATTTAACAGAAATACGCAGACGAACATTGGCAGAAGATCTCAGTTTATCAGAATCGCAAATCAAAATATGGTTTCAGAACAAAAGAGCAAAGGTTAAAAAGACATCCGAGGCCAAGAATACCCTTGCTTTGAATCTGATAGCCGAAGGACTTTATGATCATTCAACGATACCTACCACCAAGTCAAATCCTAGCGATAGTGATTAGATCTTTGAGTTGTATATTAATTTATATTTATTAAAAAAAGGTCAATATGATTTTAAATGGTTTTGTGAGATAGTATCAAAATATGCCCATATAAAAGCATAAACCTTTTATATGCAAACCAATTTTCTTAAGAAAATAAATTGATTTCGAATTGTAGCAGAAATTTTTTGCAAAAAGAATTTAGCAATTAAATCCAAACTGAAATCCCAAGCGCCATAGCTTGATTTAGTATATATCCGAGAGTTGAAACTAAAGAATTTTTATTTCACGCTATGCATAAATGCTATTGGTAAATTGGCTCATTCAAAAAAAGTAAAGGAATGAATGGTTTATTATGTTATGCCAGGCGTTATAAGCGTTATGTTGCTGTCTCGTGAGATAATCACACATATGATATAATTCATATACATCGCTTAGATAGGTCTTTTTTTGTACCCTCTTCCGGTCCTCTGTGTTGATTCTTTTTTGTATATATTCCATGCATATTCAGGACGATATTGGTTGATGAAAGATATCACCTGTTTCATGAAATTGAAAAGTGACTGGAATCATTATGATTCAAGTTTGACCTTTACAGACTAAACACACAACAGTATGCAGTAACGATGCTTTAAAAATAATACTGGCGACTTGAAATACAGCATAAAAAGTGCATTATAGCTGTCAAATTCATGTTCACAGTTTTAAATCAAATTCGCATAGTTGATTTACAACATACTAAAACGAATATCAAAATTACAAAAAAGTCCAAAAGAAACAATTAACAATGCATGGACTCGCTATAATGTTTCAGCACTTCGTGCGTATTTTAGACTGAACGCCATATAATTATCCACCTTCGAATAATACCGACAGTCATATAACTCGAGATAGATATAAATAAAGATAAGCAAGTGCAATCGTATAATGACGATTTTTTTTAGCTCTGTATGATTTCAAGTTATAGGTTAAAAGTATATGTAAATCATCGTGATTTTTTGTGGGCCGGATCAGTCAACGAAATGATTATTCCTGGTGTATCCCTCGTTTCACTTTTCAATGTTGACATTCTTTTCTTTTTAATGAATGAACATGCTGAATATATGTTGATAACATGCGCATCCGGTCTCCACTAAAGGTCAAATTGATTCACGTTTCATGAATACGGCTTCAAATGAGTTGAGTTATTGACTTGCAAGCGATATTTTCGGCTTATTTTGATGAAATTGAACCAAACTAACTGCTGATAGCGAAATAGTATTTCTATTTTCCGCTTTGCCATTGGACAACCTTAACAAATTACGTGGTATATTTTAAATGGTTGATGTCATCAAAATAAAATGCACGTGCTGCCATGGGTTTCATTTCCGATGATAAAAAGTATATACCCATGTTTTTAGAATCATATTTAGATTAATAAAGGCATCAATTAACGGTTGCTTGTTGAATTAACCACCGTCAAATATTCTATTGATGCCAGCAAATCATTAAAATATCCTATACTATTATTGTCGAACACTTCTGACAAACATTTCTCATCAATTACTCGACAGTATTTTTACAAGGAAAGGAGAAATACAATTTTCATGGATCTTATTCCGTCGTAAAATCCTTTTACTCTTTGTTACATGAACAACAATTATTTGCATTCATTATTATTATATCTTTGTTTAGCCATAAAAAAACTTTACAAATATCTAAGAAATCAATCTACAGGTACCGAATTCCTTCATGATAATTTGATGTTTATTATTGCAATAAAATTGAAACAGAGGAAAATAAGAAAGTAAAATTGTTGACGTGGGTTGTAAAGTCCTATGTTCGTTTTTTGTCTGTCACATACTAATGTTATTATTGATTCTTGCGTAAATGCGAAGTCATCCCAACTATTACCAATTTTATGGTTATAAAATGATGCAAGGTTTCATAAAGCACTAGCCCATAAAAATAAAAGTGTTTGGGGAATCTAATTTTAATAATTTGTTCATTATTAATCAATTTCCATCTCATTTTTATTTCATTAAAATCATTAACCATAGTTCACACAGATACAACTTTTTTGTTACCCGTTTAACGCTCAATCAATCTTTGTGGTTATTGTTCGGACCATTTTATAGCCATTTAAATGGCGGACAATAGATGTCTGCTTCAATGCACGAATTGTGTATACCAGTTTCAAAATACAATATCAAAGATGAAGTGAACAATTTGATCAGACAGCTATATATATATAAGTGTCCAATCCAATGTGTTTGTAACGTATTTTCAGGTTAATGTGACATTCCGGACACGTTTGTTAAACCTTTTCCGGAACATCATCGAAGAGTTGATTGCTCTATTACTGCGAAAATTACAACTTAATTAAATACTTGACTTTCCCAGGCTTTTGTATCTACTCCTTTGAAAACGGATCATATTTCCAATATATATTTATTGGAAAATGTTGTGGTGTACATATAAAATTTATCATTTTTAGGACGGAATTTTGCGAAAGAAAATTAAGATAAATATGAAAATTTCACAGTATATGTCTATGTTTGAATGTTAATTTTAGTACTTGTTTTAAGATTTTTAAAAGATAGTCCACATCTCACAAGTTTGTCTCTGTCATTAGGACATTTATTGCCCTTTATCACCTCTTAAAAGTTTCATTGTATCCCATAACCTTACATAGAAATTGATAACATCTACGGTTTTTAAGGACATAAAATATTAAAAATTAAAGGGGAAAACTTAACAACAATGTTGGTGTCTTTACCACAACAACTCTCTGGGAGTATATTTATATATTATTAATTCATTAGCCTGTAGTTTATGAAAAAAAATGATGCATGTGAATAAAACAAATGTCCTGTCGAAGGCGGAAGAATGAGGTAAAAAGCATAATCGAATGCAAACATATGCACACAGATGTATATATAGTATAAGTACCAGTATAAGTCTTGTTAAAATAAGCTCATAAATATATACATTTTTAATTGCAACAAGACCAACTGTAAAGACGATATTATAGGTGTACTCGTTCAGATGCATAAGAAATTAAAATTACACTTTGTAATATTCGTGCGTCCGTAGCGCTTTTCTGGAAACTTTGGTTAAAAAAAAAAAGATATTATGCAAGAACTGAAAAACAATATTACGTAAACCGCCAATTGTTAATTGAAAATATAATAAGACAAACATGTTAATTCCAGAAATGCTTTAAAAAGAATTCTCAACATACATGTTTCGCAAGGTATACAGGTAAATACAGAAGATTAATTGTATTAACAATAATAATTAATAATGTTAATTGTAGTTTAATGAATCCTGAATCATGTCTTAAGCATTTCTCTTTTTAAATAAAGCATACAGTTTTCATGATTATCCTTACAGTCAATGAACATGGTAAACATGTCCTTCATGTATATATATTACAGTCAATGAGCATGGTAAACATGTCCTTCATGTGTATATATTACAGTCGATGAACATGGTAAAAATGTCCTTCAGGTGTATATATTTTGTATATTGTTATTTTGTATTGTCGAGTTGCCGGATCATTGATGCTAACCCCAAAATAAACGATAAAAAATATATTTATATATATCGTCTTCGTTGTAGTAATTATCATCAAAGACAGGAAAAAAATAAGAGAACATGTTACGGCGAATCAATGATTTTAAATACACATTGACGTGCATGGATAACAGTGGATTTGCATTTCGGAGCGGAGTTTGCATTTCCTACATCTTTAGGGTTTAGTATGTGTCATTGTGTGTGTTCTCTGGTCGTAAAGGTCTAGCTATATTTAGTCCGTTCACCTGTCGTTGCTTTTGATTTATCTCATATGGGTACTGTCAAATGGACTCCCCCCTTGAAGTTGGTTAGGTATCTTTCACCCATAACTCATATTATTCAAACTATTGATTCGTTTCTTGAACCCTCATTCATCATTTGATTATTTGGTGTCAATTTTTTTTTTTTTAAATATAATTTCCTTTTTATTTGCATTTCAGTCACTACTTCTTTTTATGAATTTATTTCTGTAAATTGAATTAAACATTAAACCGAAAAAGGGTAAGAAAAAATGCATCGTTGTGTTGGGTAATTAATTATTCGTGTGACATCGGAATGTTTGATATTCAGTTGCATTTATTTCATTGTGTTTAATGGTAATACAAAGTTTCAATCTGCAGCCCAATCGGAGACGCATCATGCGTTTTCCGACAGTGCTTCTCTTTATTATTATACAAACATTGAATAAGACGTCACTGCGGACCTATCATTTTAACTTCGGAGCTGTCATTTTAATATTCTAACTGAAAAAGACATGCAGAGTCTAATAAAGTGTCGTAAAAGTCTACCTGTAGTTTCTTAATTTAGTTAATTTTATCCGTCTTCTTGACTAGTTCTCCTGGGGTGAGGTATTTGAACAACATGATAGTCTATAATAGTTTAATGTAACACCATATTAATTTACAACATTCATCGCACCACCCTATTTGACCAGAACGTGACTAACACTGAGCATAATGGTTCAAGTTTTGTTGTCATTGTGTGTCAATTGTATTGGATCCCGACTGGATGTTGCGTTTTCTTTATACCACACATGCAATAATACCGATTGGTTAATTCCATGTTTTCTTTTCCATGTTTATACAGCTGAAGTATCACATACGTTGTATTTTGCACGGGAGCTAACTTTTGCAATTGACATAAAAATTAAAAGTTTTTCAGCAACAAAGATAAAATTTCATAAGCTTTATCTCATAAAAAATATTTTGTTGATAAATACGTGTAAATCTGCTATAGTAAGTTTTCCGTGAAGACAACTTCTACTACTACAGTACAAATTGTTACTAATTTCATTCTAAAGGTTCATTCTGATTGTGTTGTAAGATGTATGTCGCAAGCGAAGCAGCATAATCTTACCCTTCTAGAGCACATGTTATTATTGACGAATTAGGAGGCGTTTGTATTATACAAAGCTGTAGTTTAAAATGTTCACTGTATACTCCTTTTCTTGTTTGTCTCGTAATTTTTGTTTTGACACATTTATGAGAAAAACAAATCTAGTTTTTGTTAGAATATCCAAGAATCGTTGCATTTCAATGATAAAACTTTAAAGTTTCTTCCCTAAAAGCACACAAAATCTTATTCGTAGGAAATGTGTAAGCAAAATAGAAAAGCTTCCTTGTGGGGAAACGCCATGATTTGGAATAATGATTCTGCACCTGCCTTAGTACGTCTTTACGTAAAGGCAGATATCAAACGAATGGAAAACAACTTTCATATTCCTGACATGATACAGGCATTTGCTTATGTAGAAAATGGTGGGTTAAAACTGGTTTTATAGCTAGCTAAACCTCTTTCTCTCCTCTAAGTGTATTGTGTGGGTATTTGTATTGTGAACGTAAAGGCATAGCAAATGATTGGATTATGTTTATAGCGTATGAGTATTGTAAGTATATGTGTATTGTGTGAGTACGTGTATTGTGAAACATGTTGTGCGTTGTCAGTTTATTTTCAATCTATGAGTTTGACTGTCCCTCTGGTATCTTTCGTCCCTCTTTTGTATTGTGTGAGTGAGATTCAATGTGTAACATATGTGTGCATCGTGCGAGTTGGTTGGTATTGTGTGAGTATGTGTATTGTGTGATTGTGTGCATCGCTTGAGTATGTGTATTGTGTAATTGTTGATATACTATGAGTAAGTGCATTGCGTGAGTAGGTATATCGTGTGAGTATGGGTATTGTGTAAGTATGAGATAGTACTTTGTAGGGTCGTGTATTGTACGAGTTTTATGTATAATACAAGGCTATTGCGAAGATGCACTGGTAGTATAATTATATTGAAAAAAAAGAATATCTTATAACATGAAAAAAGAAAGTGGATTGATTTTTGGTTGCTTAACGTCCAGTGGCAAATACTTCATGCATGTTCAGGACGGAAAAATTAAGGGTAGGTCTTGTAGTAGGAGTCTATTATTATGAAGGGCAGGAAATTTGGACTGCCACTGGAAAATTAGGGTAAATTGGATAGGTTCCAAAATTTAGTCTTGCAACAGGCCTTCTACGGACCCCTCAAAGAGTTGTTTCAAGGTTTCTTAACGTGCAGAAGGCGCGGCATTCTCTGTACACGAGGCATCGGATTTTACGTTCACATTCTGACCGGACGTGTATGCGTTCTTACACATCCCGCGCAGCCGAACGGGCGCCCCAGTTTGACTTGGGTTTTCCTGCCGCTCGGAAGAAGACCAAAGTGACCATATTTTTATTCCCCAGTCACCTTTGGGATAAAATGGGATAAAAGAAGGGGATGATACAATAATGATACTAACAACTTAAGTGTGAACAGTGTATCTACGAACTGTAAATCCCGAATGTAATTGTAGTATGCAGGTTAATTATGAAACGCTACCTTAGTTATATATCATAGGGTTGCTACTCATTATCATCAACCTCATCATCTCTTTTAGTTATATGATTATGTATACAAAACAATATGGTCATTGCAAAGAGATTATGTAATTGACTTGGCGTTATGTGTAACATAATCTTAAAACAGCACAGTAGTCTGTATAGAACTTCCGTGTTGTCATTTTCTGTAAATTCAAAAAAAATCGAAATAAGAAGGTTTGGTGTCAGTTTTAAAGATACGTGTGGTTGTATAAAAATCATAAAATATTAATCATTATTAAACAGTATAATAGTTATAAAGTTAAGACTTAAAAAAATAGCGAAGAAAAATATGGCTATGGATATATATAACTTTCTTTTAAAGATTACATCCAATTTACACGTTAATATTAAAATAATATCTTTTGAAGATTTTAATCGTGTATAAAATTTGATATCATGTTAAAAGCAGACCGTTTATGATTAAAATAGATACCATCTTTGGATCTTATTTCATTTCAAAATCGCCATTAAACTGAATATATAGTAATAACGAGATAAATGGTTTTTATTTTGCCATCGGTTGGGGACATTTTCAATCGGCCTAAAATTTTACATATCGTCGTATCTGATTTCATGACAATCTCACCATGATTTTGCAAACTCTACACAATATAAAACTTGTGGTACAATCAGCACTGTGCACGGAAGAGAGGTACAATGGGTTATTCTAGATAGTGTAGGGGGATTTGTTAACCATAGATTTATAGGCTTATAAAACACAATGAATTTTTTTTTTGTCATTTTTGTAATACTTAGGGGGATTATAATTTCCATATATTTCATAATTTTTAGTGTAGTTCTTACTTTTGAAAATATTCAAATATAAATTTGAATCTAAAGAGTTGCTCGCCCATCAAAATTTTTATCACTTCATCGGCACGACTAAGGCAATTAGTAGAAGAGAAGCCGAAGATACCAAAGAGATATTCAAACTCATGAGTTGAAGACAACTGACAATCGGCTATGGCAAAAAAAAAAACAAAAACGACAAGACGCATTATAAACCCCTCCAACACCCGGGTTGATCTCGGGAACCGGAAGTGTAAGCGCCAGATTCTGCTCCACATGTGTCATCCGTCATGATGTTCATGCAACTACATATTTGGTGATAATTCTCATTTGAAGATATTACATTCGGAGAAAAGAGGACGGGATTAATAGTCATCTTGTTAGGATCATCCTACCCTAATGGTTAACTGGCCATGGGATGTAGAAATATGAGCATCTTAACTGCTCCCGTCCGGTAGTACTATTCGCGTGAAGAGAGTTGGCCGTTTCACTGGGCGGGATATATAAATTCATTTACAATTCATGTGCAGTTGGAACGAAGTTGTTAACATCAGTTTACTGTGTTGAATATCAAGCTACAGTATCTTATAGAAACAATTCAATTGTATGTAGGACAAAACAAGGCAAAGAGTAAGTGGCAATGATACCACAGCCATAAGACAACAAAATACTCAAAAGACTTCTAAAATTCTCTTTTCGGCGAATTGTTTTGATTTTAATTAATATCAAACATGTTTCTTGTAGAACATCTTAAAATTCACTAACCTGTATTGTTTGAAACCTAAGTAACCTTCTGTTATATTTTTTTCAAAATATTTTTTAAAGCAGAAAGATCTATAAACTTGTGTTGTTCTCCTCAATCTATCCACTCAAGAGCATTTTCCGATGACAGTGCTCGAAATTTTACCGGATTTTACGCAGGCAACGCGAAAATTCACCATGGCGTTGTCTGTTTATTTTCGACTTCTGAGTTTGAATGTCCCTTTGGTACTTTTCGCCTCTCTTTTCAATTAACCAAAACTATATTAATGCAAATAGGAATTACAATTACTGGTTGATATTGAATATAATTCAACAAGGAGAAAAATCTATCGTTGCTTTAAAATGTATTATCAATACATGAACATACAATTATGGAATTGCCCCTGTGTGTGTACCTTTTCGACTTTGTAGGCGATATAATAAATAAAAATTTGATAAATTGCGCCATTGTCCAAGTTACAACTGCTGTAAATGCCTTTATTACAAAAGAATGCAAATCCAATTGTAAGAATACTAGACCAACGTAAATCATTTAAACAAAGGCACAGTTTCTAATAAAATCTGATACCCCATGTTCTTTGGAAAAGCAAGAGCCCATACCTGGATGTGTATCATTATTTCAAATAACGAAATTTGAATAAATTCAATTTGTCTATAAGCCTGAAAACACCTTACGTAAAATATGTTGCAATTAAAAATTTAATGAAATGGATATTATAATTGAAGCTGAAGTGTTGCATTTCAATGATGTCTAGCTGTTTTATCTGTAAAATTTATAAATGTATTGGTTTTTACATCTGCCAAATTTAACCTTAAACTTTAACTATAAGAAACAAAATGTTTCAAAATTCTTTACACTACACCCACAGCTTGGCATTCAACAATCCTACGATTTTCCTGATAAAAGGAAAAACATATATCTTTTATTCAAATTAAGTTTAACTTACAAATAAATAATGATTGAACAAATAAAATGTTATATCATATTGAGAGTTTTTTGTTTATTTTTGGAATATCTTAAACATTCATTCATTCCTATGAAACGAAAAAAATAGCGTGCATTTCAGTATAGATGAACGATGCATGAAGTTTTTAAAACTCTTAATTTTATGCAAAATAATTTAAGATTATTGGGACAGATAGATATGAAGTTCGTTTGTTTAACTTGGGTTTTTTTTTTTTTTTTTTTTTTTTTATTAAAAAAGAAAACATTTGTATGAAATCTGTCCAAGATAAAGTAGAAACGTCCTCCGCATATCAGCAAAAGCGTACGAAGTTGAATATCAAAAGTCGTAAATTTCACTTTTATAATGCCGTTGTTAATTTTGGAAAGCTTTCGTATTCCTTTAAATTTCTATGAATGTAACGGAATAGTTTCCAGAAATTTGCCAGTTTCATAGAAATAAAACATATTATGTTTTATGAAACATCAATTATTGTAAATGACATAGTCTCGTATTTTTTTTTTTTTTTTTTACATCGGTTGATGGTGGTATTTTATAAGTTGATCAGTATATATATTTATAATCTGTATGTGTTTGTTTGTTTTTTCATACGGTTGTCGATAATCAAGCACATACATACATCGATGAATGATTGATTGATTGTTGTTTGCTTAACGCCCTGTGGCAAATTTAAGTTGCATGCATATTTAGACAAGAATAACATTATAACAATTAGTCTACCGCAATTAAAGGCGGGAATTTCTACTGTCCCATTAGAAAAAAAAGGGCCATACTTTGACCTATAATTGTTAACTTTTTATACATTGTGAGTTGGATGGAGAGTTGTCTCATTGGCACTCAAACCACATCTTCTTATTTATGTGTTTGATAGGGCAAAAATTTGGCCTTGCATGAGGCAACCTAAGGAATCCTTCAACAAGAACTGTTGCAACTGTTTATAAACGTACAGAGAGCTTGGCAATCTCCCTGCGCGAGGCATCGCATATAATGTCAACTTTCAGATCAGGATGTGGATTGTTATTTATACATATAACACACAGACAAACAAACGTCCCTCTTTACCATGGATGTTTCTGTCAGATTTGAGAAATCCGTGGATTACCAAATTTCTATAATCCAGTCAAACCTTGGTGTCGCCATCGACGAAGTTTATCATATCACATGCGCTTAGGGCATATCCTCCTTTTTGTCCCTTTCTTTTAGGGGATTATTTATTAAATTTTCTTTAATATTTTTCAATTTATTTTCTCCTATTTTATGTGTTCTCGCTCTTGTCCATGCATACAGTCTTCTGGAAAATAAGAGAACAGTAACAGCACGTAAATAAACTGCAGTTATTGTAAAATATAGTATTAATTTGAGCGAAAACGCATAAAATTAAGGAAAATAAGTTGAAATCATAATGAAAATAAAGAATCTTAGGACATAAAAAAAAGAAAAGGGGTCTATGCCCCAAGAGTCTGAGTAACCGTGGTATAAGTATAAGTGTAAGTAAATATAAACCGAGGAAATTTTTTAACCGCAAATATTTATATAAATTGTAAGATTATTCGAAATACATTAGCTTTTGTAAGATACAGTAAAAAAAAGATAGGTTGATCTAAAGCATCTATACCAAGACAGTTAATATTTTAATCTTCATGTTTTCTTTTGGTAACTTTATTTATTCTTGGTAGGTCAGTCCAGTCTTTTGTATACAAGTCGTCTATGAAATAAAGATATGTAAGATATACTATTTATATTATACTTTAATAAGTAATTTACTACTGCGGGCGTCCAGTAGACTGTTTCGTGACTTGTCATTTTAACATCTCAATTAGAAAAGAATGCCGACTATAAGGTTTAAATTTACATTTAAAGATTTAAAAAAAATATTTTATACATGTAGTAGTACGCAAGCAAGAATGATTTTAAAAAATCGGAATATAGCATGAGATAAACGATAACCACTCTTGACTTAGGACAGTTACGTACAGAAAAACATGGGTTAATAAAGGCTCTTGACTTAGGACAGTTACGTACAGAAAAACATGGGTTAATAAAGGCTCTTGACTTAGGACAGTTACGTACAGAAAAACATGGGTTAACTGGAATAAAGGCTCTTGACTTAGGACAGTTACGTACAGAAAAACATGGGTTAATAAAGGCTCTTAACTTAGGACAGTTACGTACAGAAAAACATGGGTTAACTGGAATAAAGGCTCTTGACACAGGCAAAAACATAAAGAAAATGGTGGGTTGAAAAATGTTTAATATAAATAAGAAGATGTGGTGTGAGTGCCAATGAGACAACTCTCCGTCCAATATTAAACCTGTTTTTTTTTATGTTTGTTGCTGTTAAAACCTTTCCTCTAAGACAAATTTGATAAGAACTCAATGAATTAAATTAAGTTCCCCAAAATCTTTTTAAAAAATTAGAATTATTAAAAACAAAACCTCAAAAAAATCTTCTATTATAATGCAGGCCGGGATAAAAGATAAGAATAAAAGCAGACATTCAGTTTTGAAAACGTAATTATTCGCATTTTATATCAGATGTTATATGTAGCAGTTGTATAATATCAGAAATCAAACAATTATCATGAGATTTAATTTGGCATTGATAAATATGTTACAATATAAATAACCATTGTAGAAGAAAAATTATCATTAATAAATTATTCATACTTTGCAAAATTATTGTTAGAACTAGTTAAAATTGTAGGAAAATGCGTTGTCTTTGACTCCCAACATAAACTAGTTGGCATGCATCAACGCCAACCGAACATGTGTCGATTAGACATGTCTACCAATGACATTCTTCTTTTATTCTTTGGCAAACGGTCCGTGTGTTGTTTTTGGTCGACCATTATGCTCTAATTTGTTAAAGTGATTTACTGATTAATAAGATAGTAAGAGTTGGGTCTGTGCAACTGGAAGGTGTTTCGAAAGTTGAGAACTGATTCATGGTTTGAAATATGGCGTTGCTATTAAGAATATAAACACATGGTAGGGTCGTAAATTGTTTGATATTTCTATAAGATATTCGGAAAAATATTCACACATACAATGTGTAATGTGATAAATTAAGTAATACATTGTGCAAAAGTCTTTGTTTTCACAAACTTCTTTCAAACTTTAATAGTGCGATGAATTTATTATAACACCACCCTTTTAAAATTATAACTAATAAAGTTATACAAGGAATTCTATCTGAAAAGATGCATATTTAATAGGGTATGTTTTCAATTTTTCATAACATTATTTGCCCATAAACATTATTAAATATGATGATATCGCTAATTCCTGTCAATTTATACTAATATTTATTATTATGTTTTAGATAATATCTACGGGCACCTGTTTATAGAAAGGTTGAAAATTTTAGCTTTTCAATATAAGATTTCAATTTGCATACCTACTATAAACTTTGCCATTAATTTATTATTTTGCATGTACAGATTTAATATAAAAATCAACATTAATGTCATTTTACAAACAATCTTTATTTTGTGAGCTTAAAAAATGAATATGATCTTATGTACTTCTTATGATTAAGTGCCATTTATACTCTATGACTTGGCATTAATTCATGAAACTTCCAAATTTGTTGAGTTAAATATATGTGTTTTCATTTGCATGCACCGACCCGACCCTAATATTTCCGAGGCCAATGTTTTTTGGCATTCAATTAAGTATAATTATCACGACCTTCGACGTTAAACGATTGAGAAAAACTAGATTTAAGAGTGAGGTTTCTGATTTCATATTGAGTTTTCAGAAAGGATTCAGATATTCATTGATAAATGTGTGGATAGCATTTGATATTTCGTAAAAAATATTTTTTAAATTGATGACAAACCTGAAGATTTCCTTCATCGAGGAAACAAAAAGAGCAGTATAATTTAGATTATTTTATGAATCTGTGAAGTTTCTCGCAAACAATTGCTTGCGCCTATTCGTGTTCTGTAAAAAATGAACATTTTTCACTGTTATTAAAACAACTGAATTCAGACACATGAATGGGCTGATATTAAAGTCTAGTGGCCAAAATTACATGCATATCAGGATGAGAACATATTAATGTAGTATGATTACGAACACTGCTCTGTACTAGACTAACACGCTGAGTCCGATGCGAAACACTAGAGACCAAATGACGCGGAAGCTAGCAAAGTATCTTTATTTAAGAATTGAATGCTTCTTTTCGTATAGCTTTAGCATAGACGGAACCACAGTTTGTATGAAACGCCCTTGCTCTTGTGCTTTCATTCAAAATAAGTGCGCACGGTGAACGATTTTTCAGCCCTTAATTACTACAAAATAAACTATTCGATTTTTATAAAAATTACATTTTAATGCTTTAATCAGTAACTCAGGCTCTTCGCTTGTTCCTTTTGAATATTCCTATCCATTCTGATAAATTTGTCACAGAGAGCACGTCCAGTCATAAACGTTTAGGTTGAATAGAATATAATCTATCAGTATTAAAATCACCACGTGATGGAATTCTTATATAACATCTGTATTATGAAATTAAATACATATTACATTTGTATATTAATCTACTTTTATCTTCCTACCTTGACCTGAAAGGGACCTCGGTGACCAAGTGGTCTTAGAAGTACCACTACAGTCATCACTAGCATGTCAGCACTAAGGTTATCATTTCGCCGTGAATGACAATCGTGGAATGGTTCTTTTGACTCCGATCTCATATGAATAGTTTGTTTGAATTGTTTATATTTTGTCATGTCTGGGCCTGTTATAGATCGTGGATAGCTGTCTGCATTGGCAATCATAGCACATCTCCTTTTTCATAAGATTGACAGTTTTCCTCCCAAAAGTCAGTTGTTCTCTCCGAGCACCAATACAAACTAGCTACCGTGATATAGCCAAGAGTGCTGCAAGTAGCGGTACATTTAAACCATTAAACGATACAGATCTGAGACAAGGTAAAATTTCAAACGAAAGACAAAACCTTTGAAAAGAAGATTGAAAGGATCATGAAATTTCCGAAAAAAAAAACCCGTCTCTTATACAAATGTATTATAATTTTAATTTAGATAGTTGACACATGTTTTGAAAATTTATGTCTGTAATTAAGTTTTCAAATTACCCCTGTCTGAAAATAAACATTTACAAAATTGACTTTTCTGAAATGAAAGAGGTAGGATCACTTTCTTTCCTTGTATTCGTTTTACTAACATTGTCAAAATCAAAAAGTTGTTAAAAAATTCTGAAATTTAATTATCAAATAGTCTGTATGATATATATATACATGTACTAAAATATTTTTCAACAGTTGTGTATGTACGGGAAAACATAAAATCTAAATATCATTTAGAGTTGTAGAATATTTTGAATTTCACATGATTTTGTAAATAACATCATCATTGAACAAATTCAGGTTTTTTTTTTAAAAAGTCAAACTTTGCCAAAATCTGTAAAAAACCAGTCAAAATTAGCCTTTTCCTAAATCATGATATCTATATCTCTAACGGGAAGCTTAATATCAAAATTTATGATAAAAGAGTTGATTTTTCATTCCCTATTGTTAATTATCCATTTTTAGATGGTGACGTTCCCTTGTCACCATCTTATGGTGTTTATATATCTCAACTTGTTCGATTCGCTCGTGTTTGTAACAACGTACTTGATTTCAACGAAAGAAATCTCTGTATTACTGAAAAATTATTACACCAGGGTTTTCGATATCACAAACTAGTCAAAACATTTACTAAATTTTATCATCGGTACAAGGACATCATTCGTAAATATAAATCAACATGTAGACATCTTATACGTTCAGGTATTTCACATCCAATATGTTATGGTAATATTCTTTACAAAGCACAAAAATGTCGGCATTCACCTCAAAAGCTAACCAAACCTTTAAACAGACTTATTCGGAAAGGATATAGTTACGATGCTGTTGTCAGGTCATTAAGGATTGCATATTTTGGTATTAATATTGATTCACTCATAGGGTCTTTTGCATCGGAAATAAACACTATTATTCTAAAACCAGTTGTTGGCATGATACGGGTTATGTTCTTCTCATATATTTTATGATTGTATGATACTAAACCCCTAACGGGAGGGATTGTACTTGATTTTCATATGATGAAGACATAATCTTTCAATCAGTTTAATTGAGGTCTGGAGCTGGCATGGCAGTAACTGCTAATAGTCCTTTGTTAATTTATGTATCATTGTCTTTTTGCTTAGTTTCTTTTGTTACCTATTCTGACATCGGACTCGGACTTCTTTTAAACTGAGTTTTACTGTGCGTATTGCTATGTGTTTCTTTATTCTACATTGGCTAGAGGTATAGGGGGAAGGTTGAGATCTCACAAAACATGTTTAACCCCGCCGCATTTTTGCGCCTGTCCCAAGTCAGGAGCCTTTGGCCTTTGTTAGTCTTGTATGTTTTTTTAATTTTAGTTCATTTATATGTTTTGGAGTTTAGTGTGACGTCCGTTTTCACTGAACCAGTACACAATTTTATTTAGGGGCCAGCTGAGGACCACCTCCGGGTGCGGGATTTTCTCGCTGCGTTGAAGACCCATTGGTGGCCTTCGGCTGTTGTCTGCTCTTTGGTCGGGTTGTTGTCTCTTTGACATATTCCCGATTTCCATTCTCAATTTTATTATTAACTATCTTTAGGAAAGTTTGATATGTGCATCCGTTTAGAAGAAAAAAACATAGATATTGGAATAACCTCATAACATACGCATGATATAAGCTATTATATAGACCGTTTAATACTTTTTTAAATCTTAAAAAAACTCAATACCGAAAACTTTCATTTTGAGCAGTAATGAAAATTTTTGATGTCATCTAAAATTGAGGTTCATCGTGTGAATAAATCGAGATGCTGGATATACGCCAATAAGACAGCAACCAGATGACACAATTATACAAAAGAAGCGAACATACAATCTTCAAGAAATAGAAATGCGTTTAGTTCATACTCGACCTCAGTCGGAAACAAATTTATGAATATTTTAACAGAAACTATATGAAAGATCTACCGTCAACACTTAATTCTCCAAACAATAAAAAATATTAAATAAGAGGCCGGGGCAGATACCCAGGGAAACTTATAAGTTGAAACAGAAATTGACATCACCATGGCAAATAAACCGAAAACGAATAATAGACAAACACATAAAAGAAAGAAAAAAAATACTGAGCAACACGAACCCTACCAAAATCTGGATGTGATCTCATGTGCTCAGGAATAGTAAGCAGATCATAACATTAAAAAATAATTCTAAAGACAACCTTTGACGACTTCTAAAGACAACCTTTGACGACTTTCCTGTCATAGGCAAATATACATGTAGAGGGATTATAAAAATAAGAGGGTGTGGTATGATTGCCAATGAGACAACTCTCCACCAAAGACCAAATGCGTAGAAGTTACCAACTATATATAAGTCACCCGGTCCGGCCTTCAACAAAATGCAAAACCCATATCGCATAGCAAGCTATAAATGGCCCAAAAATGACAAATATATTACAATTCAAACTTTTGTTTACATCTCAACCCTGACTCTTATTTTAATGCGGATCATTTTTAATGTAAGTTCACATTTCACAAAGAGGAAAACATGTGCTGAATTGCACCATGTGGAGAGATTATGTTTGTGTCAAGCCTAATGGTCATGCAAAAAGTAAAATAACAAAAATACAGAACTCCAAGGAAAATTCAAAACGGAAAATCCCTTATCAAATAGCAAAATCAAAAGCTCAAACACATCAAACGAATGGAAAACAACTGTCAATTCCTGACTTGGTACAGACATTCCCATGTGTAGGAAATGGTGGATTAAATCTGGTTTTATAGCTAGTTAAATATCTCACTTGTATGACAGTCGCATAGAATTCCATAATATTGACAACAATGTGTGAGCAAAACAAACATACATAAAAGGGTAAAAAAAGTCAAAAATTGGAGTACAGCAGTCGACATTGTGTTATAATCTTTGTCAATAAAGAAAAACAAAATGGCATACAGACACTCTATAGACAAATCATATAAGCAAAAAATGAAAGACAAGAATACAAAAAATGACCATAGCACAATAACACAATGGCGGGATGTATAAATACCGAGCCATGCCAAAAGGATATTACCAAAAATGGACTTAACAGTAAAGGTTAGAAATATACAAAGCCAATAAAAAAAAGTGTTATTGACAAATTTCAATTGCTGTAATAAATCACAAGAAAATAAGATGTATGTTTTTTATTAGCACTCTATCTTCGTTTTTTCCTTGAACTAGTGACTTTGTGATGACTGAAGATAGGGGGTAGTGCTAGTATTATGAAAAATCTATAGCTTTGTATTGTTATTAAAAACAACATTTTTTTTATAAATTGCTGATGCTCTTACATCATATTACAATTAGAATAAAACCGTGTGCCGAAATTATTTTATTATTATTCTTCTAGCGCCTTCAGATAATTTCTACTTTTTTCTGTCTCATTAAAAAATTTTAGTGTCACTCAACGAAAAATCTTAAACAACGCTAGACATACTGAAATACCAAATTACTTAAGCCATATATAAAATTACGAAAATTAAATGCATGTTATACAATATCTATTTATGTAAGGCGTATCCGCATGCTAATTGAAAATTAAATAGATCTCTAAAACATGCAGCGCGAATAAATTACACAAGACAAACTATTGTCAAATTTTAATTGAAACTTCACAGTGTATCCTATACATTTAATACATAATAAATCTGAGATGATAGAATTAATTGAGATATTGGTGGTAAGCGGAGTATCATTTTTCGAACAAGATTTGTTAATAGTAATTTAATATATATTTTACATTTAAATTCCCAGTTGGATACTCAAAGTTGGTCTTGTTGCACACGGACTATTTTTTGTGTATCAATGTTTATTGTGATTAGGATGTCAACCTGTCACACTATAAATAAGTCATCTTGGGAGCAAAACAATTGCAGAAATATTTTAAAAACAAGATTTCTATTAAAAATTCTATAGAAATTTTATTTTCCTTCTGTCTTCATTCAGCTTGAGTTTTATATTTCCTTTTTTTCTGGTATTTTAGACCGGAACTGCATGCAGTTTGAAACATTTGAATGTCATCTTCAGCGGACCACACTGGATGTTAATTCTTATACTTTTAAAGCAGTTTATCTGTATTAGAATTTATGTTTTCAAATGCTTTCAATGGAATACGGTTGGTTATCTAGATATGAATAAAAGGAGACGTGGGGTATTCATTAATGAGACATCAAACTAACGATACAAAACCGTAAAGACAACCAAATGTTGACCTTCTCCATAAAAACCCATAGATTGAGATATGAACTTATGAAAATATCAAATATGTGGTATCATTGTCAAGAAATTGTCCTCGAAAAACCAGTAAGACGATAGAGTGTTTGTTTATTTAAAGATTTTAATAAATATTGGAGATACGTCAATGGGACAACAAACAAATGATACAACACAACTTAAGACAGTTGCAGGCACTTTGGTAATAATCTTAAGAGCCTAAGCAGTATACTAGCAATTTAAATCAATATGACAGGTATTACTATAATGGTGCAAGACCTGTCCGGATTCAATTTTTTTGTTGGTTTCTTACTGCTCAATCTTCATTGTTCTGTCTGGTGAACTGTGGACAGCTTGTTTTTCTTTTTTTTTTCTTTTGCATATGACCATGGCGTTGTCTGTTTTTCTTTGACTCACATGTTTTGATCATCCCCTTGGTATCTTCTCTTTCTGTTTGAGTTTTGTTGATACTGTAAATGCATCATATTTGTTACTCCAGTAACATCCTACATTCAACAAATATATAACAAATTCCTTGCAGCTATTTCAGTTTCATATATTAAAATTTTAGATTAATACTTGAGGCATGATGGGACACTTTGAACTTACTTAGGTATAATTCCTATCTAATATATATTCAAACGCATAACACCTGGTTGTATTTTCGAATCAGCATTTGTATGAGATAGTATCAGTCATGTTTGGAACAGCATTAATAAAGTTATTCACAAAATAAAATCATTTCGGAACAACATGGCTTTTCCTGATATTATCACTTAAAATAAAATAATTATAATTTACTATCACCAATGTATCATCTGGTAAGATGAGACGATATGTAAATTATTAATTTTTCAATTGAAAATAGCGAAGTATTGTCACATTACATGTCATGTTCTGGGGGTCTTGAAGGGATCTTAACGCGAACATTGGTAAACATTGTGAAAGAAGATAGCACCATTCGTGAACCGGAAATAAGTATTTGGTGTAAACAAAAGGGGAATATATATTTTAAAAAAACTATTAAACATTAAGCTCCATTCTTTTATACATATATTTATATTTTGCTCTTTGGTCGGGTTGTTGTTTCCTTGACACATTCCCCGTTTCCATTCTTAATTCTAGTATGTATTTTTAATTATGAACTGGTCCCTTAAAGGACCCCTGTTACGTACTGGTGAGAGTTCTGAATACATTATTTTCGTCTATCAGCTATTAGATTTGTAAACAAAATAATCTCTAAATAAATGTTCATTTTAAATGGCCACAATAGCTTGGAATATGCCTATAAATTTAAAACGGATATCTACAAACACGCATGGGCGTAAGCACATAAAGCTTAATGAAAACATATTCATCACAATGATTAACTTAGGGACATCATTAATAAAGTCAATTAACAAGTAAAAAACGATCATATATGAAAGATACCGAATCTTGATACGATCTGAAAATAATTTATGTTATTATCTCATATATATCATCTCTAAAGATGAGACGATTAGAAAAGTATTCAATTAATCATCACAAAATGGTTAGTTATTGTCACATGCATGGATCTGCCCAGTGCTACTGTTAAATACCAATAATGCAAACTTTTCTTTTCCTGTCTGATAATGTACTGAATTTTTAGGTTTAATTTTAAATATTTAATATCCTGATGGCCCAAGCCAACTTTGGAGTAATTTTTTTTCAAACTTTCACGATTGATTGGTCGAATTGGTGATTAATTATAAAACAAAAAGAGGTGGAAGATACCAAGATGACATTCAAAACTTACAGTCGTAAAAACATGACAACGCCATAGCAACAAAACGAATGACGACCAAAAGACAAAATATAGTTCATAAAACGCTACATAGAAAACTAAAGACTGAGCAACACGAACTCACAATAACCATAAATGACCTCAGGTGCCCCGGAAACAGGGGCGGATCCAGCCATTTTTAAAAGGGGGGGGGGGGTTCCCAACCCAGGATAAAGGGGGGTCCAACTATATGTCCCCATTCACATGCATTCATCGTCAAGAAAAAAGGGGGGTTCCAACCCCCGGAACCCCCCTTCTGGATCCGCCACTGGGAGAGGTAGACAGATTCTGTTCCACTAATTATCTTAAATAAATAAGAAGAGGTGGTATGAGTGCCAATGAGACAACTCTCCACCCAAGTCACAATGTATAAAAAGTTAACAATTATAGGTCAAAGTACGGCCTTCAATACGGAACCTTGGCTCATACCGAACAGCAAGCTATACAGGGCCCCAAAATGACTAGTGTCAAACAGGAAAACCAACGGTCTAATCTATATAAAAAACGAGAAACGAGAAACACCCATCAACCACACCAACAAACGACAACCACTGAACAACAGGTTCCTGACTTAGGACAGGTGCATAAAAATGCAGCGGGTTTAAACGTTTTAACAAGCACCAACCTGATTTTTTATGAGTTTTACACTTCACGCTTTATGGGTAAAACAAACACGTTTGATTGGCAACTGGGTTATTTTGTTAACCAAGGAGCGCCACCTATAAATGAAATTGTATTTGATTGTTGCGAGCGAGTAATGGCAAAGTTTCGTATCATATGAATTATCAAACAATTATTTCACTTAATAGATATAAGAAGATGTGGTATGAGTGCCAATGAGACAACTCTCCATCCAAGTCAAAATTTATAAATGTAAACCATTATAGGTCAAAGTACGGTCTTCAACACGGAGCCTAGGCTCACACCGAACAGTAAGCTAAAAGGGCCCCAAAATTACTAGTGTAAAACCATTCAAACGGGAAAACCAACGGTCTAATCTATATAAAACGAGAAACGAGAAACACTTATGAACCACATCAACAAACGACAACTACTGAACATCAGATTCCTGACTTAGGACAGGTGCAAACAAATGCAGCGGGTTTAAACGTTTTAATGGTACCAAACCTTCACCCTTTTTCTGAAACAATAGTGTAACATCACAACATAGAAAGACACACTATAAAATATCAACTGAAATAGCTTAACTCAATCAAAGGACATGGTACAATTCACAAACTTAAAAAATATCTTTATTATTAATTATATCACACATTTATATAATTGAATACACAGAAACATCTAATTTTAACGGTATTGTCAAGCGTTTTATTATCTCCTTCGTCTCATCTTGTAAGATGATATGATAAATAAATTGTCAATATATCAACTGAAAATAGGTGTTATGGGAAATCATTATGAAGTATTATGTAGCATTGAAATTCATGTGTCCACCCTATGATTTTATTGTTTAAATTAACTTTTTCTCCAGGAATAATCGTTTCAATACCAGAAAACAAAGAAGGGAAATCCTTTAGGGCCCATTTGGACCTCAAATTTTTATGAAAATGAAAACCTTATTTCAATCAAATGTTTAACATTATGAACAAGATTTATGAGAGGGGATCTAAAACCAGGATTATTTCTGCTGCCTTCTAATTTGTTGGAGGGTCATTTTAGTTGCCAAATGGCAAAGGTCACAGAAAATGATATGGGTCGTTTGACGAAGTTGGTTAACAGCGCAACTAACTTTTTATTGTAGCTTGTAACTTTTTATAAAATGCAAATTTGCGCTAAAGTGCGATCTGTTTTTTTATGTTATTCTGCTGTTGAGATAACTTCGTTTTGCCATTTTCTTTTGATTTCAGAAAGTTATAAGATCGCACTGACCTGATACTTCTAGTATAGAATCAGAAGTTATGGTGTATAAGGAATGTCATTTATTATTCGTGCTAAAATATCTATCATCTAATTAATATCAGTGTCCAAAAATACTTTTTGAACATTGATTTAAGGACTCCATTACCATCCATTTGCACGTGCATAAATTCTTGAAAGATAATAATGACAAAAGACAAAAGAGAACTATCAGAGTGCTGTTCTTTGATATGTTTGTTATCCAGTATTTCTTGATTTTGTTGTCGCAAGTGCGCAGTAAATTGCAAATGTTTTTACAAAGATCAATAAGAAAACAAGGCAAATTAAAAAAAAAAGTCAACAATATGTCGAATAAAAAATTCAGAAACAAATAAAATGTTATGCAATACCTCTCTATTTTTCGCTCCAAATATTTTTATCAGCCTATATTTCTTGATCTTTATATCAAAACACGTGTATTTCAAAAATTATACATCGTGGAAAAAATTACTGTGAAGGAGTCTTGAATTTAATAAATTTAAAATTCTCATTTCCTGGTCATTTGAATTCCGTATCTCTTGCAATCAGCAGCTCAGTAGTAAGTGTTTCGGTATACTGATATGAGTTATAACATACCTGTCTTATATTTTCAAGGTTCCTCAGGCAATGTTGGTTGACCTTATATGGTTTTGACTAATCTTTTATGTCCCTGTTATCCTTTTATCCACATAATCCCTTAAGTATTCAGGTATATTTATACATCCTCGGCTTTCATTTGTATTTGAGTGTTCCTGATGAAGGTAAAACTCGCTCCGGACGCAACAAATTTATCCATTTATTTAACTTTGCAAAATCTACCTAATGAAGGTTTATTGTTAATTTTTTGCGTGAACCCCCTGAGGGGTTCACGTTTATATATTGGCGAGTTTTTAAAGCTTCTGTGGGCCATTCGATATCCTCGGAAACAAGATTCTCGGAACGTCTCGAAAATTTTCGATCATTTTAACAGGTAGTTATCTATGTCTTTGATACGGTCCCTCTATAGATATGTTACCACATGACATTGTATTAATATTTCGACAACCAAATTAAAGTTCATTTGTAGATCGGAAAATAAAAAAAAATAAAGAATAGATTGCAGTAAGAAAGCCATTAATATATTACAACCTATTTGCTTTTGACTGCATATGCGTTTTTATTTGAAAGTGTATATAATTCATGTTTTGAGACGGTCCCTGTACGCGTTGTTTGTGTAGTATTACAACGTGCTATTGTCCATTGTGACAATACACATGGGAAAAATATACTGACATTAAATTATGTCCCAGAATAAACTGATTATTTCTGAACGTTTAACATGTCATATTTGTAATTCCACCATAGCCTGAGCAAAAAGTAAAATCACAAAAATACTGAACTCCGAGGAAAATTCAAAAAGGAAAGTCCTTAATCAAATGGCAAAATCAAAAGCTCAAACACATCAAACGAATGGATAAAAACTGTCATATTCCTGACTTGGTACAGGCATTTTCTTATGTAGAAAATGGTGGATTGAACCTGGTTTTAAAGCTAGCTAAACCTCTCACTTGTATGACAGTCGCATCAAATTCCATTATATTGACAACGATGTGTGAACAAAACAAACAAAAACAATAGGTAAAAATGTCACAAAAAGGGGGGTAATTAGGGGTGGGCAAATGTCGGAATACAAGAAGAAAATGAACGAAACGATATTACTGTTAAAAATATTCATCTTAGGTCGGAAAACAGAAAGATAATTAAACAAAACGGTATTGTGTCTAAAATAGTTATTTTCATTAATAGATACTAACAGACCAAGGGAACATTATTTAAAATTATTAAAGTAAACATGAAACTAAATTTATCATTAATAGAATATATATGTAGGACTCAAATCTATGGTTGGTTCCAGATCTATGGCAGATTCCGAATCTATGGTAAATATGACGTCATGCCATTCCAAATCTATGGCAGATATTTTAAAATCCTAATCTATGGCCAGTTTTGTTATATCCTAATCTATGGCGGATTTTTGTTGTTTTCAAATCTATGGCAGATTTTGTGCAAATGGAGAACAAGGCAGAAAATATACGATCAATGACTTGTCTTAAACAAGTCGAAATGTACGACAACGTGAGCATGTCTATAAACATTTGTGAAATAAACATTCCATAATGTCCAACCAAATCGTGATGGCAACCATAAAATGTCCTAATTGTAGCAGTGATATACCATAAAACAGACTTCGGGATTGAAATGATGTGCCCCATAAAAATAAGTATTTTTTAATCTGTGCATGGTACCTGTTAAACCCATTCATTAAACCAACTAGTAAAAATGGAAATCCCTTAACAAACAAGAAAGCAGTTTTTATACGACCGCAAACAATTTTGCGGTCGTATATTGGTATCACGTTGTCGTCGTCTTCCGCGTCGTCCGAAGACATTTGGTTTTCGCACAATAACTTTAGCATTAGTAAATAGAAATCTATGAAATTTAAACACAAGGTTTATAACCACAAAAGGAAGGTTGGGATTGATTTTGGGGGTTATGGTCCCAACAGTTTAGGAATTAGGGGCCAAAAATGGGCCCAAATAAGCATTTTTCTAGTTTCCAGACATTAACTTGTGGAATGGTGTATGGATCTCTCTGAAATTATATCACAAGTTTCCATACCACAAAGGGATGGTAAAAATTGGCTTTGGGGGGTTATGGCTCAAACCGTTTAGGAATTAGGGGCAAAAAGGGGGGAAACAAGGGTGTCCTGGTTAATGGACAATTACTTAAGTACAAAAAACAATTTAAAAGCAGTTTAAGGGAAGTAATTCAAACACAACATTTTGAATTACCTCCCTTACACTGCTTTTGAATTATATATAAAGAAATGTTGTATTGTCTTTGATGTGATTAGCTGTCAATTTATTTTTAGAAGTTACTATTTAAAAAATGCTGATATAGGTAATTTAATTTTAGCCATGATTATGTATGTCATTTTCTATTTTAAGACTTTTATGATGTATTTAAATGGGTTATTATGGTTGCACATTCCATTGGAAATTTGAATTGAGATTATGACCATATCTTGAAGGAAAGAATTTTTTTTTTTTTTTTTTTGGAAAAGGGGGGTGGGGACAATTTGTTCTCAAGATTTCAGAAATTTAAAAGAAAATTTCTTCAAATAATTTATATACTAGTACTTTGCCAGCCGTAGACGCTAACATATTTACTAAAACTCCTTTCCTAAGATATTCACTACTGAAACAGCGGTGCTTTTCTTCATCGCGGATTCGGACGGTATAGCACATATTGTCCCTCCTCTGGATATCTTTCTTCAAACCATCGACAAATTGTTCTAGAGGGTAAGCGGAAAGTGTTTCCTGTGTATTTGTTTGTAAAAATTTGTGAGCCCCGTGTTAAATATCTGTTTTTGGTTTACATTCTACAAATAAAAAAGATAATCTATGCCATCGTTAGCAGCAGCGACGACGTAATGTGGCGTTATTTAATTGACGTTATATGTTACTCTTTTTCCCGCAAAATTACGCAATTTCAAGATCTGCCATAGATTTGGAGAAAACAAAAAAAACTGCCATATATTTGATTTGTTTGGCGTTTGTAACGTCATATTTGCCATAGATTTGGAACCCGCCATAGATTTGAGTCCTACATATATATGTTATATTATCATCCCGCGGGTTTCAACAGTGAATACATTTATGAAAATCAAATGCAACATATGAGTACCAATTATCAGGAATGAACACAAATGAATTAGTATCTAATGCTTAAACTGTAGGGAATGAAAAAAATAGTTGCATGGTTATAATTTACAAGAATTTTAAATCCTTGCATTTCACAATAAACGAAATTAATATTTTACAATAATCATAATTACTGTACGTATACGTTACTAATTTTAAGCCGTTTACGTATGGTTTGATAAGTCTCTGCTTATATTTTGTATAGAAATAAAATGCAAAGTTACAATTGAAGAAGAAATTGATTTGATAAAAGAATTGCCATTAGTAAATACTTGACGTTTGTGTTTATTGATAGTATATTTTAAATTTCTGGAAAAGATTTATTAACAGTATATTATTAGGAATGTATATCTATTGAATTTTAATTCTTTTTTTGTTTTTAATAGTTCAAACTAATATCATCTAAATCTTTGCAATGATTGTGCGATTTTGAAAATTGTGTGCATTGTGTTGACCAGCTACCCTACAAACTTCTTGCCGTTTATTTCCATAATAGTACTTATTATTACACCCTGTTCACACGACACAATAAAATCGGATTTAAAATCTGGTTTGACAACAATATTGGTTTGCGTTGACACAAATTCCGGATTTAATGGCAAAGAATCCGGAGTCAAATCACTTGAGGTAGGCGGTTTGACACCCGAATTCAACTAACATTAGATTTGAACCTAGAATAAATATACGTGATGACGCAAATGCATATTCTTATCCAGAATATCAGTGCGTATGCTTGCCATTTACTATTTCTTGCGCAAAAAAACTACATGCATGCGTAAACATTGATTTCAAACGTGGTAGGTATTTTTTTGCATTTCTTATCTAAATCTAGGACACGGCTGTAAGAGCTTAACGTGATTTTCAAGCATGCTCATCATTGAGGTACTCCGACATCTAGTTGTTTTTCTAATCGTTTTCTTTCTTTTTGAGTGACTGTCCTATTATAAACTTTGTGAAATTTTCGAAATACTAAGGATAACCCGAGGAATAGATTACCTTGGCTGTATTTGGCAAAACCTTTCGGAATTTTGGGTCTTCAATGCTTCTAAACTTTGTTCTATATTTGTCCTTTTTTAATGTTTGGTAGTCGTAACGCGCGTCTGGCGTACAAGACTTTAATCCTGACCACGTGTCCATGATGAGTTTATTGACTTTTACCAAATATAAATTGGTTCTTTTGAGTGCATGTTCGGGTATTCACAAGACTTATGAAAACAAGATATTTTTCAAAACTAAGTCTTCCTTTCGAATTTTTGAATTGATATAAGTTACTTCAGGAAATCCTTAAAATTGAAATGTTTTATCTGACCAAATAATTGTCAGTATATAAGAGGTCCTAATTAAGCAGGTGTGTTACCCTCAAGAACAAAATACGAAATGTTCTTATAATTTGTGTCACAGAGTTACACTTCACATGGAAATTGGACTTTCAATTTCTCTATACAACCTCTTCCATGAGTACAGACAGCTTCAATGAGTATAAGAATAAATTAAAGCATCCAGGAAACAAAATGAAGGTATGAAAAATAAAATAAACGCATCCAGATTATGAAGCAAACTGAGTGCTGAACTTTATATCTTGATCGGTCTGCGCAATTTGCTTTAAACATCCGGTTTGCAGAAATTGAGAATTGCAATAGGATTAGGTCTTTGTACATAAAACACGGAGAAAAAATGATTAACACTCCTAAGTAATAAATAAAATAGTCAAGCCTTTACAGATAATTTCAAATGGTAGCTGTATACAATTTTCTATTTACAACTAAAATCCAACAGTGCTTTTAATTGACTTGTGCAAGAATCTACACACAATAACATATTTTCAATAAAGATTTTTAATATCTCCATTGCCTCATTATATTAACAGTCAATTATTTCAAATCAAAAGCAAAAGTAAATTCAGCAAAAAATATTTGGTGACCAGTCAGCGGCCTCGGGTTCACGTATTGCTTTTCTTTTTTTCAAAGAAAGCAACTTGTTTAATAGTCCCAAATACGTATTCAATATTTGCCACTAGATATAGAGCAAACGGCAATCAATCAATCAAAACATGTTTGTTAATTACCTAGATGAATGGTTGGTGTATGCAAGATTATCGAATTTACTCGATCAGTTTTCTTTAAAATAATATCGGCTTGTGTATGTTATGCAACCTTAATAATTTAATATTTCTTCTTTCCCATAGATTTAAGTATTACAAAGTACACATATGCAGTACGGCGATCACCTTGGCCTCTGCAAAACACCTAGTCTCCATAAAGTGTCCTAATGATGTTTATTAAATTATATCGAATGAAATTATACACTTTAATTGCTTTTTTGCTGTTAAATTGTCCCACCTCTTTGAATAGGTAGTGTCAGAGGACAGAGACGATCTATTACAAGTTATCAATATCTAAGTGACTGTTTAACCTCCCGGATAGAAAATGATATGTGTAAATTCCAACATCCGGGCAACTTGTCAAGCCTGTTTATGACTGAACAATATGGAGCACAGGCAAACAATGTCACCATTTAATTTCAAGATCATTTAAGAGAAATAAAATCGTGCTAAATCTATTTTGATTAAAAAATAACTGTTAAATGTACATTGAAAGGTTTTGGAATTTGAAAAAAATGTCCTCAAAGATATCAGGCTTGAAAGTAACGATAGTGTGTTTTGTATTGAAGAAAATTCACAATTTCTGACTCAAATATATTTATACGTCGCTTTTACTAAGCAAAGGGAAACTTTTAGATTGCTTGCTTTTTTGAAAATTTTAAGACGTAATAAATAAAAGGCTCGGTTCCAACTTGCTTTTGCTTATAGTATAAACAAATGTGTTGAACGCAAATTTATCATTTTTGTATTAATGCGACAAAAGTACAAAAAGTCAACGATAGCAATTTGAAATTAGCACGTCGTACACGCTATTCGACTCGTCAATGGCGCTCAATTCAATCATTACTGGTAGTCCAAGTTAGGCAAAAGAACCGGTAAAACTGTTTCATACAAAGTTATATGTTGCTCGTGCATATGGCAAGGCAATATCAGTGATTGGGCGCATTCGGTAATGCCACAATAAAGGAAAGAGAACGAGATTGTTGCTACAAGTGGTAAATATATGTGGTCATCTGTGACACAGACATTACATTACAGTTCATTGAACAATGATGGCGTCCGTAAAACTTAATGAAGAAATGACTTCAATGTTAATATTAAGAACTCTTGGTTTCATTTTGATTCCTCATAAGCAGCAACATTCAATCATAGAATTGAGTTAGGAAACGCAAGCATTGATATATATCTATCAACTGGAAGATATAAACACCGTATAAAGGTGCTGCTGGAATGTTGCTACATGCCAAAAAAAGCTAGCAACGTGAGCATGGAATTATATACTAGTACTGTGTCTTAAAGTTTAGTTCTCAGTTCACCCTCGTTGTATTTTGCTATATATAAAAGTCAAGATACCAAGCGGGCCTAACTATAGCTATGCTATCATTTATTGCAAGTTCAATGCGAAATAGCATCGTCATCAAACTTTGAATTACTCAGTGAAATGACATAATCTTTAGAGTGGAACGCTACATTTCCCTGTCAATAACAAACAAAAGTTTTGTCCATGTTAGATACAGATTATATGTATATACATTATAAATAATAAAGCAATAAGAAGTCGTTTTTATTACAGTAGGTATATTATGGCAGGATGTAAAAAATGAAACGTAAAGACACAATAGGAAAAAAAATGTCTTAGTGCACTAATATAAGATAAGGTGTCGTGGTATGATTGCCAATTTAACAACTATTCAATACAGTCCAAATAACGTGGATTTACGCAATCGTGTGTCACCGTACGGCCTTCAACAATGAGCAAAACCCATACCGTATATTCATCTATAGGAGGCCACAACATGACAAAATGTAAATCAAATCAAAAAATAAAACCAAGGCAGATTCAAATGTATTAAAAGTCAAGAAAGAATCCTGATGTTGTCAGTGTATTTTTTTAAACACGCGGATCGACTTAATACATAAATTGGGTTATCTGGACATACTGTAAATGAAAACAAAAAAGTTTTTTTTGGGGTCTTTTGTCTGTCAGCACGTCACGAATCGGTGGTTTTGTTGCATTTTAGAGGTAAGCCTGTGGCCCTGAAGTAACATAAAGAAGCTATTTTAAGATGTTCAGGATGATGGTTCTCGCCTTTAACATAGTTTAGTCCGCCATAGTAACTGATAAATGATGGGGAAAAATTCTTATTTGTTTAAAGTGTTTGTGTTAAACAATTTATTGTTCATCAATTCTATTTTCTACTTTACTGTAAAATGTTTAAAATATTAGACCAACTAGTCATGTTCCCACTAAACGACATCTTAACTAAATTATATCTCGTTTGGCATAAGTATATGGCCAGGATGTCAGGTACGCAGTAAATAACATCATGTGATTGGATAATTGCGCAAATAAATGGGATATAATGGGTATATGTCGAAGACAAATGCTGGTCAAACACGTAACAGTGGTCAGTGTGAAAAGGAACACAACACTTTTGCCCAGAGGAACAGTGTCGTAAAATTTATCACAGAACATTAAACAAAGATTATAATTCAAGATGATTTGTTAGGTTTAATACAGGCAAATTATTGGTTACTGTTTATGGACTAATTCTCCACGGATGAAGTGTCATGAGTCAATTGGTTTCACAAAGCATAGAAATGATATTGATTATGTGTCAGTCTGTATTATGTCGATTTTTAAATATTGAATAACTGTGAATCTTTTATCATATACATAGAAAGAAAAGCGATAGAATGTAAGATACTTGATTTCACTTAACGTTCTGTTGCTAGACAATTATATGTTTGTCCATTGTTGTATAAAAATAATTTAATGAATAAAATCGAATGAAATTATAAACTGTAATTACTTAAAGCTCTGAAATTTGTCCCACTCAGCTTTTTAATTGGTAGTGTCGTGGGACAAAGACGGTATATTATTAATTCAAAAAAGTTTGCTATTTCTGATATATATAGATTTTATATATGAAGCTTTATTTTTATGCACCCGCAACTAGGGGCATTAAGTGCTACCCTTAACCGTCCGTATTTCCGTCCGTACCAAAAGTATTTTCACATATTATAAGCAAGCTTGAGCGGGGGCATTCGTGTCCTCAGACACATTCTTCTTTTATTTTAAGTAGTGTCGTGAATGCAAATTTGTTTTGCATGCTAATAAAAGAATAACACAACGCCAGAAGCGCTTTTCTAGAATTGGCATCATTAGGAACGTTAACACCCAAAACAATAAAAGCCGAGGATGTTAAGATACACGAAGAGATATGATATTACGAAAGGAATGTTAAAAGAATAGCCAAATCTGTCTGAGGCAATTGGAACCTCATTCCCTTCGAAAATTGGGAATGTAACAAAGGAATATTGATATACAGTTATCTCTTTCGGTATCATTCTTTTCTCTATTACATGTACAATCGATTGGTACTGATTATGGCGGAACTTCCGAATGGTATCATTCACCCAGTACCAATTGTCCGTTTACTTACATAATTTGAATGATGCTTTCCATCTGTAAGTTTCGGGTAAATAATTTCTTATCAATCTATGGAAATTAACAAATTTGAAATAGTTTGTACAGATGTACATACAAATTTAAATAACAATTGTATCCATTTGTTCTTAAAAGTTGCTCAGTTTTTTTTTTTTAACAAATTACACAAAACAAAAGACATGTTTTATTAAAGATCGATTCTTCCATACAGTCAACAGTTAACCGATATCAAGTTCGGGCGACAAAAAAGTAAGTCAGTGGAGGTACCATGATTTCTAAATACTAGTAGTTATTATTATACCTCACAGTATAATTGAATAGATCTATTGGCTAATGAAATATCACGTTGTGTGAATTAATTCGGACATTTTCGTCCAAATCGACAGGGCCGGAAATAACTTCGACAAATTCACGGCACCCTCCGGTGAACCCTATTACTCACCGCGGTGAAAAATTCTCACCACCACGTGAATAATCCATTCTTTTTCCACAGGCCAAATTGAATGCCAATATCTGTTCAGTATAATAAAACAGTTACGGCCCTGCTAGCGGTTGACAATTTTGAATATCCCCCTCCTCAGAGAGTCGTAATTGTATATTATTGCGTTGTGGAATGTGTAAATACGTCTTGTTTGCTTCCTCTCTTTTAAATATTTTATGACTCCAGGAAAAATAAAATGATTATTCTTTTATGATTTACATCTTTGTAAAAAGAATAAATTAGTTCTTCAGTATATCAGTATGGGAAAATTTATGAACGTAAGTATGACAGTAATAAAAGGAGAAAAAACTTTTATCATTATCATTTTTCCACAAACAACTAATAGTTTTGAAGATTGTTTATGATTCAGTAATTCGAAGTGTATTAAAGGGTTTTCCAACCGACAGTCATCTTTCAACACAAATCTTAATACAAAATTTGTAATAAAGTATTATCAACGTGGATAAGAAATGGACATACTTGTTTACTGTTTGTAGTTTGCTGTCTCCGACAGTTATTGAGACAATATCGTGTTGATTGAAAAACAAATTTTTCGGTACAGAAAAAGATATATGTAAATATGGCTTCTGCAACTTCCAACTTCATTTTTTGTAAATAGTTTAGTTAGTTGACCGCTAGCAAACATGTCAATGAGGTCGGTTGGGTACTAAACTTTACGAAAAAAGAGATGATTTCAGCTTCCCAATTGTAAACTTTCCATTTTATGTAGCAACATTCCAGCAGTACCTTCGTCTGGAGTATATATCTCCCAGATGATACGTTATTCCAGAGCTTGCATTTCCTATCATGATTTCCTTGATAGAGGGTTGCTGCTCACAAGGAAGCTATTAAACCAAGAGTTCCAAGTGATGAACATTTTACGGATGCCATCATGAGTTGGTTGACAGTTAAGTAATATCTGTTTCCCAGTTGACTACGGAAATGTTCTAATTGTCGTAACCACAATCCAGTCCTCTTTTCCCTGAATGTGAGCTACCGAATTAGACTTATCATCGGATTTGTACGCACATGAGCAACACGACGGGTGCCACATGTGGAGCAGAATCCGCTTAACCTTCTGGAGCACCGGTTCTTGGTGGGGTTCGTGTTGCTAAGTTTTTAGGGTTTTTTTTATTTTGTGTTTTGCATACTGTTGTTTGTCTTTTGGTCTTTTTCGTTTTTTGCCTTGGCGTTGTCAGATTATTTTTTCGACTTATGAGTTTGAATTCCCTTTGGTATCTCTTCTACATCCACGTCATTTTGTTCTCTGGTGGATATTTGTCTCATTGGCAATCATGTCACATCTTATTTTGTATAACAATTTTATTTTCGAAATAAATAAATGTTGTTTAAGACCTCGTGAAAGTTCTATTCTGTGCTTCTTTTTTCCCTACTAATTTATCTATATAATTGATTTTACCTGGAATTTATTGATTGATTGTTTGCTTAACGTTCAGTTACGAATATTTCAAACATATGAGGAGGAAAAAAATAGTATTTAACCCATTTGGTAGGTTCTAGGAGTGAATCAAACAGTTTGCAAGATGGGATATGTTGACTCCAACTAGAAAAGATGGTGTGGTAGATAGGAGCGGTCGATTTGTCTTGCAAACAGGCCACCTACGATCCCCTCAAAGAGTACTTGCAATGACTTTTAAAAGTTAAGAGAGGTAACACTTATCCTACACGAGGCATCAGATATTACTTACCCATTCCGACTGGAGTTTTGATGCTAATAAATTATACATCCGCACGGCCAAACGGACGCCCCTTAGCATTGCCGAATCAGAAAAGTCGATGCAACTATACTTTTACAGTCTAGTCAATCCTTAAATTGGGGTTGCTTGAAATGTGCATTACTTACATTATGTGTATAATAACAGTTGACGGATTTATTCATTTGCTGTTATGGTGAACTTTTTCAAATGATACAAACTTAAAATACTTAAAATACTGAAACTTGGACAGGCCTAACCAGCCAAGTGTTTCAAGAGTTTGAATTTTCTACAGTGCAAATAAACGTAAATTTGCATAGTGAAAATATTTAATCCAGTCGAAGGTTTTCCGTTTAAACACCGAGACCGTGATCAATTCAAAATAACAGAAACATTCAAATAGTATTGCATGCTCTAGTTTCATAGATATCAAATCTTAGTCTTAACATTAACATGATTATCAAGCATGAAATATTGAGTAAATCTTACAGCAAAAAAGATTAAACTACCATTAAAATTATCACTGATTTGAATTAAGAAACAGTTAGACAATATATAGGTTGAACTTTGAAAGCAGTAGATACTGAAAATAGAGTGTGACAACCGTTTTTTTTTTTTTTTTTTTTTTTATGAAAATCAAAACCAAATATTTCAAAATGCATAGGACAATAACTGAGCGAGACAGCTAAAATGAAAAAAATATATGAAAACAGAACTGTAAAAGCCATGCCATGTCCACATGTAAATAACAAACAACACGAGAACTAAGTATTGACCGTCGAAACCGGATATATCATAGCCCATGAATGGTAAGCCTCTGCATACAACATTTGGTAATGAGTTAATCCGAATTTTCCAGTCGTTATATTTCGCTCACTAGCGCTCGTGAGGACATTGACCAATAGAGGCTACAGTATTTATTATTCGAATTAGGAATGAGTGGAAAAAAAATCCGATGTGAAAGCTGGACAGATTTTGTTTAATGAATCAAGAGTACGTCTAACTGACTGGTAACTTCGGACTCTCAAAGGTTATAGATAAGAAGAAAAACAAAGATGAGAAGAATACTGTAAAAGCCATGTCCACATGTAAAATGATAACAATACTGAAAACTAAATAATGGCCGTCAAAACCGGACATGATGTCATAGCTCATGAACGGAAAGCCTCTGCATACATCATTAGGTAATGAGTAAACCCAAATAATCATGTCGTTATATTCCGCTCATTAGTGCTCGTTGAGGCAGTGACCAACAGAGGCCGCAGTATTCATTATTCGAGTTAAGTAATGAGTGAAAATATCCGATGTGAAAGCTCAAAAGTTTTTCAAATTGGAAATATACTTACTCCCGTGTTAAATTAATCGTGGGAACAACAGACTGGACACTCCGGACTCCCAAAGGTAATCAATCAATAAACATTCAAAAATAAAACAATCGAAGAGTCACACAGTGCTAGCTACTGTTACATTGAAGAGAATATTTAGTAGGAAATATTTATCACTTTGGTTTCGAAAGTTTAAAGTTTAACTTCTGAATTTGTTTTAGATCTCATTCGATTGTTTGATATTTCTTGTAAATTGTTGACTATTTGAGAAAGAAAGTACAAAAAGCAAAAAATGTTTTAGTTATTTGCTCATCTTTTTACCTACAGCTTTGAATATTAGATTTGGCAAGTTAATATAGACGAAAAGATTTTTATGAATTCGAATAGTAACCTTTCAAGAAATCCACCTTTTTTCTTCATTTTCGAATGGTAATGTGAAAAGATTCCCGTAATTTATGGTGGGCGGTCATAAGGATAAACAAATTAAGCGATGAGGTACAACCAAGATGATAATATATCTACGTTATCAATTCATCTGTCACCTGAAAATTATCACTTTCCACTTTATTCGCTTTTTTAAAAGGGCTAATAATTTATCTTAATGGGAAGAAGAGGATAATACGAAATCGATACGGATTCTGCCCGTCATGGTTTCAGTGAATACTTTTACATCTATAATTATTCCGGGTACGATTTCAGTCTTTTAACAATGAGAGGTTTTTATAAATGGTGTCCAGGTTTTAATACCACGATGACAGTATGTCGAGATAAGATCGTATTAAAACATATCAATAATATTTAATTAACTGTATCACTCAAACATCTGACATGATGGTCATATTTATCAAGATAAGCGACCGTAGCCTATAACATTTTAATAGCAAAATGATTTTATGAACTAAAAAGTTGATTTTTATTAAAATTACTTATTTAATGACTTATTTTATTCTGAGTTTAATGTAAAAAATCAAATTGGTTTTATTGACCTTTAAAAATATTAAAAATTAAATTGTTAGTGTCACCCCACCTGATGGATATTATTAATATCTAAAATTGAATTTTATTTTGTATCTAATTAAGGGTACGGTATTGAACAGATAATAACTTGAGACAAAATGATATTATTAATTGCTAATTGTACTTTATGCTTATTGAACATATTGTACTAATAAATAAATTGAACACAAACAACAACAAAAAAACGTGTCAATACTATTATTATACTTATTGTATTAAATCGGGTGACAATCGATGCAAATTATATGAGAAAAAGAATTAAATTAATTATAAGTCATTGATGCAGTTAACTTTCGAAACGATTACTAAAACGGACACCTATAACCGTGTTGTTAACTTCTAGAAGGGTATATGTGAGATATTGATTATTGGAAGGAGAAATTAAAGTAGGTTTTTGGCAATACCATGGGTGTCAGATGCGCTGACGCCTGGCTACGCACTCGCTAGATTGTGGGTGTACACGTGTTACTGAAGCCTTTTTTTTTCAGGTTCACTTTTCTTTTTCCTGTCCATACATTATATTGCTTTGAATATGTTGGATTCATTCAGATTTCTAATATTTTTATTTGTTTGTTGTTGCTGTTTTATGTTAAGTTTTGTTGTTTGTTTTTATTTTTGGAGGGGGGATTTTGATTTTGATTTTTTTTAATACTTATTTGGTAGTAGACGTCAATTCATCTTACATTATTTGATAGTGGTATGTCGATGTTTTGGTTTTTTATTTCTGTTAAGAATACCGATATTATCGTCAAAGGAATATTTAATACAATAGAGAATGGAAACGGGGAGTGTGTCATCGAGAAAACAACCCGACCAAAGAGCAGAAAACAGCCCCCAAGGCCACCAATCGGTCTTCAACGCAGCGAGAAAATTCCGCAACGGAGGTGGGCTTCATCAGCACGCCCCTAAACAATAATGTAGTCTAGTTAAGCGAAATTGACGCCACACTTACTTCTGAAGCATACAAATGAACCAAAATTTAAAATAAAAATCACACAAGACTAACAAAGAAAGGCTAGAGTTTCCTGACTTGGGACCGGCGCGCAAATGCGACGGGGTTAAACGTGTTTTGTGAGATCTCAACCCTCCCCGTGTAATTCTTGCCAATGTGAATAATCAAACACACAGCAAAACAAACGCACAGTAAAACTCAGTTTAAAAGATAACACTATTCAAAGTTCATTAATGTTTACGTCACAGTTGATTTTTTGGGTCCTGATCGCGGTCCCCGTTAAATTTATGTCTTTTGTTCAAAAACAAATTCAAATTTTGGGATGTTAAAAAAATTTATACGTTTAATCTCAATGTTAAATTGCAGAATACAAACACTATTCGTACAGACTGAGTGTAGAAAAATATAAAAAAAAAGTGTACTGGCTACGAAACAGGAGAAGGGCTCGGCTGGCCTCGCTTTTCCCTGTTTCTAAAGTTCGTACACATATTTTGTTGTATTTCCTATAATCTACGAGTATTGTATGTACAGAATTTTTACCACTGTATGCAGATAACAGTTAATAATACAATTTCCCGGTTTTTTGCATAGTCAGTGCAGTAATACACCAAGGTGTCAATGTTCAGATTACAGTATTAATTTTGCTGATTATGGTGACAACACAATGCTAGAAGTATTATAACTTTAGAATCAGAAAAGCAATATTTAATATTTACTGATCACCTTTTAATTCGATTTTTTTAAATACAGGAATAATATGCGTACTTTGTACTGTATGAAAATGCTATTTTAGAACCTAATATTATTAAGAAGGGGATCATATGATAAAATAAAAAAAAATACAACAATAACCGTGAAGACATCTTTGTTTTGTATTAATATCGTAAAGATCGCCTTTTGCTATGACTTCAACTATATTTGCTCCCCAATACTGAAGTATTCTTATATAGAATATAAACAATAAGATAAAATAAAATGCGCCACATATATATGCATATCAAAATCACACTTTGAATTCGTGTTACATAATTCGTGTTCTTCACAGTAAAGATTTTAAGGATTGTGTAGGATATGTCCTATTTGTGTCTTTATTGATAATCTTTTATATATTTCTTTGTAAACAATATGATAATGTACGATACATTGTTTTTCCTTAAAGGATTAATGGAAAGTAAAACATGTCATGTGGTGAGTTTTTTTTTTTTGCGAAATGATATACAAAATATTTACGAACAATAACTATATTATATTAAAGAATTGTCGCTTGTGTGACTGTAATTAACAAAGTACATGAAAATCTGAAGGTATGTTGTAAAAAAACCTGTTGTACTAATGAACACTGAAGGCTAACGTTGCTTTAAGGTAACACGATACCGAATGGCATGTCTCCCGATTTCCAAACTTTTTGGCACACGTGTTCTTTGAATCGAGTTACATCGGAATATTTAATAAAAAACTGGGGTCACCATTTTTGTTTTCTTTGTAATTTTCATAGAAAACGTCAATTTTGGCGACAAATTTACATAGGTATATAGGGGAAATGCCTTTTTTTCGGCTTACCTTTTTAGATTTTCCAATGGATGGCTATGTTCTTATACACGGAGAAAAACAAAAAACTAACATAATATCCAGAATTGCATACTGAATCCATACACGTATAAAAACTCATATGTCACCATCCTTGTTTATGAGATAAATTGTATCTAAGTTGATCGATACGCCTAGAAATTGACGAAAACGTGTGACGTTATAGTATACAGAATATAACGTTATTCCTACTCAGAGATATGAAAAACAAAATATGTGTCGGGATCTGAATGGTGTTTATTTTATTTTCATTTCCATACCTTCATATTTTTGTAAAGTTCACGTGAAAATAACTTGAAATTTTTTACGTGAAATTCATTCGTATTACTGATTTGTTTAACTCCATCATATTAGACAATGGTGGTGTCATTGCTGCATCCATGCGGAATATAGTACTTCGAAAATTTAATTCGGTTGACAGGTTTTTAATTGTTTGGTTCGATGGTTGTTTAACGTTCAGTGGCAAATAGTTCATGCATGTTCGGGTCAATACAATACAATTTCGACAACAGTTGTTTATAAAAGACACATTTGATGCACCATGCCAGTCAAAAAAGGTTAAACATTCTGTTAGTTGTGAAAATTATGAGGGAAAATAATGATCCTGATAAAATACACACTTTAAAAAATAAAATAACAAAACTCCAAGAAAAAGTCAAAACGAAAAAGTCCCTTATCATATGACAGTAAGAATGATAAACAGCTTTCATATTCTTGACTTGGTACATACATTAGTATAGTGTACTCTGCGTGGTGTAAATGTGTGAGTTGTTTGTTCAGCAAGTCGAACAAACCTTGCAAACTGTTTGCAAAATTTCACAAAGTTCAACATTCTGTCATTTGTGAAAAATTATTTACAAAACAAATCTTGAGATCATATATGCATTCTTTATATAAGTAAAATAAAACGCGAAATATAAAAGTTCCAGCTTGAAATTCCACAGGACATGTAAGCAAGAGTCTGTACTCTCTGTGCCTTTATATTTTATCAAAATGCCTAATCCAGCAACCTGTCATGAACCACAAAAAATAGAAAATCCAGACGGTATGCGCACCTTTAATATGAGTAGTGACACCAGGTACATAATTTAAAAGCTGAAGCAAATAGACTGAAGTCCTAAATTATTAGCCGCATAAACCCTATATATACCAAGTGCGGGATTGACGGTCGAACGGACACGGGTTAAACAATATTATGATACGTGCTCTTTTAGGAATTTGGTGACAATACATATTTTTGAATATGCAGTTCATATAATGGATTGGTAATTTGGAGATCTTTAATGTAGTAGCAATGTAAGCAAGCTAACATTTCCGTCATTTCGTGTTTGGTGGAAAATTGATTAATTGGCAATTTTACCGCATCTCCTTATTTCATTATGGTTTGAATTTTCTCTAGAAGAACAAAAGTTTTAAGTCTTAAACAAATATGTACTAAGAGACTGAAATGTTACTGTGATAATTATACTACACATACTTATCAAAACTTTCCAATTTAGGGGACCAACGTTTACTAAAACTACAAATTAAAAGTAAAAAGATACTCGTCCAATTAGTATTAGTCATTATTTTCTTGATGTCTTTGGTTTTGGTGTCGTTAAATGCCCAGATGTTGCTATCTTATAAATTGCATATCCCATATCTCCATTTATCATTCTATCAGCCAACTTTTGTACAAACAACATGTATACAAATATTTTTTTGTTTCATTTGTACCTGTACTTTTACTAATAAAGTCTCATATTACCCCACTTCTATAATGAGCAAGCGGTAACGTAGAAATTTAGACTGACACATGAAAATGAGGGTATATTGGATAAGGACAGAAATTTTGCTTTCAAAGAGTTGTTGCAAATGTTCTTAATGTTCAAAGAGCTTAGCACTCTCTTTACACGAGGCATCGGATTTAATGTCCCCATTCTGACCGGACGTGGCTGTAAACTTGATACCTCCAGCACAGCCAAACGGACGCCCCACTTTGGCAAGCGTTTTACTGCCGGTCAGAAGACCAAGTGACCATATTTCAATTCCCCAGTCACCCCGGGGATAATAAATTGTAGGATAAAAACAATATAAAAATTATGTACATTGTCAGAAATATAAAATGTATTTTTACTCACAACGAGTCGATGAGTCTCGCTTTTCGTCGTGTTTCTAAAGCTCGTACAAATACATTTTATATTTTCCGACAATGTACATATATATATATATATATAGTATATTTATCCACACAAAGAAATACAAACACTACTTTTTTACATGTATATACTTGTATACTTGTTCTAAAAACACCTTTTAAGACTGTGAAACTCCTCAGGCTTTTCCCGACGCATAGTGTGGGCAATATGCCCCTCAGGGCCCCAAAAGGCAACTTTGTTAATTCTCTTTCAGTCGTTTTGTCTCCCAACTTGTACATGTACATTTAAGTTATTTCCAACTCAAAACAGACAAAATAAAAAACACTACCACCAAATACCCATGCAAGCGTAAATTAACACGAATATAAAATCTAAATGATTTCAAGATCTAGCTTTTTCCGGTCTCTTTTTCCCATTTGAATAATAATCAGTCGTTTGATTGTAAATTTCGAGAAAAAAATTTGTAACGGAACCAATCTGACTAGAGCCAGCCCCAACTATCAACTTGCGTTTGTAGACGCAAGTGGATCCTGGGGGCTTGCTTTAATCTGACTGTAACGGGATCTGAATTTTCAATTTTATTTCTGCGAAATTAAGTGCCTGTGTATTTCTCAGCCTTCAGTAACTGTCCAAGGCCTCATTCCGATGTTGCTGTCTGTCCTGTGTAGACCTGGTTTATACGATTACAAAGCTAGCACTTTATTTTTATAAATGTTTCCGAAACTATATCGGATTTACTCTGTACAGACCAATGAATTTCAGAGACTGTTTACACTTGGAACACAGGGAAAGTTAGAACAGGATTGTTATTATTTAATCACTTTGTAATTGCACAACCTGCTGCATTGGCTTGTAAGTGTGAACGTCATTCGATAACGTCAGGAACGATAACTCGTGGCGTAATGTCATTGGGTATCGTGTTACCTTAAATGAACTATGAACTTTGAGCGACCACAAACATGTCTAACCTCGCCACGATTTTTGTTGTTCTTTTCAAAGCCACGAGTCTGTAGTTCAGTAGTTGCCGTCACACAGTCTTTTAGTGCCATCCCAAGCCAGGACCCTGTAGATAATTACATATGGAGAACACCGTGTCAAATTCGTCAATATATTTATTAAGCGAAATTTAAACATTCGAAACGTAAATTCATTTGCTTTTGAAAACAAATATGTGAAATGTCCTTTTTTCAACGTTCTATGGATGAAATTGTATATTTCTAAGTTGTCTTGCGTTTTTTTAACCTTTGCTTTAGGTTTTCAATTGCTAACTTCAATGAAGAGACGTGAATCTTATAAATCTAATTGTGTAGGTGCATTTAAATGGCAATTTGATTTCTAGTACTGAGACGTTACCTTTAGTTGCCAATGAACTGTTAGTTTTCGAGAATTTCACCATTCTAGTATTAATCTTGGCTTGAAAACAGAAAAGAAAATCTTAAGAAGAAGTGTGCAGTACCGAACTTGAGAACATCATATAGCAATTATCCATCCATAATGAAATCTTCTGATTCTTTATAGCTAGGCTAGGTTTTCCGTTTTTAATCCCCTGTTTTTAGCAATGGGCCAAGTGAGGTTTTCTAATCACTTGGCGTCCGCCGTCCGTTAACTTCTACAAAAATCTTCTCCTCTGAAACTACAAGGCCAAATTTAACCAAACTTTGCCACAATCATCATTGGGGTATCTAGTTTAAAAAATGTGTCCGACGACCCCGCCTGCCAACCAACATGGCCGCCAGTTTTTGGCTTATATCTCTGAAACTAAAGCATTTAGAGTAAATCTGACAGGGTAAAAATGTTCATCAGGTTTAGATCTATCTGCCCTGAAATTTGCAGTTTTTGGTTATTATCTTGAATATTATTATAGATAGACTGTAAACAGCAATAATGTTCAGTCAAGTAACATCTACAAATAAGTCAAACATGACCAAAATGGTCAATTGACCCCTTAAGGAGTTATTGCCCTTTAAAGTCAATTTTTAACAAATTTTCGTAAATTTTTGTAATCTTTTACAAAAATATTCTCCTCTGAAACTACATAGACAAATTTAACCAAACTTGGCCACAATTATCATTAGGGTATCTAGTTTAAAAAATTTGTCCGATGACCCCGCCTGCCAACCAACATGGCCGACATGGCTTAGAATAGAACATAGGGGTAAAATGCAGTTTTTGGCTTATATCTCTGAAACTAAAGCAAAAGTATAATGGTTGCATTATTTCATGCATCAAATGTAAACAAAAATATCAGGTGAGCGACACAGGCTCCTTGGAGCCTCTAGTTTTATTTCCAGCTGTCTTTCCCTCTTGTATCACTGAAAAGACGTTATTTGTAGCATCTAAGCAGATATTCAATTATTCATATGAACGGGTGCCTTTTAATTTCAAACTACGCCCTCATATTGGTGATAAAATTTAGTAAATATCTCATGCAATTCCGTATGAAAAATTTTCTTCTGCAGCCTCTAGAAAAAAATCAGTATGTTGAGTTCAGTAAAATATAATCATCTATCGCAAGTTTGATATATGAATGTAGAATAAAATTGTAAACCAGTGCACGTATACCATTGGGGAGATTTCGAGTGAAGGTCAGACTGTCAATGACGTCGTTCAAGACTTCATGCCGAACACTTTTTTAGTTCTATTTTGGTGATTGCATGTTTTCATGTCATAGATTTCTGTGCCAGGTTTTGATAAAATTTTCGATTTAAATTTTAAGCTGATACTTGTCTGTTCTTTTCTTTTCTTGTTCTTTTGGTACGTGGTCAACCTGTTGGTATGTCAGTGGGTTTTGCAGGTTTCTTTTGTTGTGTGTTTTCTTTATACGACTTATGAATGGTCTAGATAACAAGGGGGAAGGTTTGTGTGTATGTCTATATAAAACTGGCTTAATCCCAACCATATTTTGTGACTATACCAAGTCAGGATATTTGGTCGTGTTTTGCACTTTATTATTTGTACACGTATGTGGTTTGTGTGGGCTGCTGCACTCTCTAATAATTGTGGTGATTCGTGTTATCCTTTTTACGTGCAACTTTATAATCTGCGTCACAAAACTGTTTCTTGTCAACAGTGACTGGACCGACTGTGGGTCAAATTCAATAATATTTTTGATGTCTTTAGGTTTGTTTTTGAAATACTTGACCATTGCAGATATACCGCATTTGGGTCGCACCAATGTTTGTATTGAATGTATGTCAATTTGAGGACAGATAAGGTTTGTACAAAACCATGATTTGTTCTATACTAGTTCACTGTCATCTAATCTGACATGTAACCAAGCATACACGTCATCAGGTAATCTGTGTTTTCAAAGATCAACAGAAAAGTGATAAAATTAAGTATTTGCAAATTATCATGAAACGAAAATTGATCATTTTAAAGTGTCTGTCAATAAAATTTGACAAAATTTGATATCAGTATTAGTATAGATTTTCATATAAAATCGGGATAGTTAGACTCGTTTGAAAACAACGGATTGATAAGTCAAACTATCGGGTAAGTTGACTGTTTTAGCAATACATGTTTTAATCATAAAACATTATTTGCATATTTTTGCTTTTGTTTTCCTTTTTCTGTAAGAATTATTATCATTTATAACACGAAATATTTTTTGATAATTTGTTAAGGAAGAAATTAAAGATAATAATTAAAAACTAAATTGTGGAATATCAAGAGTTGATTAAAGATCTTTGAAAGTTTCAGTCTGTTTAATTCATTCACTGTTTTTTGTATTTATTTCATTGGGTAGCTGTCTCCTTGATAATCATGTTTACCATATAGCTCCGTTTATTTATTTTTATTTAAATCCAATGAAGTCGGTTCCAGCGTAGCATTTTAACGACTAATTATATAAGAATAGTCTAACCCCACAACATTTTAAAATGTGTGCGCATGTATATAAAACTAGTTTAACCCCGACCCATCGTTTGTCTTTCCTATGCCAGGCTATCTGGACCATTTGTTGTTTATTATTATTTGTCTTTGTACGTTTATTTTTTCGAAGGCGTCGGGTGTTGGTGGTTAGTGTGGTCTGTATGATCGGATATTGTTTGTATATTTGTGGTTATGGCTGTTATCCTGTGCATGTATTGTCTTATAATGACGTGTTACAGGTGATGCAAATTTCAATCTGGAAATGTAGAACTGATAATTTTGAAAATTGTTATTCCTGTTGTAAAATGCAAATCTTAACAATAAAAATCTGTTCAAATTTGACACTACAAATAGGTACCAAGACTTAGTGTTTCAACTGTTCAAGATAGCTGTTGATATCCAAACTTTAAAAAAACGACACCATACCACATGTCCTGTTGATTCGATTTATAGCCTTAATAATATTCAAACTGTATGTTTAATTGTATAACAAACTTTTATTTCTACTAGCTTGGATAATGTGTGTGGTTCGATTAAGAAATCATAATCAGTTTAAAGATGTCATGCATTGTTTATATTTAGAAATGTCTTCGTATAAAATCATGATATGTAGATTCGCCGCTAGAATTAATTTTCTGTAATTGTTTTTACGTTAAAAAAAAGGGGAGGGGATTAAAAAGGATTTATATTTTGTGAAGTTAGTTATTATACGTTATCTTCGTTATCGATCTTTTTTCTTTATACATTTCTTGCATCCTAGTCCAAAATTACTTCTTTTTGACTCCCGCTTTCATTATGTCTATGACGATTTCACTAACAGAAGAGGGTCAAGAGGAAGTTTTCCGTACTTTTTACTAGATTATACCTGAAGTCTTTGAACCCTCTATTGCTGACACGAAATATCTTTGATGCGGTCATTTTCAAAACACTAACTTTTTCCCACCAGTCATAGATGGCCTTAGTCAGATTGGGCATAACTTTTTCGAAGTTTTGGTTTTGAAAGCTATTTAACTTTTTAATTTGACCTTCAAATTGTTTGATTTTACCACCCCAGAGAATCGAATGTAGACGAATTGCTCGTCTGGCATACTAAATGTTAAACCTTGCATCTATTTCTGATTGTTACATTTTGACTGAGTGTGGATTCGCAAGACGGGTGGTGCATGCATAGCAGAAGATGACTACCATGTGGACGCAACGGTCTCGCTCCTTTCAGAGTTAATGAGATTTCCTCAGTTTTTGTTTCTACCTTGAATTGTATCTTTTTAATGGATTGATGAAATTTGAACATACAAATTACTGTTGCGTCTCATTTATGACTTTTTTAAAGATATATCTCAACAATTGAACAATCATTCAAAAATACACAGTCATACAGACCCCCTTTCCCAAGTTTGAAATATATTTAAGATTAACGTTAAGTTCAGCGCTGAAGATATAAACTCATTCGCTTAAGATTACAATTCCAGCACTGAAGATGTTAATTTCTATCGTTGAAGATGAAAAGTCCAGCGCTGAATATATAAAGTTCTGACTACAGCGCTGAAGATATAAAGTCTAGTGCTGAAGATATAAAGTCCAGTGCTGAATTATAAAGTCTAGCCTTAGATATGTAAACTCAGCGCTGAAAAAGTCAAGCACAAGATACATTAACTCCCGTACTTAAGATGTAAAGAAGATTGCATTGAGTGCTTCAAGGAATTAATAAACACCAACAGTCCCTATATATATTGACCTTTAAATCACCAAAATATAAATACGTTTCCCTTCAAATCTCTGAGTAGTTTTGTGAGGAGTAACAATACATACTATAGTTTACATCTCAAGTGCTGGATTTTACATCTTCAGAGCTGGACTTTCAAAATAATTACTCTACCAACAATAAGCGTGTACAAATAGATATAATATCAATACAGTTGTAAGAAAGGGAAAATAAAGTCTAGAACACGGATTTGAAAGTATATAACACTATTGTCATATAAATGATGATGATAATGATTTTAAAATTTGAAAAACGAAAAATTAATCTTATGTCAACGACAATAACTCCACAATATTTTTAATAAAAACTTTTTTTACATACAAATATTATACGTATATTTTTTTTAATTATTTTAGATATTAAGATGTCGTGTTTAATGCTTTTGGCTGTATTTGGATTATTCACAATAATACTTGGCAGTCCAGTCATGCAATCGCCATGTCCTGATGGATGTCGTTTACAGATCAATCCGCTATCTAGAATTCTACAATGTTACTGTTCTGGAAGAAGTAATTTCATTTTATTTCATTATTGAATGTTTTACGGTCTTTGATAATTACTAGATGTACCAACAAATCTGAAAAGAATGTTATCATTATGTCTCGTTTCTGTGATTTTTGTCTTTATACACATATATTACAATTTGAAAAGGCTAATTTGATGGCATAATAAAGTGTTAATTAAGTGTATTCAACTATTCATCTTCTGACATTAATTTTAATTTATGTGTCGGCATGTTAAAAGGGGGGTTACAAGGTAACAAGGTGGGCAATAAATAATCATAAGTCGAAGAACAACACATTATTTATATGCTGTATCCATTTACATGAATTGAAAATGAAAGAATATGGAACGTGTTTTAACAAGACACCACTGCAATGAAATATAAGGGAACAATCAATGTATTACAGGAAAGAAAACTTTCCTAGTATCGATAAAAATGTTTAATGCATGTTGCTGTCTTAACAGTTTGTCTTGAGTGTACATGATTTCATTAAAGAAAGGCGATATGCGAGCTAAAATCTGTATTTTCAAATATGTTATTGCTGTATTTGGTGATAACACAAATAATCTAGATAATATAAAAAAAACGTGTAACATAATATTTCAGTTATCAAAAGGTCAGTCGATACAAAATCTCATGACCACCACACCCACACCATCCATGATCACCACCACAACCACACTCATAAACCGTCTCATCATGGCGTTACGTATGCACCGCTTACAACATTAATTCCGAAACTGGCAATAAATACTGAGCCGCTTACTACACTAAAACAACTTATACAAACAACAAAACATCCTTGTCCTGCTGCTTGCATAGTGATGCAACATCCTGATGGTTGGAATTACTGTCGTTGTATGTATATTTTTCGATAATAATGAGTTTTACGATGTATTCAAAAAAGTAGAAATCTCATACTTAATATTTACGGTTTCAAAAAATATTAGTAAACTATGGGACTTTTATACTAAGTTAGTATAATAGCCCCAGTTTAACCTGACCAATCAAGTCAATGTATGTTAAATCTGAGGATCCAAGATATTATCAAAAAATATCTTTATAGTCGAAAGGTGGTATTATATATTATGGAAATTAATCGAAGTCAGTTTTAATATCTTGCCTAAATACAACTTTACAAACATTGCATGGAGTAAAAATAATGAAAATTACGGAAGCGTATTAGCGCCACACATTTTTTTTTTTTTCTATCTTTGCGTTTTAACGCAAACATTTGCGTTATAACGCAAACATTTGCGAAATAACGCAAACCTTTGCGTTGTAACGCAAACCTTTTGCGTTATAACGCAAACATTTGCGTTGTAACGCAAACCTTTGCGAAATAACGCAAACCTTTTGCGTTGTAACGCAAACCTTTGCGTTACAACGCAAACCTTTTGCGTTATAACGCAAACATTTGCGAAATAACGCAAACATTTGCGTTATAACGCAAACATTTGCGAAATAACGCAAACCTTTGCGTTACAACGCAAACCTTTGCGATATAACGCAAACCTTTGCGATATAATGCAAACATTTGTTTCATCTTATTTCTTATTTAAGCTTCAAAGGAAGCAGCAGTTATTAATGGAGGAGGAGGCTGCATATATTAAAATTTGTCTTCTTTGTATTCATTGCAAAGCAAAATGCTTTACTATTTAACTAATAATGAGAAGGATAATAGATATAAGAAGATGTGGTATGAGTGCCGATGAGAAAACTCTCCATCTAAGTCATAATTTGTTAAAGTAAACCATTATAGTTCAAAGTACAGTCTTCAACACGGAGCACTGGCTCACACCGAACATCAAGCTATAAAGTGCCCCCAAAATGATATACATGATAATACATGTACATATATTACAATGAAAATTGAGTAAATTAAAGTTATACCGAAGATAAAAAACCAACCCTGCTAATATAGCTATAGCCGAATATAAATATACTTCCAAAGTTAGCTCTCGTTTGAGGATTGTGTAAAGTTGGCTAACTACCCTTTTGCAATAAATGAATAAAATGAAGATGTTTTATTAATAAAATTATGTTCTCTCCATTTAAATTGCTACCAAGTTACCACTCTAGATTGAAAATTTCATGACTTTTTATCAAAGAATCTTTATCATATTCTGAGATTTAAAAACAATTTCTTACATCAAAATTTAAAAAAATCTTTCTTAATAGTTCATTTTACAGCAGAAGTCATTTTGTCTATTTGCCTTGACAGTTTTACAATTTTATGACATTATTTTTGCTCTTATCTCTTATCTACTGAATCAAAATTCTAAAAATGTTGGCCTTTCAAATAAAATATGCCTATAACATATCTATTTCTTGTTAAATTATATACTTTTCTGATTCCTATGCATATTTATTATAATGACTTTGCCTTGTACATGTATTTATGGTTCTTTTCCTAACTAAATCACAACAGAAATTTGATGACAGACGGGCATATATACAAAACTTAAAGAATAATTGAAATCAAGATGTTTGCGTTATAACGCAAAGGTTTGCGTTATTTCGCAAATGTTTGCGTTATAACGCAAAGGTTTGCGTTATAACGCAAAGGTTTGCGTTATATCGCAAAGGTTTGCGTTGTAACGCAAAGATAGGAAGAAAATTATAAAAAAAAAAAATGTGTGGCGCTAATACGCTTCCGTAGAAAATTGCATGAATTATATATTTTATTTTTAATTCTTATTATACAAGCATCACCCGTCATGTGATTAAAAAATAAGCACAGGAGAACCCTTTATACGAATATGATAAAATCGACAGAAACGGACATTTAATGTTATATATGACTTTACAAAAACGTCTTTGGTAAACTTGAATATTGAAAAAGTATAACTATCGAACGATTCATGGTGGTAACCATATATAAACTTGTGTGGTTCTCTTCTAAGTCCTGTTTCATGGTCCAATAGGATCTTTTCTGTAAAATGCTCTTACAAATATATAGATATAAAACACCTAAGACTTGAACATTATATGATACATTTAACGAATGTGAAGGTGACAATAGGAAAACTAGCATCAATGTGTTTGTCACAAATCACTTGTTGATTCGTCCATCGATGTTATTTTTAGAAGAAAAAAAAACATCTTGATATGAAAGGAACATTTTAGCCTCTGTATCCTTAACTAACAGTTATTTAAGACACAAAATGTGTCAGAGGAATGGCCTAGATTTCAAAATGGTAGCCGTTTGCATTCCCGCTGTCGAATTGTTAACCTCCAAGACACATAAACAGGTCTCTATCACTTTGATAATCTTCATAAATGAAGATATTGATTTATGAGCTAAGTTACCAGAAACTGTAAATAAGTATAAGGCATACAATAAGTAGACCTTTTAGCTTTTTACTTTGTGATTATATTTTACGACTTTTTTATTTTAGGTCCTACTACAGCACCAACGCCTATCACTACTGCAGACCAATCTACAACAATAAAAATAATTAAAGATGCCCCAACAAAAACTACAGCAGATTTATCAACGTTTGATTCTGTAAGCGTTGTTTCAATAAAGGACCAAACGTCTACCTCGAATGATGTTGATAAATCGACAGAAAGTGTCTCGCCATTACATTCAACAGATAAATTAACGACGCATGCGCTGACAACAACGTTATTGACAAGAAGGCCTGCAATAGCATCTTTTCTCAAACCCAATACGACGCAATTATTTACAACTTTAACGACAAGCGCACCAACAATCAAACCGACGCAAGACATTTGTGCGATTTTATGCGCTAGACAGCAAGGTGGAGATGCTTGTCACTGCAGTAAACCAGGACTTCCTGGATAAGTGTCTCAAATTTTAAAGAAATAATATAGTTTGGATCATAAATGGAATGCTGAAAAACTTTTCTTTTGAAATTTACTAAAGATTATCCGCGTCATTTTGAAAGCATTGTATTGCATTTATTACTTTAGGGCAAATGGCTAAATGGTGCAATAAATAAAAGTTAATGTAACTATTTGTATTTATTTTGTTGAATAAAGTTTGTACATTTGTAGTTTATATACAGCTTTTCTTCAAAATCAAAAAGAAAAAATACTTCGAATAAAGCCGAATTCTTTGTGTGATTATGTCAGTATTGGCCTTTCAAGAAACGTTTGCGTGAGTAAAAAAAATTAATAAACCCAGGACGGAAAGAAGACGGATATTATCGCTAACTAAAAAATAAAGAAACACTAATACAACAACATAGAAAACTAAATATCCAGCAATTAAAACCACAATTACTGTACATTTTAGTCTGTCAGCTGCTTGCTCTAACATTGACGTTTTAATTGCATCTCCGTTTGCTCATAACCCTTCCTAAAATCAAAATGAAGTCCTGCATTAGCAACTTAAGCATCAAATCAAAATTGAGTCATAACTCAATTAGTCACAAACTTATCTTCGACTAATTACAGTCTGTTTAGGGTCAAGTAATACGTGACGTGTGTACTGAAATCGGTAGTATGCGTTTATATCACTGAGTCGGTACTACTGCTGGTGGAAGGTCAGTCCTTGAGACTATCATTGATTTGTGATTCAGCACTCTCAAGATAGTCTTTTGAAATTGTAAGAAATCTAAAGTTGCTGTCAGCGCTTTTGTTACAATTTTCGAATTGTGAGTATATCCCAGCATACTAATATTATTATTTCTATACTAGGGATAATCTTCATTAAAGTCATATGAAATGAGTTTCTGGTGCTTATAATGTTAAGGAATTTATCGAACCAATGCATGCATAATACAAAACTAAGTCCTCTGTGAACGGTTTTTTTACATTTATTTCAACATTTCGAATCAATAACGTATAATTGAAAATATATGACAAATTTCATTCGGTGATTGTTGATCAAACTTTCGGTTTTTTATGCCGAAGTTTTCCGATCGTGACCTTGATAAACAATCAACACAGAATCATGGAGCACGTGTATAATAAGTGAGATGGTAGAGATATTTTTATTTTTTGCTGTTTTTGTTTTTTTTTTTGTTTTTATATTTTCCATGAGTTCCCATTTGTTAATCAAAGGTTGTCATACCATTTGTTGAATAATTTGATGTAGTAGAATTAGTCTTTCAGATTTGGTCAATACTATCTTCCTTCCACGTTTGTTGATTTTTCTTACGAGGGGTGTCACGATTAAGGTCACCTCATATGAAAAAGCTCTCGGAGAATTAGAGAACAGGCAGACAATAATTCAATAGCAGTACATTTCTGAAGATTTTGAAAAAATAAAGGATTTTCTTTTGAAAAGAAAATATGCGTGCACTTTTTTATAATAAATCTTAGCCTTTCAAGTATATAAACATATTCATCTTTTTTTTTTTTTTTTTTGTTTCGAAGGATCATATGACTTTCGTAAATGATTGGTAAAGTATTTTCGAAAAAGAGAATATTTCAGGATTTTGTTTATTCTATTGAATTCCATATGACACGTTAATCAATAACATCAGAAACTGATACAACCGCTGAATAGCAACAGAAAAAAACAAAGGTATAGATGAAAAATCCTGAAAGAATAACAATTAATTGTATATTATTTTGTGAAACTTACGTCAATGTTTACTAAATCTTAAACTGTAGATGTTTGTGTAAAATACTATTGCTGTCGAAAATAGCTCGAAATGGACCAAAGTTTAAGAAATGTCGGTTCTAAAATGGACCAAATATTCAAAGAAGTGTAAGCATGAACCTAATATACCAATATATATATACATATATACTGAATCGGATAATCGAAGGCCACCATTGAAACAGATTTAGATCAATTACTAGAGATAAAGGGTTCAAGGATATGTTTCCTGTGGTCTGAAATTAAATTTGTTTTTCAATTCATGTCTTCCTTATAAGTAATGTGCAATTTGTGATAAAACACTGTAAACGGTAGAAAATAATCTACCTAAAAAGCATTAACGACGATCCACCTATGGTTTTATAAAACGACATCATAGGCTCGTTAAAAACATTTTCGGTAATTGAATATCATTTTTGTCAATGGATGCAGTGAAACATGTTTGCGTCACGAACGTTTTTTTTTTTTTGACAGGATCTTTGCAATGAATTAACAATGTTGCTAAGTCATTGCTTTTCTAGTTGCCCGTACAAATACACATCAATCGTTTTGGCTTATTTGATATTAATGAAAAAGACACATCACTGATATTAATCAAAAATTACTTTTTTTCTTATTTTAAACATTTCTTATATTTCTTAATTTACTCCGTATCTTCAAAACTCTTTGTAGTTGACCATATGACCTATAACCATGATAACCATATTAATCTTCCTTTTATTTAGATGACAATATTTAATTAAAACATAATTTTATATATTCATATATTCATAAATTTAATTGAATGTTTTCCTGTGCTTCTGAACTAATTTGTTGAATCTATCAAAACATAGTTTTCAATTAAGGTCTTTTTTCAAAATATAGTGCTTTCTGCTTAAAAAGTACTCTTAACTTTTGCAGCTATAATGACACTTTGATCAAAGGAAGATTAGATGATATTATTCAACTGAAATTAGAAAAGCTTCGATATCACATGTTATCATCAAAATAAATTGAAAGACCTTTCTTATCTCATTTAGACTACATCAATCTAGCCGGTAGAAAACCTGAACTACATCAAAACAGTTGTTCCGTTTGGGAACATATATTTAATTGCATATCTGTAGCAGAGTCTGGATCTAGTAAATTACGGGGTTTTTTCTTCTCTTTTTTTTTTCGTTATAAAAGCTATGCCATTACAAATATACCGTCTGTATTTTTTTTTCTTTCATTCATTTATTCATGTCTGTTTTTATTCCTATATTATTTTAATACTACATGCATATCAGGACGAGAACATGTTGATGTGAAATTAATATGAATATTTTTTGTAATAAACCGATACGTGGATCTGTACTTTTTAACATGCTACATGTAGTTGACAAGGTAGAAGTCCACAGGAATATATATGCTATTACATATATTAGTTTAAAAAAACTCTTTTAGTATTATTTTAAGGGGTATGACATCGCACAGATTTGAGTTATGAACAATATGTTTTTCAATGGAAATATCGGAAAACAATCTTAAACGTGAAAAATATTTTGATAGAAATCTTATTGGGAAATGCTACTAAAGGGTGTATGTAGTAAATACGACATAATGATGACTATGCTATTGCATACTATTAACTCAATGCTTTGTGTGCCTAGAAAAAGGGGAGACCGAAATACCAAATTCATCAGGAAATAAGTGCGTCGCACGCAAAAAATACTTTGATAATGTTTACGTGCATGCATGTTGTACCTGCATTTGTACTACAGAGCTGCGCAAATTATAGTGGAATATGGTAATTGAGAATTTTTCGCTACAGTTTAATGGCGAACTATGCGAATATCATGATGAGGCTGTTTACCAAATTTTACTTCGACGAATTCCATTAAATGTCATTGCCGAACATTCGGAGTTTGAGAAGATTTGCCACGTCCATGTTGTCCAATGCATAGCAACATATGGACGTTGTGTCAGGTTAGTCAATACATGATATGTCATCATTAACGATTGCATAGGGACTTCATGCCGGAAACTTAAGTGTATATTGTTCATTATTGAAGACCTTACATCAACTGTCAAGATGAAGAACAGGAATAAAAGCCCTGTTCATTGATAATTTTCTATGTTTGCTATGTATTGTGTGCGATTTTGTCCCATGTACATTTACTCCATATCCTTTCATTTCTATTGTTTTTATGTGTATAAAACCCATTTTGTTCTCATTCCTATTTCGTTTATTCTTTTTGTTGTGTGATATTTAATTAGTTTTGTATATTCATCATATCTCAATTATGAGGAAATAAAGACACGAATGAATGAATGAATATCGCACAGATTTGAGTTATGAACATTATGTTTTTCAATGGAAATATCGGAAAGCAATCTTAAACGTGAAAAATAGTCTGATAGAAATCTTACTGGGAAATTCCACTAAAGGGTTTTGTAAATACGACATAAAGATGACTATACTATTGCATGCTTTGTGTTCCTAGAAAAAAAAGGAGAAAAGACAAAGAAAAACTGGAAACATTTTAAGAAATCGTAAAATGATTTGTGTAAAATACTATTGCTGTTGAAGATAGCTCAAACTTTCCTCAGTTTCAAAAAAGCAATTAACTTGAATTCGGGATTTATCGAAAAAGATATTGCTAAAATGAATTGTTATAGAACCAATGAAAATAGTTACGATTACCGTTCGATTATCATCGGTACGTGTAAAATTGAGAATGGAAATGGGGAATATGTCAAAGAGACAACAACCCGACCAAAGAGCAGACAACAGCCGAAGGCCACCAATGGGTCTCCAACGCAGCGAGAAAATCCCGCACCCGGAGGTGGTCCTCAGCTGGCCCCTAAATAAAATTGTGTACTAGTTCAGTGAAAATGGACGTCACACTAAACTCCAAAACATATAAATGAACTAAAATTAAAAAAACATACAAGACTAACAAAGGCCAGAGGCTCCTGACTTGGGACAGGCGCAAAAATGCAGCGGGGTTTAACATGTTTTGTGAGATCTCAACCCTCCCCCTATACCTCTAGCCAATGTAAAATAAGAAACACATAGCAATACGCACAGTAAAACTCAATTTAAAAGAAGTCCGAGTCCGATGTCAGAATAGGTAACAAAAGATACTAAGCAAAATGACAATGATACATACATTAACAAAGGACTACTAGCAGTTACTGACATGCCAGCTCCAGACCTCAATTAAACTGATTGAAACATTATGTCTTCATCATATGAAAATCAAGTACAATCCCTCCCGTTATGGGTTTAGTATCATACAGTCATAAAATATATGAGAAGAACATAACCCGTATCATGCCAACAACTGGTTTTAGAATAATAGTGTTTATTTCCGATGCAAAGACCCTATGAGTGAATCAATATTAATACCAAAATATGCAATCCTTAATGACCTGACAACAGTATCGTAACTATATCCTTTCCGAATAAGTCTGTTTAAAGGTTTGGTTAGCTTTTGAGGTGAATGCCGACATTTTTGTGCTTTGTAAAGAATATTACCATAAAATATTGGATGTGAAATACCTGAACGTATACATGTTGATTTATATTTACGAATGATGTCCTTGTACCAATGATAAAATTTAGTAAATGTTTTGACTAGTTTGTGATATCGAAAACCCTGGTGTAATAATTTTTCAGTAATACAGAGATTTCTTTCGTTGAAATCAAATACGTTGTTACAAACACGAGCGAATCGAACAAGTTGAGATATATAAACACCATAAGATGGTGACAAAGGAACGCCACCATCTAAAAATGGATAATTAACAATAGGGAATGAAAAATCATCTTTTTTATCATAAATTTTGGTATTAAGCTTCCCGTTAAAGATATAGATATCAAGATATGTATTTGTTTTGATAATTGCACGGTTTAGCAAGGATCTCTATGATTTTATTAATGTACTTGTACAATATTCTTTATGATTATAGCAGTCCCATCTAAAATTTTTGTTTTCTCTACTAAGCCACTCTTCGTTCATTTTAAAATCTCTTAATTAATCAACCTTATGTGTCATTCTGAAATAAACTGAAGATTTTATAAATGACATTTATCATTTAGTATAAATAAAATTGTTATTTGATAAAAAAAAAAAACATGATATTATTAATTTACAATAATTATACCAAGTGAATTTGGCGCATGCTGCATAAAATGCACTTACAAGTGATCTACTTTCATCAGATTAAATCTCTCATTTATTTTGAATAAAATACTTTTGATATTCCCACTGAGAGATTTCATTTTTTTTTTTTTTTTTATTTCTTTAGATCTAAGATTTCTCCTGTAAAGATACATATAAAAACCATCGTTTAATGTGTTGTGTGAAATTAATAAATAAATTAAGTACTGAGTGAAAATCAAAGTCAATTTAAAGGTTTTAAAAGAGAAGAGGGTTACTTATAAGAAAAACATTTAACTCTAATAACCGGCGATCTATCATCTTTAATTGAAATGACAATTTTCTGTTGAAATTGAATATAAATTATGATTTGCATGACGAAATATTATGAAAATTTAATTATATTTTCAAATAAATTAATTACTGTCGTGTATAACTGATTAATATTTCATGCTTTGAAATGTGATCTGTTATTTGACTAGATTGTTTACAGATCATTTCAAAATCAATTCGGGTGATAGAAAAATAACAATAAAATAGCTATTAAAGTCAACATGGTTAAATAATTTTGTCACATGATTATCTATTTTTAATGAAATGAACATCATTAACGAGGAAATTTATTCGGCATTTAAATGATGTGTCAATTATAGCATACATACAAAAAAATAATTAGAAATTTAAAATGAAATGCCTGGGAATATTTTCTGAACTATGAACACTAAACTTATAGAGTTATATAATATACTGTTGATGAGCTATGATTGAACAAGAAACATTTTCAAAAGCGTTTGATTGATTGTTAGACTCTAAATGTCTACGATGGCCCAAAAGCATGTCCGCGATTGGTTGATTGTTGTTTAACGCCACTTTAGACCCTAATGTGCTATTTCGTGGTGGCCAGTTTTTATTGGCGAAGGAAACCGGAGTTCCCGAAGAAAACCACCGATCTTCGGTAGGAATACTGACACTCCTAGTTAAGTTAGATTGGAGTCGAGCGGTGGCACTTGCTGCGTGCGGGATTCGAAATCACAACCTCAGTGTTGACAGGCTAGTAATACAGTCGTTCAACTACTTAGACAATTCGCACACCGAGCCCCCTCCCCTCTTTGTTTTGACTGTTAGGCATTGAATGGTTTTATGATTACACACGAAATGTTTGCATTGCGTTAATTGTTGGTCGCTGAATGTCTATGATAGTGCATGAAACAGTTACGTGATTGATATATAGTACAAGAAATATTCACGCGTTTGATTGGCTTTTGGACGCTGCATGTCTTTGAAAGTGCACAAAACATCTGTGTGATTTGTTGATTACTGGACGTACATCGAATGTCTGTAGTAGAACACGAAACATTTATGAACACTGAATGTCTATGATAGTGCACCTCTGATTTATTAACACTGGATGTCTATGATAGTGCATGAAACATTAATTCACACTGAATGTCTATGTAAGTGCACGAAACATTTATTGACACTGAATGTCTATGATAGTGCACAAAACATTTATTGACGCTGAAGTTCTATGATAATGCTCGAGACATTTAAATTATAGAATAGAAGATCTGGTATGACTGCCAATGAGACAACTATCCAAAAGAGTCTAAATGACGTGTATTTGAGCAACCGTACGTCACCGTTCGGACTTCAACAATGAGCAAAAACCCATACTGTCTATAGTCAATAATAAATGACTCAGACATGACAAAATGTGAAACAATTCGAACGAAAAACATACGTCTCAATTTATGACGAAACAATAAACGAAAAACAAATATAACAGACAGCAACCAATAACAATAAAGCAAAAACAATATAACAGACAGCAACCAATGACAGCAAAGCAATAAACGAAAAACAAATATAGCAGACAACAATCAATGAGAGCAAAATAATAAACGAAAAACAAATATAACAGACAACAATCAATGAGAGCAAAACAATAAACGAAAAACAACTATAGCAGACAACAATCAATGAGAGCAAAACAATAAATGAAAAACAAATATAGCAGGCAACAATCAATGAGAGCAAAACAATAAACGAAAAACAAATATAACAGACAACAATCAATGAGAGCACAACAATAAACGAAAAGCAAATAATAACAGACAACAATCAATGAGAGCAAAACATTAAACGAAAAACAAATATAGCAGACAGCAACCAATGACAGCAAAGCAATACACGGAAAACAAATATAACAGGCAACAATCAATGACAGCAAAACAATAAACGAAAAACAAATAAAGCAGACAGCAACCAATGACAGCAAAGCAATAAACTAAAAACAAATATAACAGACAACAATCAATGAGAGCAAAACAATAAACGAAAAACAAATATAGCAGACAACAATCAATGAGAACAAAACAATAAACGAAAAACAAATATAGCAGACAGCAACCAATGACAGCAAAGCAATAAACGAAAAACAAATATAACAGACAACAATCAATGAGAACAAAACAATAAACGAAAAACAAATATAGCAGACAGCAACCAATGACAGCAAAGCAATAAACGAAAAACAAATATAACAGACAACAATCAATGAGAGCAAAAAATAAACGAAAAACAAATATAGCAGACAGCAACAAATGACAGCAAAGCAATAAAAGAAAACCAAATATAGCAGACAGCAACCAATGACAGCAAAGCAATATACGAAAAACAAATATAACAGACAGCAACCAATGACAGCAAAACAATAAACGAAAAACAACAGACTACATCAAACAAAAATTGATTGCTTATTTGATGCTGAATGTCTATAAAAGTGCACGAAAGATTTACCTGTTTTATTGAGTTTTTCGTGCTGAATGAATGTAGTAGTTTTTTTTTAAGTGTTTGTTTCCGCTATTATATAACGCCACATGGTCAAGGTTTCCGCATTTGCTATGATTCATAATATATATTTAAAAAAAAGCTGTTATATTTTGAAATTTTAATCATAACACTTAGGTTGCAATTCCTTTAAGTAAAGCTATCAGTTGTTACTGTATTGCCTCGTTTTGTTATTTTTCATGTCGTTTATTCACAGGGCGCAGAAGGAGCCGGGGCAATGGGGGATAAATCCCCGAACACATACACACCAACTTCACATACACACAACTCTTTGGCCAAAAATATATCATTGAAAATTTGAAAATATAATTTTCAGTCTACTCCCATGCCACTTTTGGCTTGAATACCACCACAATGATCGTTTACAGTGTCAAAATCTGTTCTTGATAAAGATTGACCAAGATATGCACGACGAATATGAGCATATAGTATATGTTTACCTCTTGTTTTTGTTAAGCCTCTGCAGATATCGTTCGCCCAAAATCTAAAGTTTTGACTCCCTCAAGCAAAGTTAATCCGAGTTGATTGGCTTTTTACTCTAATTACTCTAATGTGCTTCTCCTTATATTGCTGCCTAAGTGTTAATGTCACATCGAGTTCCCCGATTTTGACCTCTAATGCTTCCCGATGAAGTTGATAACACCGCTATTGGAATGTTAGCTTTCATTCACCAAGTACATGTAGGACATGTATTACCTTATCATCTGATTAGTTTTGTAAAATTTATCAATTGGAACTAAGAATGAAACTCCCTCAAGTATCTAATTTCGAAAGGTTTTGGTCCTTCTGTTAAGGCCTCGTTTGATTATAATTCTCTTCGTGAGTTATTCCATTTAGTTGCCCCTACAATGGCTTACAGTTTGTTGAAGACCAACACAGTTATCATTAACATTCCTGAATACCAGAAAATACTATATAGTTTAATTTGTTTTATTCTATTATAAAACTTATTTTGTTTTCTGTTCCTCATGTCGTTATTTTTTTTCGATTTTCAACACGTACAACAATTTTTTAGTCTATGAGATAAAATTTTCAATTTCTCTTTTTAAATATGAAACACAACTCTACTCTTAATGTAATATGTTATGGAATATTTGTGCCACATATGACCACGGCTATGTTCCATTTGTCGCAACTACAGTCCCGTCCTCGTTCACTCGATTGTGACATCACCGAATGCGACTAAAAACCTATTTTTCCTTGCCATGACGGGTGCCACTGGTGGAGCAGGAACTACATTTCCTTCCGGAATACCCGAGTTAACCTTGTTTATGTGTTGTTCAATCTTCAGTTTTCTTTCTGATGTTTTGTGAACTCTTTGTTTTATCTTATCTTCGCTTTTCTTTCGGACATGTCGCTGTCTGTTTTTCTTCCACTTGTGGTTTGTATTTCACCCTTGGTATCTTCCCACCCATTTTCATTGAATTTAACATGTGTATATATCTACAACATGTAACTTTTTCTGCAAACATGTCCTGAGTGTTAAAGTTACAACTTAGATAGACTGGCGATTTTTAACACGTAGAATGCTAAAAAAAAGATGTCAATATTTTATTTTGCAAGAAAGACTTGAAGCTAATACATTATACTACAATACACACATCTTATCTAAACATTACAATATAATACTATGATCTAATTAATATTTGGAAAAAATAGTAATGTTATATCAAATTTACTTTACACGGTTTATGATACTGCGCGCGGTACATAAGGTATTCGAAACTACTATGTACTTAGTTCAAAGGATTTATGTTTGCCATGCATTCAAGTATTGAAGTGAATATTTTAAAGTTTTTAAAGTTTTTAAAGTCAATGTAAACCTCGAGTAGGAAAACATCGAGGATGTATATATTGTATTCATAGTGTCCAACCATTAAAAAATACACTGTCAACCCTAAGGTTAATAATCATTGAAGGATTATATAGTACTTCCATGGTTTAATTAAGTTTATGATATACTGTTATTGTAATTGAAGAATTATATTCAGGCAGTATTGATTTGGCACACTCACATATAAATATTTGAATATGTTCTGCACGATTTGATCATTCTTTTTTCCTCTTGAAAATAGATCGTTTTCATTATGAAGCATAGCAATTGGTGTTTATGTGCAGCATTCGATACGTTAACTATTTATAACAAAAAGAAATGGTTGTTCATAACCTCTATCATGTACGTCTTAACATTGTCAAGGATGAATTGAAATACTGAACATTGGCGAGTAGCACGAGTATACGTATATAGAAGACACAACATTTGTTTAAAGTAAGAACACACCTGAGAACAATCATAAACCACAAGCCGAAAAAATTAAAACAGCAAGCCAAAAGGAAGAAAGTCTTAAAGACAACAGTCCACAAAACACGTCACAGAAAACTCAATTTCGAGCAGAATGAACTCACCAAAAGCCGCTAGTGATTTCAGTTAAATTGACAGTTTCTGCTCAATGAGAAAGAAAGAGATAAAGAAGGGAAGTAGAAATTTATGAAACAGTTGATTCAATGCGAGATATCAAATTACCTTTTTGAAAACTGCAAAAGGAGCTAATTACATAAATTTAGGACCTGGATTTTACAGACAAAATCTATAATTCTAATACTTAAGCACTGGCTCCTCTTTCTTGTGTTAAAAAAACAATAATGTTGTTCTTTCTAGAAAAAAAACACATGACAAAATTGTTACATCAAGAATACAGGTTTCTAACATTGAAGCAACTGCAGTTTTCCAGTTTGATTACAACGCAATAAGTCAATTCATAGATTCTGAAAAAATCAAGCCAAAAGAAAGACAGGTTTTTGCCTCAGAGGTTAGAAATCGTTGATAGAAATTTGCACCTCATTTGATTTGATATCATCATACTGAACATTCATGAACTATTTGCCACTGTACGTTAAGTAACCAGCAATCAAGCAATGATTTTATGGCTCCTGTTCTACCTTGCTGCACATTTATACATTCCAAACAGCAAAATGTACGCCCATATTGTTGAAGTTGAAGACTATGTGCCCAAGCTACATTTAGGTTCTATGTATGAAACCACAAATGACTATTTTTAAATGTAAAACATGGGGTTTCTAACATTGATGCGGTTACGTTTCTATAGTTTTTTTTATTTTAATAGAATAAATCAATGCATTCTTGATATTGATGATCATATTGAAAGCAAAGAGATTAACTTTGCCACTGGAAAGGTTGGAGATGTTTGTTGGTGGTTAGCTGTTTTTCCGTACGCACCTACGCACACCATATTGAGGTTCTTTACAAGTCTACCGATATCTATTAGGCTTTGGACTAGCTTTCAGTAACTGCGAGTACTCTTCTTGTGATGCTTTGTGTTTTCCATCATATTGTTGGTTTTTTGGTTTTTTTGTGTGTGTTTTGTACCGATCTGATATGTAACCTTTTTAACTGACAGTATAGGACAGACCGCTTACAAACATGGTTAACCCCGCCACATTCTTTGTGCCGGTTCCGAGCCATAAAATATATGATAGATTATTTATAAAATTTGAATACATTAAAATATGCTTGATTAATAATGCACTGAATTGAAGAATTGGAGGGTTATTTGAATATTGACTAAAATTACTAAATTTAATATTGCTTTTAAGTTAAAAATATCAGAGATGGCAGATATTATATTAACCGGCATAAATGAATAAAATCCTGAAATTGAGAAAGCTTTGCCAGCGTAATAGAAATAAATAAATGTTGTTTTACCATTTTTAACATAAAGATTTAACGTAGATTGTAAATGTAAATGTTCCGAAAAGCAAAAGTTTGGTTCACAAAACTTCATTTCAGCAAAGCTGCGTCACGTATTTATTCTATTATAGATAAATTATTTTTGCAGAGGAATTTTAGTATCATATTATGATTGCAATAATTGGTGAAATCAATTAACTTTTTTTATTATCTGTGGTGTAAATCATAACTAGCTCATAAAATGTGTCATTTTCAATGCGCTTTACTGCAGAAACCGGTATGCATATATCTTAATTGGTAAATTAATAGGATAGAGAAAATTGGTCAACTGTGTATCAATCAACAGACACGTCCAATAAAGCACAAAATGTTCATTTCTTTCGCATTATATGTCAATATCAGAACTCCGAAATAGACATGGTAAGCACGTGAAGCTTTCGGAAATATTTGTAACGGGTTTTGTTAATTACCCAACCTAGACGATCGTCTTCATTAACAAGTATATCCTATACATAGAATCTTTGTCTAATTGAGAGAAACTAATTCATTTCCCAATTAAAACATCATAATATCTCTCTTCATAAGAGAATATGTCGATTTCCTAGCATTAGTTACTGCGAAAACATGTGCCAAAATTTGGCGCGCGTGTCGTAAAACATTGAGATCTTTATCGACAACCGGCAATGTGAAGACAGCGCCCCTGAGAAAGTGTTGTGTTTTAGTTAAAATTTGACAGTACAAATGTTTTTCTAAGCTGTAAACATATGTATTGGTGATAGAGTTGTAATTAACGAGTTTCAGGAATGATAATTATATTCCCTGAAAATATAGTCTACTGTGTGACGCCTTTACTGTTCTTTACTTCTTTTTGATATATGCTCTTTGAAAACCGAATCACGTACATGTATATAATTCTACGCGTATGAACAATCAAAAGCCAGTTCTTTCTATATGGTTATGGTGGTCAGTTGTGCCTATGTCTTTGCCATGTATACTTTCTAATTAATTCATTTTTTCAGACTACTATGACGAAAAAAAATTAACTACGTCACATATTTCAACGTTATTTGCGAAGGCTGCTTAACATCCGACGACAAATGTTAAAAGACTTTCAGAATGATGTAGTGTAAATGAGATATGGAAAACCCTGTTTTGTACTTGACCAACTTGCTGTGTCAAATTTTAAACGTGCCAGATAACAAAGGTAAGAGGAAGACGTAGCAGCCTTCTCGTAGACATTGTTCTGACTCCGAACTGACCAGTCTTTACACTTGCTCTTAAATAATGTGTACTAAAATAAATATTAATTAAAATTCTTCGTTTTGAATCGTCTTAACCAATGACGTTATCGTGTTCTAACGCTTTAGAGAATATTGGCTGATTTTTACATATGCATTCGGTAACCTAAACACGTGTATTGAAAATGTGTTGGTTGGTGAATGTTTTATTCGCATATCACTTATAACCAAACAGATAAAAGACAACAAAGCAGTTTAGGGGTCAGTACTGCCGATTTGATATTGAAAAATTTCTTCAATGAATGGCATACAATTTTGAAGCTCGATGTAAAGTAACCAATTACTAAAAAATAATGGTAGCCAAACAAAATTTAACACAACACAGCTTAAACTTTCCAAGAATAGTTGTGTGTTGAAACCGTCAAAGTATCACAAACCAACTACGCTGTCACCACATTTTCATACACATGTTTACCATGTAAATGTAAAAACCAATCAAAGTTCCCTAAAGCTTTAGATCCCTATAAGGTCATGGGTTATGTCCGAGGAAGAGTCTAATCAAAGACTGCGAAATTGGTATTGTGCTTCTTCTCCGCCAAGCACACACTATTTTATAAGAATAAGTGTAAAGACTGGTTAGTAAGAAGTCATAATAATGTGTACGGGTAGGCTGGTGTCCTCCTGTGGTATATTGCCTTCTTAGCTACACATTAACCATTTGAATCAGCTTGTCGGTCGGTCAAGTATAAATATACATACATATAATTATAGAATTTCCCTCAAATTGCGTGTTTTAAATCATTCCAATACTTAAACAATGATGGGACATTTCATACATGTGTTACCAGTCAGCAATTACTTATTCTATTTTCAAGCTGTTTTTTCTGATAATTAATAATCATTGACCGTATAGCACACCATAAATCATTTCAAAAACTTCTTTCTGATCGTTCGAATGGAACTGTAAAATTCCTTTCGGCGAAAGCATTTAATATCTGAACCGAAAGACTTCAAATATTTCATCGAATACTTGGAAGGATGTTTTCGAATGCATAATAAGTACTTTTAAATAGAAAAAAAAATTAATTAATTTAAAATCGTTTAGAAAAATGCAAAACTAATAAATTATTTCAGTGCAGCAAATATGGTATATAATTGAAAGTTGATGATATTGCAATGATTAAAAGTAAATATTCATAACTTTAGATACAATTTTTACGAATATTTTTAGAGATAATTAAAATACGTATTTCAAAAATGAACAATGAACTTATATTGAAATTTCTTTTATTGCTGCGAATTTTATTTATTCCACCAAAAAAGATCCGTGTGGCTGTCGCCAGCATACCCGTGATACCGGAACGAGGTTATCTCGAGCATCCGGAATTTCAGTCATAGTCGATTAATTGCTTGTATGATGTTTGAAATTGAGATTAAAGCACCTGGTTGCGAACAATGACTTTTAACTACTGAAACCCTACTGCTATAAAATTTGCCATGCGTAGAGTAAACGATCATATTGTCATTCTGACAACATCATTTAAAAGCCAATAAATAGTAGATGAAATGATTTTTTCATTGTCAAACCAACATGATTATTGTGGAAAATTGTTTTATTATTAATTTTTCACAGCAAATTATTCAATATATATATTTTTTATTTCACTGTTTATATTAGTCGGAACAAAGTTGTTATAGTCAATGATCGTATATCTTCATACGCTTTTTTCAACTACAAGCATAAAATTGCTTTTGACAAACCAACTTGAAAAAGCGACAATTAAAAGTTTTCAATTTCATATTGTGGGAAACTAACTTTAAAAAAATCTGTATGTGTTTATCAGACAATTTATAACTGAAATGCACCCTTCAAAAGAAGAAAGTGACATGTATAATTGATATACATGATTATTCATGCACAAATGCAAACTTATGAAATACAGATATTTTCGATAAAATGTAAATTCTAATGATAAGAATGTAATTGTTGACATAAATAATACATTTGTCAATTAACATCATTTAGACAATCATAGGTATTAGCTTGTTAGAAAAGTATTAGCAACATTATTTATATTAAGTCGTTAGATAAAATTTTCTATATTCAAATAAAATAATAATAAAAAAAATAATGGCGTGAGCCACAAAAGAAATCTATAGTTCAAGTGCTGTTTATTATAAAAAAATAAGGAGATGTGGTATGATTGAGACAACTATCCACCAAAGTTCAAATGAGGTCCTAAGGGTTGTTTGCTTACAGGCTAAACGCTTTGATAATCTATACGGACCATCAATAAATCATCGAAGTTAGCATTTTGCAGAGAAAAGATTTAACCTAAAGTATCCCATATCATTTTATAGAGTATTTGCTAAAACGGTATATTATGAACTGGTAACAGTTGTTACGTTCACTTTGAATGATTGATTATTGAGTGTTGTTTGTTAAACATCCTGAAATATTTCATGCATACTAATGACAATCACAAATAGAATAGGTATAGGTTTTGCAAAGTTGAAAATGAAATGAAATGAAACATGGAATTTAAACTGAAACTGGTAAAAGAGGAATGTACAGGGTACAGAAACAGGTCACATACGTCATCTATAAAAGAGGCGGAAGATACCAGAAGGACAATCAAAAATCGTAAGTAAGAAGCTGACAAAATCATATAAAAAAACAAACAAAAGACAAACAACAGTCTACATAACACTACATGGCATAGAAAAACTAAATACCGAGCATAACGAACCCTGCCTACGAAAACCTGGGGTGGTCTCATGTGCTCTGGAAGGGTAAGCAGATCCTGCTCCACATGTGACATCCGCCGTGTTGCTCATGGTAAGTACAGAATTCGGTGTTAAGTCTCATTTATAAAAGAAATATGAATTACAAGTCATGATTGACGTGCAGATAGTGTTGACGTGACTGCATATTGATACAACCCGCACAACCAAACGGACGCACAATTTTGGCATTGCAAGGTACTCAGTAATATAGAAGAAATATTGAACTTGTCTTAGTATACTTTTTCATCTCCAAGCAAACCTAGAAACATCAGATTTAGTAAACATGTTCGCATATTTTCGTGCTGACGACAGCATTACTTTTTATTAAACAACTGCACATCAACTGGTATGAGTGCCAATGAGACAACTCTCCATCCAAGTCACAATGTACAAAAAGTAAACAATTAGGTCAAAGTACGGCCTTCAACACGGAGCCTTGGCTCACACCGAACAGCTATAAAGGGCCCCAAAATGACTAGTGTAAAACAATTTATTTTCTATATTGACGTCTGATGTTACTGACGTATAATTGAAAATAAAACTTCCGCTAGATGGCGTGTGTTTTCCTTTTTGCTACAATGTTGTTTCGCCTTCTTGACTTTTGATTTGTTTATTGTCTCCTTAATTTGTTTGTATCTTCTGAGTTTCTTTACTAAATCTACATATGATTATTATTTCTACATACAGAATATATATTTTTCGGTATAGTTTTAATATGTTTGGTGAACTGTGATCTTTTATAAGACACTATTTTACGTTGGTAATTCAATTGACATAATCTTCAGTGAATTAATACGAGAAAAGAATGACAAAATTGATGGAGGCATATAAATAGAAATGAAAGAGTAAAATACTTTCAATGAATATAAGCGTCTCATTAGTTGTAGTATAAAGATTTTTGGACGGAAGTTGTTGAAACAGGTTTACGACTTGTGGTCGTTTTTAGATTTCAATTATGATATTATAATATACACATCTTCACTTCACGGTATTAGAGATTACTCTGAAGCATTTACTTAACTCAATTAGAATTGCTTGATGTGTTCATGAAAAGTGTATAGGTATGGTGAAAAGACATAAATTATGATTTCACTTGAAATTAAAAAGAATGCTTCCAAATACCGTATAGTCGACTATTAAAGGCACCGACATGAAAAATGTGAAACAATTCAATAGAGAAAACTAAAGGCCTAATTCATAGCAAAACAATTAACGAAAAACAAGTATGACAGACATGAACCAACGACAACAATGAACTACAGGCTCCTGACTTGGGACAGACACATAAATAATGTCGTCTGGTTAATATGTTAGTTGGCGCCAACCCCCCCTCAAACCTGGGTGTAACAGTACAACATAAAAACAAACGATAAAAATCATAAGTCAGGGCTTAACTCACCAGATCTACACAAAGTAGAAAAATGACAGGCAAAAAAGCAGACCGGACGTGGCAAGGAATTTATACATCCCTCACAACAAAATAGACACAGATTCATCCCTCACAACAAAATAGACACAGATTTGAGAGTACTCGCAGTAACTGACAATCAGTAACAGCTAATAAAAAAGTCATGTATCTAAGACTAAAATATCAATCAGTACACATCCAAAATCCAACGGATTTAGTGTAAATACGTCATAAACAGGCAGAGAAAAACATGACCTTGTGCAATGCCAAAATATTTGATAATTCTGTCTTGTAGTAAAAAATGATGCATTTGTTGGATTGGTATGTATTTTGTATTTTGTATTATGTTAAATTTGTATAATTTTAAAAATCTCAAAGTGTTATCCGCTTCTACTTTTATAATTCATGAAGTATTAAATTTTTATTGATAATTCATGGTAATATTTGGGCTACCTAATAAATCTGGTCTCCGATGCAGACAATAAAAGTTATCTGAAGATATGTATTAATATGATTAATAGCAAACAAAAAAATATGTAATTTCAGTTGCCTAGAATCACTGCCATTGCTTTGTCACACTGTAACGAAATGTCAACCTTGCTCTCTGCAGTCAGGCACTTTGTATAAGATCATGAGGTAAAAAGACGTGAGTTTTTTGTGATTGTATGTCTTTTCCTACATTCATTTTTAGTTTTTTAACTATTCTTTTTTCCCTTTCTTGTCTTTCTTTCTTTTTCTTTTTTGAGGTGAGGGAGATAGCCGCTTTCTGTTCAATAACTGAAATCGGATCTATTAAATAATTCTCGTCTTCGCAAATATAATATACAGCAACAAACGACAACCATTGAATTACAGGTTCCTGACTTCCGACAGGCACATACCGAATGTGGCGGAGTTAGACATGTTAGCGGTCGACCAACCCCTATTAAAATCTTGGACAGTGGTGCAACAGAACAATACAAGAACGACCCGTTCAAAAAACAACTTGGCTTAAGTTTTTGCCACATGGCTTCATCTAAACAAAACGTTCAGCATAACTACAGTCAATTATCTTGGTCTAAAAGAGGTCGCCATGATATTGCCTTATGTGTTGATTCGGGTTAGACCAACTTGACAGCACACAATTTAAACAAACCAAATAAAAAAGAGGCATTCCCAATTTACCCTAATTTTGTTTCACTCACAGGGACATATGCCAAAGTTTGGTGAAACCTAAGGACATTTGCATATTAAAGAGTCTTTAAAAAGCCCTTAACCGATTTTGCAGGTTGTAAAAATGTCAATAAAATCTTAGTCATTCAGTTCTATGCATTTGGTATTGAAGACACTATTATAAAATATTGCAAATTTTACCTTACTTTCTTAAATATTTTCATCTAAGGGTATAAAAAATCGAAATTGGCAGAAATCTTTTAAAATTGCTATCTGGCATATTAATGAATATCTAAGAACGTTTGAAAATGGTCAGTGGGAAATAAAGGCAATGGTAGTATACCGGTGTTCAAAAGTCATAAATCGATCGAGAGAAAACAAATCCGGGTTACAAACTAAAACCGAGGAAAACAAATGAACAACAGGAACACTGAAGTGCAACAAAAACAAACGCCAACATACATAGAAATCAGTACATCTTTACCTTGTACAGATTTGTAATGTTCGTTTAGTTGTACATTTCTTGAGGCACATTGGAAGGTTGCGGTCTCTCGTAAAAAAATATAGAAACTAATCAAGAAATCTCTACTCGGGAGTCAAGTATTTCACGAGACAAACTTTTTTGTCGGTTCTGTTTGATCACAGTGTTTGCATCTGTTATACCTTTCCGTGCATGCAATAGTCTACTTGTAAAAAATAAAATATGTATATCAGTCGTGTGTTCCTCTAGCTATTATATTTAAAACAAATGATTTAAATGATAACAATTATCTTTTAATCACGTATACGTTACTTTTTCTTGTTTTACAATAAAGATAAGACGATGTTTTTTACTTTGTTATTTGTTTACTTTATGATGACTAGATTTCCATAATTTTTCTTATCGGAAGTTCTCTGTTTTCTTATTTTTTTCTGTTTATTTTCTAATTGGTTAATCAAAGGATATTGGCGCTACAACTGCATAATAAACCCGTAAAAATAAAGTGGAAGAAATAGTTTACCAATTTGATTATGTTGGTATTAAACTATAATTCGAATTAGATAAAAAAAAAAAAAAAAAAAATCGAGGAAACAGCGTTACTACGCCTTTTCAGTTACTGTAGTTGAGGCTAACATAACCGAATTATACAAATAACGTGCACCTGTCCTAAGTCAGGAATCTGATGTTCAGTAGTTGTCGTTTGTTGAGGTGGTTCATAAGTGTTTCTCGTTTCTCGTTTTTTATATAGATTAGACCATTGGTTTTCCCGTTTGAATGGTTTTACACTAGTAATTTTTGGGGCCCTTTATAGCTTGCTGTGCGGTGTGAGCCAAGGCTCCGTGTTGAAGACCGTACTTTGACCTATAATGGTTTACTTTTATTAATTTTGACTTGGATGGAGAGTTGTCTCATTGGCACTCATACCACATCTTCTTATATCTATTATAACAAATAAGTTACCTACGTTATTTTAACGGCCCTTTAGTTTAACCTGCGTAACCTGCAACAATGACTGACAAAAATACACATAATTAAGTAAAGTACTAAGCATTTTTACGAGCTTAAGATACAGGGAAATAAGCTTAAATAAAGCAAATAGATAATGAGTATACATGTTATTTGTACAACAGTTGGCTAATTGAAGGGTAAATATATATACATATAAACATAGACTATCTGACGAAAAATTAAAATTATTATTAATACTTCTAGTGAAACGATATATATATATATATATATATATATACAAGACTAAATTGAAAACAACGTTCAAACCTATGATTGCGTTGGATAAAAACCGCAATTATGATACGTCTACATGCAAAAAAATTTCTTGGTAGAGGGGTCTAAATACAGCACAAACAACATTTTCCAAAAGACCAAAAATGTGAAAAAGTATATTTTAACAAAACGCATTTGACTAGCAGGTCGAACAACGGATGTTCTTAAACCCTGCTGACTGCCATGGCTATTGCCAAATAAACGGATCACCAGATGTAACAAAATGGATCTTAATTATTAATTTAATACCAAACAGAAAACAATAAACTTGCGGAAAAGGTGGTATACCGCAAACATGAGGTGCAAGAACTGGTACACCATATCCGGATATATATATTATTTCCTTATAATATACCAGCTAGAGAAAATGCATGAAGATATGAAACATAAATGCAGGCATGGACAGCCGTGGTGATGTATGGGAACCACATAATAAAAATAGGCGAAGCTGGATATAACTGAGTGTGCATTTGTACTCTTCGATCTGTTGATGTTTTGCTGGACAATTTTCTAGCTATTAACCCCATAACCTTTCACATCGGGCAATAGTGTTCGTTGTGTCCGTGCACAACACCTGCTGAACCAGTGAAAGGAATTATTCCCCTTGTCCAACTCCTCTCTTATTTGTTTATCCATGATCATAATTATGGACCCTTTTGCAAACATTGATTTTACATATGAAAAATAGAGGGTATACATCTTGTTTCCGCAACTCCTCCCGTTGACTGGATTTTAATGCAGCCATCTCACAAACAATCTTCCGTACTGAATAGCATCGTTGACCTGTTATTTATTGTTGTTGTTATTATTATTATTATTATTATTTTATCCACACGATTACAACGTGTTTCAAGTTTTGGATTTTCAATTTCAAGACATGGACTTGGCACATAAATTAACAAAAAATGGGAGTTGGTGTGAACTTATAAGCTATATTAAGTTTTGTTAGTTTGGTTGTAGATGCATCAGAGAATGGAAAGATAAGTGTATTGTTCTCAATCGTGTCTTCATATTTTGGTAATGGCTTTAATATATATGTGGTTGTTTTATTTTATATCGTAATGTTGTTTCTGATATTTTGAAAATGTGTGTTGATGGCAGATCTTTGAATTATTCTCTTTATAGTATACACATCTTTTTATTGAGTTTAACATCGCAAATGTACTATGTAGCACTGCACTACGAATCTGTCCTTTTTTTTATTATCCCACATTTTTCTATGCTATGAATATAACACTTGAATCCTTTAAATTGCTAGCGATTCACAACTTCCAAAGTAGGTTCAATTAAATTAAAGGCGGCATTTCACTTGATCCTGTTCAAAGATTCCATATATTGTTTTATTTTTTATCGATGCTCATCTTGCAAATATTGCAAACTTGAAATATTACATAACAAAATACTGGAGTATTAGGCCCGAGAACACAGTTATTTCGTAGTGCATTTCTTTTAGACCATAAATTCAAATTAAAAAAATCGCACCTGCTCTAGCTCAAAAAGATTTTTACAGTGTAGTGTACTACTATTGGGACAAATAATATGAAAAATATAGAAAAGTCTACCAGCTCTAACTCAAAATATTGACAATTCTATGTTAAGGGGGTCTAAAATTCAGTTTGACAACTTCAGACATACTAGTTTTGACCTTTTTGAACTGAACTGAATCACTACTTAACTTAAAGATTCAGCACCCAAACTTTTTAAACATGTATTTTCATCCCTTTACTTAATATTTCATGCATAAAATATAAAGAAATAAATTTGGAAAGTGTATGAAAAAAATTTGCAAGTTATACACCGTCCACACTAGGGACTATATTTGTAAGGACGATAACTGTGTCTTCGGACCATTATATGTGAACCTTCTTGCTGCTATTATCTAATCTCAAATGGTTGATTTGGATAAAAAAGACCATTGCTAAAGAGGGGCGTGTGGGATGTATAAATACGCAGCCACTTTCGGTCGGAAATGGGATGTTAAATGCGATGCCTCCTGTAGTCTCTGCACATAGAACTCTTTCAACAACTTGTTTGATGTATCTGTAGATGGCCTTTACTCGCAGTTCCTAAAAAACTATACCGGTAGCTGTTTCTAATATATTTGTAGGAACATATCGAGTGTATCATAATTGAGTTATAAATTTTGAAATTTACTGCAATCATGTCTGCTACATGCAGTGCTGCACAAGTCAGTGTAGAATAGAAATGTATTTTAACCAAGCCTGATATTTTGTATACTAAAAGAGGTGTAAGGGGTACATGAATGAGACAGCAAACCAACGACAAAGATAATCAAAGTCGGTCCCCAAATCAAAAGACAAAAACCAAACAAAGATGAGAACTATAACAGCCAGGTCACATGTACTGAGGGTTATGTCCAAAGGGCACGTATTTCCAGCTTTTCATCCCGTAACGCGATTCCAGTCGTGTTCAGTTCTGTAACGGCAGTAGAATTAAAAATTTCAAGTGAAAATATCAAATTGACGATGGTGAAAACTTAACAGAGTAAAGTAAAGTTAGACACTGAAACGATCAATCAATTCTTGAATGGTTATTTCAGTCGATCTTCGCATTGAAGTAAAATGAAATATGATACTTCCATGATCTTCGTAATCTACAGGAATATGTTTTTTTTCTAAATAACCCAACACTCCTGTGTATAAACTTCTACTCAAGAATGGAAAGTTGACAATAGGAAAACTTAAACCTTTGTCACAGAACACATATATAGTAATCGGTTGTTTATCCAACTGAATTGTTACAACATTATCTAGATATAACGCACTTATATTGAAATTAGGATTGAGAGAAATTACATCATCTATGAAACTAAAGGATTTACTTAATGTTTTTTTCTTTGCGTTTTAAGAGGTTTTGTTATGATTTAAGAATAAGTGGGACATTTCGGAGCGCACACAGGGTACCCTTTGGAATAAAATATTTACATTCTGTGTTCATTTCAAAATTTGATGTCCAAATATAAAATGTATTACTTTACTTATTCGTATTGCGAAAGTGTAAAATACGAATATTCAAAACGTTCTTTTATAAGCAAAATTATCTTTTAAAACATTACCAATTTTTTATTCATTCCAAAGAAATAGAAAATTTTCATAACAAAACAATCCGGGTGCGGGATTTTCTCGCTGTGTTGAAGACCCATTGGTGGCCTTCGGCTGTTTTCTGCTATTTGGTCGGGTTGTTGTCTCCCTTAACACATTCCCCATTTCCATTCTCAATTTTATAATATTATTGACAAAAAATAGCTAGGCAAAACATTTTATTTTACATGTTCCAGAATTATGATACAATTATTTCACTTTATACACAGTTTCAATTATTATCACAGAATTGCTTTAAATAACATTATATTGAATAAATTAACAAAATATCCATATGTACGCATGCGTTGTAATAACAGTCCAGCAGGCAGAGTAGAAGCTGTTAAACACTGTCTTGTTAAAGGTTTTATGTCATGAATACCTGAAAATAAGAATAAATCATTCACTATATATCTCTGTATCTGTATATATTCCTTAATGATAGGTGAGTAATTGTAAAATATTTATACCAAATTTGAATTCTCATGTAAGAACTATCGAATCGGTAGTATGGCAAAATGTGATTAAAACTGAAAAGTGTAAAATATGCATGAACAAGAACTGTTATAACATAAGATATTGAAACTGCTGATTTTTTTTTTTTTTTTTAACGCACGAAAATTTATATAGTCTTATGTTCAACTTATAACACATCATTAAATATTTGAATTTGCAAGAAGATTTGGAATATCAACTTGTACATTATGTATGGTTATGTCATATTTTCGTACACTGTATGTGGTTTTTTTTTATTATTATTTAATTGTTGTGTCGTTAGGCTTTCTCGAAATCATGAATTCTCTAAGACACCCAAATATATATATTTGGTTTGATTATCTTCAAACGGCAAGTAAAGTTAGTTTTACCCGCAAGTATAAATTATTGTAAAATGAGCTGTAAAATGCGTTCTGTCGTAATACATTTAAATTTTTTTAAGATAGTCAATGAGTGTATACAAACCTTTTTTTTCAATTAAAAGTAGACAGATCATCGTTCCCCCTAGTGGACTTAGGTCAGCAGCTCTACTGTGCTTGTACCGGTCTGTTATCTTGACCATTTCCTCCTTTCGTCCCTGAGATAATTATATCTATACATATTGGTCAAGTCAAGCGTAAGTACAAGAGACTAGAAATAAAAACATTATTTTCAATGACGTCTGCTTTTGTGGTGTACTTATCATTTCAAACTCCTTCACGTTATTGCTCTTCGTCTCTGGCTGTTACGGTTGAATGATTATAAAGGCCTTGTGACATTAAGTGCATCGCTAGAAGGTTATTTTCACCAGATGATTTCTTGATTTTCGCGCGTTTATTCTGGAACCAAATCTTTATCTGTCCGTCTGAAAGTTTTAATTCAAGTGCTAGGCTTTGTCGTCTGTCTTCTGTCAGATATCGATTGGCTTCGAATTCCTTTTTGAGACGAGACAGTTGTTCGCTTGTAAAAGCTGTTCTTGGTCTCTTTTCGTCTACCTTCTTACTCTTCTTCATTTTTCTTGACCTTGGTCCTACAAACAAAAGATCATATACATTTTTTACATTTTTTTTTACATAGGGAACTCTTTTTTAAATTAACTTTTCAACCATTTTGCCATGCTATATCATTTAAACCGTCCAGTAAAATATTTTCAAATGGTATAATTTTCATTATTTTAAGTGTTTTTGCTGTTAAAACAAACAGACATTTTCATTTTACAGCAAAATCATAACAGTATTTGGTTGGCGCGACCAAGTTAAATTATTAGTGGACAAACTAACATGTGATAAGTATATATTAAAAGTTGTTTAGAAGATCGATTCATTTGAGCTGAATGACCATTTGTAGCCTTTGGCGCCCCTTATTCTCGTTGTGTATTAATATTGACACTACTATCCCCTATCCGCTATTGTAACCGATGATCATCCTAAAATTAACTGTAATTTATTTGTACGAGAGTTAATGGACCTATACAGGAGCAAACAGTTGGGTTTATAATGGTGTTTAAATTGACACTTTTGGTCTGAAACTATTGTGCATTGATAGGGTAGGAAGAAAGACAAATCCCTTGGGTCATTAGTCGGACCATATTTTCATTATCTGTCATTATTAACGTGTCACGACTTATGTCATTCCATGCGTCGTTAAAGTACTTATCTATGCGATTATTCAAATTTAGAAATTTGTTTTAATCTTGCGGTTAAAGTTTTAATTTTACAATTTGAGAAATGAATACAAAATATCTGATATACACGGTCATTATTTTTTACTTTTGAAATTTAAAAAAGGTGTTTTTGTGAAAGTAAAATAAGGAGTACAGTTGATTTCTTTTTTTCTTTTTCAACAAAAATATTAATATATGTATAAAATTTCACAAAGGTATTTAAATAGAAAAATGTTGTATATTTAAAATATATAATGAAGCAATTTAACTTCACTTGCTGTGCAGCATGGTTAAACTAATGTAGCTTTAATTAGACAATTTGTCAGTGTACTGTTTCAGTTGTCTGTAATTTACATTTCGATGTGTTCCGAATGGATGTGACACCTGATCGTTTCCAGATATGACACCACGTGTTTTGAATCGACATCTATCGAATGTTAAATGGGCCGTAAAATCTACCCCAAATCGAATTGTTTTTATATTTTTATTCAATGTTATGGTCGTAACATTGACTTTTGTGTGAAGTTAATTTAAAATATTGTCGTAAATTATTGACTTCAAATTCAAATTAGATTGTTTCTCATGAAAAATTTATTGCATTTTAATTTTTAAAATGTTTTGAAATTTATAACAGAGACCTGGGACTATTATACTAATAGTATAATAGTCCCAGCAGAGACATATAATTGTATTATTTATCTCTGGTTATAACGACTTTGTTTATTTTATGCACAATGGAAGAATGACTACAGTCTTTTTTTCATTTTCTTTTTCTCTTTTTATGTTTACAGTTATGTAATTCATCGAAGAAATTTGTGTACACATTAATGTTTTAAATCTACATTTTATCAATTCAGATGCATCTTATATTTTCAGGACAATAATACATTGACTGCACATTTTCAAAGTCGAGAATAAAGTGCTTTATTTAGATGAGAAATGTGCGACATCATTTTGATAAAGAAATAAACATATCTATATTTTTACATAGTTAGTGCATGGTATAGCGAAAACTCCTTTTATCGAAAAAAATGAGATCTTATTCTATTTATATACTTTCTATTAAAATTTCTTATAAGTTTATTTATTTAGAATGAAAAACAGAATTTCCTAAATACTTAAATTATGAATCTTGTGTGCAACCTAAAATTTTCATAAAAAAAGAACAAATAAATTCTAACAAGAGCAGTTATCTCATTGTTATAAAATGTCTTTATTCCAATGCACAATTCTAAAACGTTTTTTTTTTAATTGATCCACAGAGCTCGGATCTAAACGGTTTGATCAGTTTATGTAATAAAACATGGAATATAAATACAATTGTTTCTCCTAACTTTAAGTCATTGTGTTTTATTATTAAAAGTTACTTATCGTTGTAGAACAGTTATATACCTAAATTTTATATTCTTGGTTAATAAAAGCAATTATCATATTAAAACTATTTTCAGGCAAGAACTGAATAAAAGAGCATTCCTAGGATATGCACATATTGATATGGAAATTTGTAGCAGTTTGAAATTATACAATTGTGAATGCTTCACAAGGATACTTGCATTCATTGTTATTCTTTCTTAGTATTTATATATAATTTTTTTCAATAATCACTAAAAATATGAAAGAAAAAGAAATTAACACTTAATTTCTTTTTTCTGAACTGGAAGGAACATTTAAACAAATTAAAGTTAAAAGGAAATTAAAAATAGGAACACTTACCAGATGATGGTCTATCTGAGTATCGAGTACAATAAACCCAAGCAGGAAACAACATCGATCTTGACTCAGAACCTGGTGATACGGCTGGACTGGAACTCGATGAAGATCCAGACGACTTGTATGATTTTTCAGAACCATTCGGACTAGGAACAGGCACAGGATTGTTCTGTCTTGTAATTTCTACAAAAGCTGATTTTCTTTCACTTTGTTTAGGCTTCACTCCAAAACTTGGTCTTAGTATAGCGTCAATTGAAAAGTTTGTGAAAGTTAGTTCCTGGTTTTCATTTGGAGACTCTCTGGAACTTTCATCTGTTTCCATAATGTCAATCGGTTCGTCCTCAGCGTCACTTATGACTTCTTTTTTAATTTTAACACACTCGATATTATCCATCCCTCTGAATTGTTTGTATAAAGTTACAAAGTTTTCTGGTTAAAAGTCAACAAATAAATAGATAAAGATTTTACTCTCATGTTCTTCTTATTTCTTCATCTCAAAGGTGGGCGGAGCTTTCAACTGTGAAATTGTCCCATAGTTAACCAATCTAATAATTCTATTCGCTGTTGAAGGCGGAGCTTATTGTTGTTCATTTTACAGATAGCGATCGCGATGATTGATGATATTTACAATAATGTGTGAAAATAAACTAATGTCATATTAATCACACAATTTTCAATAATCATAATCATTATTGTTCAACTTATTGGCATCCTTAGATTATTAAGGCAATACATTCTGTGATATTATTTAATTCGAATCGATTTCGGATCAAGAAATAGCATAAATCATATTAGAGGACAATTGTTCTTGCGGAGATGTTATTCAATTTTATAGTTGAAACTTAATTAGGTATAAAGATTATAACCCGAAAATAATTTTGATGTTCCTTTTTAGATTTTGGGTCAATGGAAGGCCTTTAGTTTCAAATTTCTAGAAGTATTTGTTTATGCTACGTTTTCTATGCTAAGGCAAATTAAGTCATTGAGATAAAACAGAAATTATTATCCATCATTTTACAATATTGTTTAGTAAAAATGATATTAATTTCTCCTCAATTTACAGAATACATTTAACAACATTAATCACTTCATGCTGAAAAAAACAGTTCAACAATAAAAGAAATATATAAAAAGTTAATTCAAAAGTTATTTAGCATAATAGGAAAATAAAAGTACACACGAACTAAAAATACTGGTAACAATTTTCATGATAAGTCAGTTCGAATCTGTACGAAGCTTAATTTTTAAGCTAGATCCATGGTTTTATCACTATAAAACGTCTATGCATATACAAATCCTTGGTTTATGGAAGTTTGATTTTAGAAAAAAAAAATTGCTGTTTTTTTAAGCCTATTTTAATATTGTTGATAAATTAAAAGTCTATCGCGTATAGTATGTTAATTATATTTTAATTCTAAATTAACAGTCTGACGACTTTATGACGCGTTAAGTATTTTCAAAATACCTAATTAATATGATAAATAACGGAATCTTCTCATGGAGAAATGATAAGAATCCGGCAACTTTAAATCCCGTGAAATGTACACACGATAAAAATGAAGTGTTACTTGTAAATTGCCAGAATCTTAATGTTTAAATTAAAATTAACAAGTTCCTAAGGCTTACAAACAACAGACAGCAATGATTAGAAATAAGATAGGATGTTGCTTAACGTTTACGCAATTGCCATAACAGTAATAAAATCTTAAAGGTGAATGATTTACGGTTGGGAAGTTAAATCATTGACACTTAATTCCTGAGAATCGCCATGATATTTTGTATGTAAAAATGTTATTTGGTGTTTGTTTAAAATTAACATTAACTAATTTTATGCGTACGAAACGCCTTTGGACAATGGTAATTTTGACCTTCGAAGATAATGCTGATTTAATTTTTTTAACAAAGTTCAAAATATATTGCTTCATCTAACAAACAAAGAATAATAATAATAATCTATCCAATGAAAACACCATAGTATATTTAAAGATGGCTTGATGATACGATGGTGTTTCGATCCATTAATTTGTGAGATTTTGTTATTGTTCGATGAAGCTGTATATTTTAAACATAAAATCTATGAAGCATACATAGTCTTTTAAGGCCATAGCATTGCATAGTCCAAAGCCCTTCTTTCTTAAAAAAAAAATAGATACTTTACAATTACTCTCTCAAAGGGAAAAAATAATTCTTTATAATTCTGGAAAACGGTAAAGATCAGAGTAGTCGTATTATTATCATAAAATATTTTTGAAAGTAATCGGAAGTGCTTGCAAACTGCATATTACTTAATTTTTCATGATTAATTTGAGAAACCCGTCAAAACCATTAATTAACCGGTAACTACACGTATTGGTGTTAAGCAGTGTGAAATAACATGCCGACCCATCGGCACTTTGATCAAAATCTCATCAGACGATCCCGATTCCATATTATTAATGTGTAGTTGCGTGACAGTCATTTGTACTAATTTGTAATTACTGTATTTTTTGCTCCTGGATATCAAAAATGCATTTGATAATGTCGGTTGAAAATATCATTTTATGCAATAATGAGTAAATTATGTTGTGTGTTTAATATTTCGCGGGGTCTTAGAATAACAGTTGGCATATTTATCAAAATCCAAAATGCAGATGTTTTGCAGAGCTCTAGATGCTTTGTAGTATAACACTGCCTTCTGTAATTAACAGAAGGATGAATGTAAAATGACAAAATTACTATGCGAAGTTCAAAATGTTTTTTGCTATTAATTATTATACCGTGACAATGCAACGGCCTATACATTCTACTTTCATTATAATTTTATGAAATTGTAAAATCAATACAATTAATATGAACATTATTATTTTTCATAATTTTTATTTTTAAATGCTCTCATATGAGTATTTAAATTTCTATTTCTTACTTAAATCATCTATTAAATATTAATTCACACCTTGTTGACACATTACATATTTGTGTTTACATATTTTGAAGATTAAATCTGTCGGTGACACGTGAAAGAGATGGAAGACTTCTTTTACAGATATAAAACAATTACTTCCTAATACAGTGAAGCAATATTAATAATATTTTTTAATATTATCATTCAATTTATAAGTAGTAGTGGTAGTGTATTAATAGAAATTTCGATATTATTTTCATAACTCATTATTAACATCGGGCGATTAACATCAATCATGAAATAATTTTCAATATCTGATGGAAAAAATTATATATCATCCATATATTTTCTATATATGATCATCATTATAATAAAAATCTGTTCTCAGAGTTCTGTATTATATATTAAATAGCATTTACTGACAAAAATAATTTCAAAGTTTCATTGACAAAACTAAATGTACTAACATATAATGCTTAATAATTTTATGTTAAAAAATATACCAACAGTTCTATTTACACTGAGACTACTACCATAAGTGTGTATAGTACAGCAAAATCAGTTTAAACATGTCAAGTATACAGGTAAAATCCTCGTCAACATAAACCTGTAGAAGTAAAAAAAGATATTGCGAACCAAGCAACCATTTCTGCAAAAAGTCAAAATTATACCAAAAGTCAAACATTTCCGCTAGAAACAAAATAAAGGAACTAAGTCAACAGTTTTAAATATCAAAAACAAAACAGAAAAAGGGAAAAAAAGTCAACCATTTTTTAGAAATAAAATAGGAGAACCAAGCAACAGTTTCTATAAAAAAAAATAAATTAGATAACCATAACCATTTAAACCATTTTTATTCATGGCAAACGCAAAATTATTATACTTATTTAACCGTTTCTTAAAAAATAAGATTTAAAGAACTTACAGTTTACATTAGACATGAAATTAGAGAACTATGCAAAGTCAACGACTTCTTTCAGAAACAAAATAAGAGAACCAAGTCAAAATTGGGAAACCAAAAAAGTCAGCCATTTCTTACGGAAACAAAAATCAGAAGTTAAAGTCATCTTTTGTTTTATTTTTTCATGTGCATAGTTTGTGCACATGTATTATGATTAATCCTTAGGGGTCATCCATAATTTTCAACCATTTTCCAAAGTGTACAAAACGTACACTTGGGTGGGCCGGGGGGGGATTTAAAAATCAACATTTTTACAGTACGCTTTTTTTTCAAATAAAACAGTCAGATATGTTTCAGTTTATTTTCAATGCAAATTTCTATATCAAACTGAACTACAATAGACTTGATCTTCTTTTTATTAAGAATGATTGATTCTTGTCTTGAAATCTGAAAAATGGTTGATGCACACTTTTTGAGGGAGGGTGGGGGGTCTGAAAAAGTGTATGTTTTGTACACTTTGGAAAATTGTTGACAATTATGGATGACCCCTTATATAAAGCATATATATAGTTAATGTCAATAAGGCATTCACTTTTAACTCGTTTGAATAGTTGATATATACGAAATATATATATGAAAAGTCTGTGTACAGTTTCAGAGGAATTTTTATTACAGTGCAAATGACTTCATTTTTGGGTCAAATAGATAAACATATATATATCTACTGGTCTGTTGCCCACTAATTGACAGTTGCAATAATATCGAGAAATACATTTTGAAATTGATATTTCTTATATATAAAAAGATAACTGTTTTGACGATGACCTTTAATGTTACAGTATAACTTTTACATATTTGGCATCAAATTAATTAAGGTATCTGGCTTCATATATGTTGGGATAATATAAAAATTTTCATGATCTTTCTTTCAAATTAATCTAAAACTTACATATTTACAGTTTGGTCGTATCGTGCTAGTTTATTTTTATATATGCTAAAAACCTGCTTGCTTATTTATATGGTTGTGTTTGCATTACACATACTTTCCACATTCCTGGTTTTGCAAATACGTGCATGCACCATCAAATATAATGTATGAAAAACAAATTATTTTTTGATATTTCTTATATATAATAAGATTAACTGTTTTGACGATGACCTTTAATGTATAACTTTTACTTCAGAGGAATAAAGAATATGACGGTATCTTTTCACCCGTTTGAATATTCACTCTGCTATCAGTTATTAACTACACAGACAGTCCCCAAAAATGTGAAAAACAAAAATAATGTATTCCAAGGTATAAATTTAAAAAGGGAAAGTCCATTAAAACAGAGATACTAAACACATAACTACATATCAATCAACGGAACCACTGGAAATCACCTGTCATATTCCTGACTTGGAACAGGCATTTTTCAAACATCCCCCTTGTTTTCCATAAATGTTCAGAAAAGAGTTTTGAAGTGTACATAGATTTATCATATTATTAAAGTTACCATGCTATTTCGTATTATTCACTCTATATATTTTAAGATAATGATAAAATTGTTTTATTTTTTCTAATTATACCTAAATGATATTTGTAGTGCTTATTTTCATTTGTTTACAATTTAAAAATCACCTGCATGCATGCCTTTGGACATTGTTGTTAGAGCATTATGCGTAGTCAAACTTTGCTCTGACGTCCCACGGACCCTTTTGACCTGTTTTGGGGGCTGGTTGGGTTCATGACCGACTATAATATAACGCATTCTAAATACTTATACAGCTGTATTTTTCTTTTGACATTCCTTGTTTTGACAATTTGGTTTAGTGTACATATATACGCAAATGTAATGGTAATGCGCGCAAACGTAATGCACCGATATATACACCCTCAAATGTTATGAATAAAACAGAATGTTTATTGATGATAATTGCATATAAATTAGATAACGATTCAAATGGACCATTTGGAAAAGGATATATATATAAAAATGTACAATTTTTACCTCAGAGGTAGATTTACCATTCGAATGGTCACACAGTCTGTTACTTTATACACTGATCTTTGCAGTAATGGCGACACATAAAGTTTGAAATGCTCGTATTTTGCATCAAATTAATTAACGGATTTTGTAATTAAGATACATGTTACATTCACTGTATATATGTTTGTGTATAATGATAAACATTTTAAAGCATTACTTCATGTATATGCAAGGAGATTAAATTAGATCTAATTTAACCTCCTTGATGTATGTAACTTTACAAGCTACAGAAGCTATTTATAGTATCTTGCAACAAATTCATGTACCAGTTTCGTGTCTGGAAACCTGGTATGATTGTCCGGCTCTTTCTTTATATGAACTATATTGTTAAAGCTTGTCCATTTGTTGGTTGAGGAAGTCTGCGACTTTAAGTTATTTTTTTTTGTTGTATACTTTGTTCTGAGCTTGTTCATCAAAATTAATCCATGTATATTCGTATTCCTATACTGGGGAATATCGGCGTTTGCGATAATTTAAAACAATAGTCATAGAAAAACTATGATTTACTGAAAATCTTTTATAAAAAGGAATGGTATATATATATGATATTCATGCGCACAAACGTGTTTCTTGACCAACCTTCATTAGCTATGCACCAGTAACAATGTATTGAAAAGTTCAAACAACAAAAGCCTTAACAATACAGCAAGAACCGTCTTAAGTAAGATTTGCATGAGTTGCAACCTAAGGTGATGCCCGATAACATAATTTCATGAAAACTAACCGAGACTAAATGTATGATATTTATCAGTAGAATTATGAAATTTGCCAGAATCACTGGCTACTTCGCAAATGGTACCTTGGATACCTTAAATCATGACAATGTCCTTGTGAAAGAATTGAATTTCAAAATACATGAGAACATAAATATAAATTCACTTTGTAAATTCTTGTCTAGTTTGATTCAGTTGCGTGTTTGTTCAAATTGGTTTGCTTTTTATATTTATTTTTGATTGTATATATTTGAGAGAACAGCTTAATTCGACACTAGGAACCATTTTAATATGAATGTGGGTTGTACCTACATGAGCGTCGTTTCTTTGATGCAGTGGTTACTCTTTCGGAGTGAATGAGGTATTTTATTTGACTTTCTTAACTTTTTTATTCAAGCGTCACTGATGAGTCTTTTGTAGACGAATCGCGCGTCTTGCGTTCACAATTTTAATCCTGGTATCAATGATGAGTTTATTTACAACCACTGGGTAGATGCCATTGTTGGTGGAGGTTTCTTCTCCGAAGGTATCACTAGCACAATAGTCAGCACTTCTGTCTTGACATAAATAATCATTGATATGGTCATAACTATAAATTAACTGTTTACGAAACTTTGAATTTTTCGAAATACTAAAGATTTTCTACCCCGGGAATTGGATTACCTTTGTATTTGTCAAAACCTTTCGGAATTTTGGGTCTTCAGTGTTCTTCAACTTCGTACTTTATTTGGCCTTATAAACTTTTACACAGTTTTAATCCTGGCATCTATGATGAGTTTATTTTCGTCTCGTTGACATCAATAAACATTTTACTCTCCCCTCTTCTTTTTATTAATAGATAAAGTGCATTTTGTTATTTATATTAGGTTTTAATCATCTTATGCTTTATAAAAAAAATTCGGACAAAACTTAATCGCAATCAACAATAAGAAAATCGAAAAATTCTCTTACATTCTGCATAAGTTCATGAAAATTAACAGACAAAATGTATCAATATGGAATCATTCAAATACCGAAGCACTGGCTATTGCGCAAATGGTACATTAAACCCATGTCCTCTTGAAAGTACTTTTGAAGCAGGAAAAAACAAAAAAGCAATGTGGAAAAACGAGAGACAATGTCATAAATTATTGACAGCGGATCACTTGGTCACTTTGTAAAGAGTCTTGGATCTGAAAATGGAAAGATGCAATTTTTCATAATTATGAATTTCAATGGAAAATAAGTACGTTCGAAAGTATATAATAGGTACTGAAATCGTCTAAAATACACGGACAATATGAGGTTGGTATAGTTTATTTAAAGATGCTGGAAATCATGTCTAACTTTCCAAAAGTAAAGTACACGAAAGTAGCATCCCCCTATTCCTCGTGGTGTACTGCATGCCAAGTGTGCAATTCTTATTTTGACAACCTTTCATAAAGTAATTGATATTGCCATAAAATGTCTTTTTATATTTTTTTCTACTTCATCTCCAGAATGGTAATTTCTGCTTCACTAATTTTGCCATGGATATTTTAATATTGTCCAGGCCAATGATTTTCATAATTTGTCAAACAATTTCGTTGCTATGTAGAAATTTAACCGATATGATTTACACTTTGTTAACAATAATATTAATAATATATCTAATCTTACTGTTATGAGAAAATCTAAAGACAAAATGTCCAAAAACACAGTTGCTATGAAGAAAAAATAATTGAATGATGGATGCAAAATTAAAAACCAGTTTTACAAGATTATTAGAAGTAAAACAATAATTTTTTACTCACGTGTCGATAAAAATCACATAAATCCTCGTTTCAGAACCAAGAGCTTAATAATTTCTAATATTAAATTTTAAATTTTAAAATTATAATATCTGTTACATGATACTGCAAATCTTTTGAGTTAATTTCACTAATGTTTTCTTTGTAAAATGTGGAGCATCATATGGTCCATGAGAGGCGATGGCAATGTTATTCAGATTAATTGCATATTTAGTCATAATCTTAATATATTTATTGCATTTGCATATATTAATTTTCCTTAATACGACTTTTGATATTAAAACATTTGAAAGGCTTATTTTTAAAAAATGCCTACATCTGAATTTTATATGCAAAAAATGAAAATTATCTTTACAATGTGTTTTTAATTCCCTATATCCTATATCAGCCTTTTGTAGAAAAAAATGATTTGCAATTATGATTTATCCTCATAAAATTGTTCCATTCAAAAATATAAATGCATTACTTTCATATGACAAAAATGATATTACTTTCTCATTTTTTTTTATGAATTTAGCCATTTCAAAATATGCAGGAATTAGTTGGTGTTCGTGAGGTATTCTATGTAATGTTTTGATGTGTATTGTTTTCTTTTAATGGCTTTATGTTTTAATTATGCTTTTTTTCTGTTCCTCTTCAAAATTTAATTTTTTAATGTCAATTTTTATTCATTATGTATATTTTTGCAAGATATATATACCAAAATAGCGACCCTTTTATTCTACCTTGATTCGATCGCCACTGATGTGTCTTATGACGATGAAACGCGCGACTGGCGTACCAAAATATAAGCCTGGTATCTTTAATGAATTTTCTTAATCTTCGCTGATCTTGGGCTTTTTTGTTTATTCTAATTTTGGTTGAAGCATATAGACACGCTGTATGTATTTGTCTTCTAACAGTGTTGGTGTTAAGTACCCTGATGAAAACTATTCCAGAAGAAAGCATCGTGTCATTTTTTTAACTGCAAGCAATATCTAACATATTGCATCCTTCCCCTTTCCTCCTTGGTCATAAAACCAATTTGGTTAAAATACTAAAGAGAAAATTTTGAAATTAAGACTTCGTTTGACAAAGCGGATTTATTTGGTTTCAAATCATGTGATTGTGAATATATAGTGGAAAGGTTTTGTAATTTGCAAATGAAATGTTTATATATCAGATGTTCTCAGATGTGACTGTCGTTGTCTCTACAAATAACCTCGGAACACGGTATATTCATGATTTAAATGAACTGTTTTTGTCATATAATTTTATCTTAACATTAATGACAGTTTACACTGTAAAAAGAGGCAGACACATAATATAAATGTTCAGTTTATACATTATGTAATTGAACAAAACCTAAACAACTATCTAAAGCATAGTTGGGTTTAGACGGTGGTGCCGTTTAGACTTATTTTGGTTTTGTTGTTCCGGGTATGTCTCCAAAGTTTTTATATCTTTGACTTAGTCACAAACATTTGGTTAGCAGATGAAGGTGTTTAAGAAACCCGCATCGCTTTCCGGGATCGTATTTATATCAGAAGTTTATATTTCAAAACTCTACAAGCTAATCGAGTGTAAGAGCTGAATGTGTAATAGATCTTCCTCCGATTAAACGATGTATGGGTGTCTTTTTCTATAAACTGCGGGTCTATAATTTTATTGGGTGTTCTTATGTAATATTATATTCAAACAGTAAAATTTTTACAATGTTATCTTGAAATGCAAATTATATGATTATAATAAGAGAGAACATTTAGTTAAAAGTAAAAATGAAATGTGAAGACAAAAAAAAAAAAAAATACCAAAAATATAAAGTTGATTATGCATTTGATTATTCATAACAAAACATTATAACTACATCTATATTTCCCTTTGTTGCCAAAAGCAAAATTTATTACAATGCTCTGTTTTTATCCTAAAAGAAAGACATGTTTTCAATCTGTGTCAAATCAATATTTGGACAGGTTGTTTTTATAAATTTGAATTAAAATGTTAAAACAAATTCCGTCTTTGCCAAACACTTTTTTTGACATTTGTTTATTCTATTGAATAAACATATATATTACATGACGACTTAATTGATTCATATCTTATAAGAAAATATTCCGATTCTTATAAGGAAATAATCCGATTCTTATAAGGAAACATTCAGATTCTTATAAGGAAATAATCCGATTCTTATAAGGAAATAATCCGATTCTTATAGGGAAATATTCCGATTCTTATAAGAAATAATCCGAATACCCTGTAACATTTTTTTCCCTCGAAAACAAAGCAACTTTTAAATGAATATATGTATATTTTTTTCATTGTGCAGGTTTTGTTGTTAAAATATCTATTCTTTTCTTTTTCTTTTTTGTTTTGTTGCTTTTATCTAATAAATTTGCCTACCACTGTATAAATATATTTGTTTGTTTTTACAGACAATTGCCTATCAATTTTATTATTAAAACTATATTTAGACAATGGCCTTTTTTTTTGTATGTTATGTTTTAGTGTATTTCTGTTAAAATAAACCAGTGGCTACGGAATAGAAATTGTAAGCAGGGGTCTGGGGAACGGCAGCACCTAAGAAGCTCAACGTTTATTGTAAAATTCTTATTGAAAAAAAAATTGCTTAAATTATTTGTAAGCACATGCTTACAATGCTACGCTGCAGCAACGCATCTCTAAACCATAAAAAGGTGGAAGGTAAACATATATGAGACAGCATTCCAAAAACCAAATGTTCCCATTATAGAGATTTTGAGGCCACCACAAAATGGTCAACGACTGACGAGCGCATATACAACTTAATTGTACTCAAAGTGTTTGAATGGTCCGGCGGAGGACACTTTTCGAATGAATCCAATATAGATGAATAAAAATCCTACCTCATTCAAAAATGGAGAGAGATTTGACAATAAAAATAACGCTTTATATTTGGTACTTCCGGTGCGGAAAAACTTCCACTGGTTGATAGAATAAGCAAAATACATAAAGCTAAATGGGGTTCAAATGGAAGTTTTGTCCGGAGTGCATGTCTGGTCAAACTTCATCAAGAACGCTCAAAGCCAAAACTTTAAAAGCCAATGGTACTAGTATTATATATAGATACTTAAGTCTAAACGGCCAGGTGATTTTGTAATATAAACGCATTAACTGATCTAAGGAAAGCGGAAACATAAATAGATATAAGAAGATGTGGTATGAGTGCCAATGAGACAACTCTCCATCCATTGTTTATGATTATGATTATGTCAAAGTCATGTGATTGCTACGGTGGAGTTGACCAGTACGTCGAAAAACGTCACTCAGTCATTTTGAAATTCAAATTACAGTAACACATTGCTTAGGCTGAGGATGACAAGCATGACGCCTTCAAAGCGACAAAGTATTGAGCAAGAACGTATTGACTTCTATTTCACAATTCCACCCAACAGAAAGAAATACTCTATTACACTCTCATGAAAAAAAGTTCCACAGCAATATTATTTTCCTACGAAAACATGTTTAACCCCACACGCCCCAGCCCATTAATAACATGGGGGCAGTCTGAGATATTTCAGAGAAAAAATTCTGACCCTGATTTCTGCCTTAAACAAAAATTCTGGCCGTATCTGGATTGAAAACAATAATCTTGTCCACTTTTTGCTATTAGAAAAATATTTTCAACAAAATTATTTAGCATTAAATGTCAGAACATGATGAATAAAAACGGTCGTAATTTTTTTGGGGTTTGGGGTTGCATGTGAATCCCATATTTGACCGGAATGTCTGTTTCGCCGAACTGATATACTGATTTCTTTTTTCAGGGCCCGACTGCAACCTGCCTGCTGGGTGTGGCCTATATGTCTCCATGTGTCGACCGTCATTCACAACATTATTGTCATTTCCGACTCATTTGTAGCCTTTGGTTGATTTGGAACCCCTCACTTCCCTTGTTGGTTGAAACATTTCAACCAAACATTTAGATGAAAATTGCTTGTTTGTCTTTCTTCGTGTCGGTCGTATTGTAAATTTCATTGAACAGCCGTATATCTTGTTTACAACTAGAAATCTGTGAGGTTATGCTAACTAACCATACAACAAACGAGAATTTTCCATATCCATTTTTTACTGACAAATCCCACATCAAATATATTAATTAGTACATAGCTTTGGATCCATCCAATCATTTTATAATAGACAATTAATGGAGAGAATACGGCACCAAAAATGTCCAACCTACACTTTAACTATAAAATGCATTTTACACTTATTTTATGTTTTTAACCAAAAAATTTGCGAACTTTAATACTACGCCCCTTTCCAAAATCCTGGATCCGCCCCTGTCAACACGGAGCCTAGGCTCACACCGAACATTAAGCTATAAAGGGCCCCAAAAATTACTAGTGTAAAACCATTCAAACGGGAAAACCAACGGTCTAATCTATATAAAAACGAGAAAGCCTTAATATGGAAACTTGAACACTTTTAAAGGAGATGCATAGCACAAAAACACGTAGCTACAAAGAATAATATCATATATTAAAGTGTGTTCATGTGTGGAATGCAAGAAAAACATTTACTGCTATTAGTCAAATAATATTTAAAACTGATCAATAATAGAGTCATTCTAATTTTTTTTATCTTATTTATTTTCTTTTTATCTACATTGTCTTTTCGTTTGACAACATCCTTGGAAAATTCTGATTAAAATACCCATACAGGAAAGGATAATACATGTATTTCTAATAAATTTGTCATGTTTAAAGCAATTCCAAAAGTAGGATTGTATCTGGTTTTAAAAATCCAGTGTAAAAGTCTATGCATTATTAAATTCAAATCAAATAAACATTTTCGGATTGTTTCCGGAATGGATACGAATAAAAACATCGTGTGAGACAAATCAAAACTCCCCACAAAAACTCATATTGCTATGAATGAATATATATCAGTGGCGGATCCAGAGGGGGGGTTCCGGGGGTTGAAACCCCCCCATTTTTTTGACGATCAATGCATTTGAATGGGGACATATAGTTGGAACCCCCCCTTTATCCTGGGTTGGGAACCCCCCTTTTAAAAATGGCTGGATCCGCCCCTGTATATATATATATATATATATATATATATATATATATATGTATTAATTTACCACTTTTGTACAAAAAAATATCGCCCAAAAACTATCTCTTCACCACTTCGGCAATGTAAAGGATGGTGCCAGCTTTGAAGAATGATGTCAATTAAAAAACGACAAAAGTTTTCTGGAAATACCTTCGTCTGATACAGTCGAAACCAAGTGCTTGAGACGCCAAATACAAACATGAAAGAATTGCAGCAATAATTTTGACATAGTTTCATAATTTTATGAAGAAAAAAATGCAATAAAAAGTATTATTTTAGTTATGAGACGAAAAAAAAGACAGAATCAAAATCCGATTAACGACAATCACGACTCCAATGTCTAGTTTGATAACATAAAATTCTGTAGCGCGAATCTATAAGTTATTTTTTTTTTCATTTATTCATTCTTAATAAAGATATTGACATATTTACATAAAAATTCTATACATTTATTTTAAAAATATTATAACCACCGAATAATTAAAATGTTATCTGATACCAATAAAATAATGCGTCATACAGTCGGAAACCCTGAAACAACGGAAATGTTCGAATTTATCGGACCTAATCGTTGCTACAGGGTTAAAAATATTGACAACATTCAATTTTTGCAGATTATGAAATATTGACCACTTTATTTTGTACTGATAAAAGGATACACAGACTATGAGTAATTGAAGAGTCACCTTAAAACAATGTTATTATTTATATCATAATTTTACAGCATAAAGAAATTGGTTTCAATGTTTTATTCATCTAAATGTTTGTGTTATTTGCAGAAGATACAAAACAGAAATCTGATGCAAATCCATTATTCAGAAAGAAAACTCATCACTAGTAAATATCTGGGAAACATTATCCATCAAACTTTACTAACACTCTGCAAAGAATTTCAAATACATAAACACCCAAAACTGAAGCCAACAACGGTATGGTAAACACCCTTATAGAAATCTGAAGCCCAAGCAAATGTATACATTCCCAAAATCCGAAAGTTAAAATTTTCACGTTCTTATATATATTCATCTTTCGTTAGAAGTAAATTCATAATGCTTCTGGTAACATTCAGAAGGGTTAATAATAAATATAGATATAGTTGAACCTCATGTAATTCCTATTGCAAAAATTGTTAAAATGAATTTCAATCAAATTGATTCCTTTAAATAGTTACAATGTCCATGATCCTGTTTTTCTTTCTTCTGATAATGGTATACCCTACTAAAAACAATTTTCCCAAAAAGCAACTGCATAAAGGTTAGAAATACTCTTGAGGGCTTAAAGGTTCAAACTCCTTGAGTTGAGCTTAGATTAAATTAGCTTTTCTTTTTAGGTTATTTTTGGTCATATACATATAGCTCAGACCGTATCTATACATCTCTGTCATTCAAATGTTTTAGCGTTCATGATGAAGGTAAAAACAAAAAAGCGCTTCAGACGCTCGGAATTTATAGTGTTATTTTCATTTTAACATATACACGATACAAAGTATATATATGAATGATGTATGTATTGTTTTTGTATTTTATAATCGGATTGGCGCGCAAAATTAAGACAACATTTTCTAGATTTCCTTGCGAAACATATTGTAATCTGTTGATATAATCTCACATCAGTTTTTATGCAATGCTGTAGAGTTTTCTACCTCTAGCAAAGAATGTCGCTTAAACCGAAGGTAGGGTCGCCTTGAAATAGCAGTGATATTTTGGCTTTTGCTCTGCATGTGCTGAAGGCCTTATTGTCACTTTGATATGGAGAACAGAAATTAAAATCCTGTTCTTTCGCTTTGGACTTTGTTAAGTGCTTGTCCTGTTTTCAATTTAATAAAACTGAACTTTATTTAGATAACATCAAGATGAAATAAACAAATAAAAACAATGTAAATTTAATTGGAAAAAATCAGTTGAGTAGAAATTTAGGTATTGGCGTTGAAAATTCTAAAGTAAACTTTGCCTGGAAGTTAAATTATGTAAAAACATTAAAGTGTCAGCTGGAAATACCAACTAGAATTTGATTATATCAACTATAATTAAGATTTAAAATAAGTTAAAACATTGTATTTTGGTCATCTTAATGTTTTAATAGCACTATAACTGTCAACAAACTAATGTTACTATTCTTAAGGTAGATCTTATCAATAGGGACACGAGACAACGTTGACCATCCCTAGGGCATGTTGTTGTCTAACGGTCAGTTTACACAAACAGGAAGAGATGATGTAAATTTATACTTATTGTAATTTGTAAAGATGTTAAGCTAAATAAGTTAAGTTACCCTCAAAGTCAATATTGAAAGCTGTTAACCTGCCTCTTACAAAATGTTTCTAAGGTTGGATTTTTGAAGCTATATGGCTATGCTAACTTCTTTAGTTGCATGAACACTATAGACTATCAAATTGATGCTACAAGCTATGTTCTATTTGTCTTCATGTCTGATTTTAGAGAAAGCTTTTCTCTTTAAATTTAAAAATGTGGAAATATATATATATATAACTGGAAGGATTACATAAAAAACATTTATTGTACACTGTTAAATACACCAGATGCGCATTTCAATAAACATATGAATAAAATGAGGTGTGGGATGAGGAGACAGCAACCCAACGTATATATTCCGTACTAATCACACTATCTCTATTCTTAGTCACTCTTCATCAATGTAAGATTGAACGATTGTCTCTTTGATTATTTTTTCAAAGAGAAAGATTTACAAAGGAGATAATCAAAAACATTAGTTGAAGAAACACAGACAATAAGTAAACGACGAAGACAAATAAGTCCACAAAACACGACACAGAAAACTAGAGAATGAGCAACACAAACTCTTGCAGCAAAAACCGGAAGTGAAATCAGGTGCTCTGGAAAGACAAGCAGCTACTGCTCCACTATTGACACCCGTCATGTTGCTCATAGCAATTAAAATTTGGTTATAAGTTCCATTCGGCGATGTTACAATCCCTAAGGAACGCTGTTGTCCAACCGTCAGTTTAAATTGACCACAACAGTACAATAAATAATCACGGTATGAGATTTTCACCAAAATTACGATTTTTACGAGAATACCTGAATTTACTTTCACACAATTTTAATGATATTTCCCTAGTTTTTGGAATGCTTATGAAGATGATATTTTAATCTAATATTTATCTAAATATTATTTTTGTATTTTTTTTTCTCACGACGATATTTTAAATTAAAAAAAAAACATGTTTAGTTTTGAAAATTGATTTGATATAATGAGATGAAAATTGTTATTTACTAGATAAATCAGTCTCTTCCAATCAAGACAAAAGACATCAGAGAATACTAAAATCCTAATCCAAACTGAAAGCTACAGATTTCTAAAGATACATCACGGATTTCATGTTATACAGTTTGATTTGGAACATTTTTCTATGATAAGGTTACTTTTAAAGTAAAATGATTAAAGGAGAACTATAAATTAATTTGACGATTAAAAGATCGAGAAGGGTTTAAAGATAACGAGATCTATGAAAAGAATTTGAGATACTGACACGAAATTAATATGCCGATGAAATAAGAAAGGGTATTGCTTTTCTTCGGCAGCCATATTACGAAGAGAAAAACGTTATAACACAACATAGACATCTTTCTCTTATTCCTATTTACAAAAAGATATATTTAGATAATATTTCATAATGGTAAATGTATATGCTTGTGCTAAGAACTCTTTCGTTCTAAAATACAATTTTTGCACTTTCTTAGAAATTAGACTTAGTTCATCATTCAGATAATTTGGCGTACGAAATGAATAGAATAAAAATAAGGAGGTGTGGTATGATTAGTTTGGTTTCATAATAACTGTCCAACACTATTAATTGTGACGAAAACCACAAAGTAGTTTCGAAAGGACTTTTTTAAAAGGGCGTCAAACCATAACAAGATGATCAGTTTTATAATCTGCAACTTGATCTTATAATTATTCATCTGAATAAAATATTTATTTAGAATTATTAACAGGAAATTTTGACATTTCTGACCTTGTATTGAAACATAAGGAAAAACTGTATTGGACATTATCAGACATTTAAAATTATGTCAAGATTTAACATAAGTTTGTCAAATTTTGGTGTGAAGTACGAATATTGAATTATAATTATATATATTCATTTTTTTCTATTAATGAACAAGGGGCATTGATAACATTACTCATAATTTCAAGTCTGAATGGGATAGCTGTATTCATTATAATTCATTTCATACCGTTTTATACCATTTGATTTTTTCTATAAAATTGTACGTCACATATGCTTGACCCGTCATTAATATCTTTGACCGGACTTATTACCGACGTCATAATTTTAGAACCGACTATGAGTTATAAGCTTCGGACACAATTTGTAGTGTTATTTTCCTCTTTTACAGCACTAGGTCAATAACGCTGCTGGTGGACTATCGGTACCCGAGGATATCATCAGCTTAGTAGTGAATACTTCGGTACTGACATGATTTATAACAAACCTTTCTTAAATTGTTCGCTTATAAATTTAGAAATTATTAGGAAACTAAGGTTTCAACTCCCTCATGCAAAGTTAGATGGATTTGGCTATTTTTTTTTTTTTTTTTAGATTCTTTTCGGTCATATAGCTCTTTAACTGTTACGGTTCTGATACAGCCTTGGCTTTCAAATATTCCTCTTTGAGCGTTCATAATGAAGGTAAATCAAGAAAAGCGTTTCGAACGTATAAAATTTATAAAGTGTTGTTTTTATTTATTTGACCCGAAATTATCAAGTCCTCTTCTGGTTTGCTGCATGGTAAAACAATAAAAAACTAACATTTTCGTCAAGAAAAACATATATATACAATCTGATAAATCTATTTATCAGATTGTCGTCAGATTGATCTTGTAAAATCTCAGCTGCTCGACACAATATGAAGCCTTGTTAAGCTCGTTCGTTGCGCTCGTTCCACAACTAGCAGCTTATTTTTTTACAGTATCAGTATGTGTAGAACAAATGATATTAGGGACATATTTAAAAAAAGTTAGATGTAAAAAAATCGTTCAAGTTTTTTACTTTCTGTAAAATATATCAAAAGATACGTGTACATGTACCAAGTGACAATAAAAATCATAAATCATAAAGAAGTACTGCAATCAACATGGCAAACAAAATGATAACAAGACAAGTTTGGGCAATATATGAACCCAAACAAGAATCGGAGAATGGAGAAGGGGGTAATAAGCAGTTTTAGTGCTACTGGTGTCAACCGTACTACTCATGATAAGACTGGTTGAGTCAGTCAGGAGTACATCCTTACCCACTTTGTTAGGCTTTACTCGGACACATGACCAGTAAAGATTTCTTTGAGGCCATTACAAAAACTAGTTTTGCTCATATTCCCTTCGTGGAGCTTTTGGGTTACTCATAATTTGATAATAAGTATACGTGCTTTGTTGATTTTAAGAAAATGTGATTAAAAGAGGACGTGTGCTTTACAGCAGTCACACAGGAATCAAACAACACAATAAAACAAATAACTGTTCAGAAAGACAATAAACTTTTGTCAAAGTACACTGGCATATTTTGCAGTAATTATCATAATTTTAGTAAAATACTTGAACACACCCACGAGTCGCGGGTCAGTGACTTAATTAAAGTACCTATGCCTTATTTTTAGCGTAGATTTTTAGTATTCGTATTGTCATCTGATAAAGTCATGCTGATTGTAAGGTGCACAGTTTTCTCTGCTTTCAAAATCTTTCTGTTTGAACCCGTCCTGTTTTTATACAACAATAAACTTTCTGTAAACTAAATTTAATTTTTGAACTAATTAACCCAAATTAATAGCGTTATTGAGGTGGAAGAAAACAGACTTGTTGAATAGTGTACTATAGTGTTACATAGATATAAAACAACTACTGGAAGAATTCCAGGTTCTCCTGATAGAGGAGGGATCTACAGAAGGTAACAGGTAACTACAACCGGAAACTACATTTGACATATACTATAGGTATCGGATTCTACCCCGAACTTGTTAATTATTGGTAATATTGTTTACTTAAAACAAAAGGGCCTGGAATGGTGTAATTCTCAATCAACACCATTGCCCTATATTAGTTATATATAAAGTTGAATTCTTTGATTCGTCGTTTTACATCAGTCCGGCTAACAAATTGGACCTCGTAATTTTAGTAGTATAGATTTAAGATTTTTTAGAAAAACAACTAGATAGTAAAATACATACAGGAGAAATATGATACTATCACCAATTTTGTTCTTATATCTAAAATGGACGACCACCAAAATGATCATTTTAATTTCTTAAGACAGGTAAAGAAAAGTCGTCGAATTCTAGACTACATGCGCAAAAAATAACAACTCAGCAATAAAAATATCGAATTTAATATTAAACATTCTTAACTAATCGTGAAATATTTGATACCAACACTGAAGAGAAGACAAAAATGTTCGCAATCTATCATGATCAGTTACCCAATATTAATACAGTCAACAGAGTTCACTCATAAGAACCTTATAACAATACGTGTCACCGTTGGGCGGTAAATCTTTTCATAATTTAGACATAATACGGATGAAAACGACACTTCGGGATCAACAGAGTTTATTGAAAGAGTCAGATAGATTCCTAATTACCCTTAATTAATCATATAATGAGTATAATAAGTAGGTATTTGGTTACATCACTTGGTGATTTTTAAGTAAAGACATTTATTTGTGAATTTTATATTAAACATTGCCTGCCAAAAGATGATAAATAACTTTAAATTAGGAGTAATCATTTAAGATTTATATTTGGGACATGATTTGAAATAGTTGTTATATATGCATGTCATGAGACTGAAAGGAAAAAATTGCTAAAAATGAAAAGTTGAGTGATATGCTCATAAAAGCAGTAAAAAGAGAAAGAAGATACCAATGAGACATTCAAAACTTATAAGTCGAAGAAAAACTGAAAACGACATGGCAAAACGAAAAAACAAACAAGTCCAGAAAATGCTATATAGAAAATATACAATACTGATTCAGTCTGTGTAGACGAATGGTGATTCCGAAATAACCTTCATCAAATTCTCCCGAGACCATAAGGTTGAAAAGCAAAACACATTAAACGATTTAGAGCATCGAAACAAAAATGGCCTGAACAGAACAGATAGGCGTCTTTACAATAGAAAATGAAAGGATATGGAGTAAATGTACATGGGACAAAATTGCACACAATACATAGAAAACATAGAAAATTATCAATGAACAGGGCTTTTATTCCTGTTCTTCATCTTGACAGTTGATGTAGGGTCTTCAACCTTACTTTTTGCATGATCAGAAAATTAAGAACTGGAAATGTACAAACAAATTGTATCATCACTTTAAAAATGCAAGTACCCAAACACTCGAAGCCGAACACATTAAAAAGAAATGTTCAGATGAACAATTCGACTGTCTTTTAAATGTATTTTCCCGTTGCGTTGGAGTTTCATTGACGTGCATACCAGGAGCATCTCCGTTTAATCAGGTAACTTTACCTGAAATGAAATTGAGTATCATCGTGGTCCCAAATTTTATATAAGATATATGTCGATTTTTAAAGAGAATACGAGACAGGTTCTACCTGATGAGCTCCCGAAGAGGATGTTATTATTAAGTTGATTTTGCATGTTTGTACTTGTCATCCTACTTTTCGGCAATCACACAAACTTGCAATAAATAGTATGCTCCTTTATGATGGTTAACGATAAATCCCGAAAAAAACGAAAACCGGAAAGAAACTTTTAGCCGTCCATGTTTTTGACGGTTTATTATAGGTGCATTACTATTATAGAGAACAAAATCGACTTTTCTACAGTTTATGCTCCTTTTGTGAGCATATCAAAACATTAAATAGAAAAATGTTGGTATACTGGGACTTTTACTCGACTGAAAAAAAGCAATTTCTAAAAATCAATATTACCCCTTAAAGGTCAAAGAACTAATGAAACATTGTTAGAACAAATAAAATACTTTTTAACGTGTTATTGTTGATATTTGTTTGGTTTTTTTTTTCTTTGTACTTTGTGATGAGTTACTTAGGCTCAACAATACCTCTTTCCTTGGAGTAGAATTGTTTTAATTTATACTTTTTTATTATTTGTATTCGTCACACACTTATATTTGCATATATGGCAATAAGTAATTATTATCTAAACATTGCGCTTATTGGAAATGATTATTTCAATTTTATTTTTAAAATGTCTTCCAAAATCATAGAGTCAAACATTTAGTGTTCCATTGGATTTAACTATAACAGGACTGTCTGTTATTGTTGCAAAGAAAAACTGGTTTCATTTCTTGATACTAGTAGTTGGGCAATGGCTTTCTAGAATTGACCGGAATTGTTCCAGGTGTTTTAAAGGCTGTTATAAAAATGGCTTCGAACTCAGGAAAAAAATGATATTTCGACCTAGATAATAATTTGAATTGAACAATGCACACGTTTTACTTCAAAGCTTTAAAATGTTTGAAATCTAAGCACAATTTAAAATAGCTACAGTCTGACAAGGGCAAGCGCGGATGCCCACCTAATATCGGTGAAAATATCACTTTTTTACGTGAAAAAAAACAAACAAAAAAACAGTAAACATTTTTAGCCGAGCGTGAAGAGGGTCGCAACCTCCTAGCCTCAAACACTTATCCACGCCTGCACGGCTATTATAGTATTGTTCAATTTACTTTTAGGTAAGACGGTATGAACCTTGTAATATTTACAGATGAATAATTTTCAAACAAACGAATTTGCAAAAAAAAAGCACACTTTGATTTTTAGAAAGAACTGTTAAAGTAATTGTGTACTTGTGTCTTACTTGTGCGCTTGAACTCATTTTAAACAATTTGTCAGAATAGTTGTTAAACATTGAATATCAACACTCATCGACTGACAGAAGTATAATTATTTTTCCATATTTAATGAACAGAAAGAAATAATTGGCAAATAACATCCATACATCTATGTTATGATTTTACAAAAAGAGAGGAAATTAAATGTTAGATTTGTTTTGACAAGAAACACTAACATTGTTCCAGAATGTTGTAAAAAAGGAGTAAAAATAAGATAATTAATGGCGTTCATTAACTTGTTTCTATGAATATTCTCATTATTAATATGTTTTCTTGGTTTTTTTGTGGTATTTTAAAGCCAATTGGCGTATGATTGGATCTCTGATAGAATTACTAATCCTTTCTGTACATCATTATAGAAATAAGGAGATGTACATCATGTTCTTCTCTAAATGTTATAAGTTTGCCACATTTCGATATTTTAAAATCGGCCAGCACTGCATATGTATGTGCAAAACCTTAAAGGGTTGCAAGGGTCTTTAAATACATTAGCAAGACTTTTACTCTCATGAAAAAAAGGCAAAGACAACAAGAGGTCAACATACAGTCTTTAACAATAGACAAGTGTGTATACAATTTGTCTAAGTAGAGTCTTGAAAAAAGCATGGTTAAATTGTCTAGTTTAGGTTTTGGATTCCCAATTATGTTTGCCTCAAGCACCACTCAAAACAATATGATTTTTTACGTTGGTTCTGTTTAATGTTATCATAGAATATCAATAATAATGTGTGGTTGTCTTTTAATAAAATCGAAGTCATATCTAGAAACATGGAATTATCGACGGCGAAACAGTGACAAACCAAACAATTCGAGTCAAAATGCATCGAAAGGATAATCATCCCCTGTTTCACACGAATCACCCGTCATGCAATTCAAAAATGACATCTAGCAGTTGATTCCAATACCCCGGAACTTAAAGCAAAAAAAAAAAAAAAAAAAACACAGACATGCATTTAATGTCGTAATAGAATTTCAAAATATAGTTGAAAATATAACAAGCCGCAATTTGTTTTACGAAAAAAAAAAAACCGATTGAAATCTTTTGGGTTTAAAGTTCGTTATTTAGTGGATCGTAAAACAAACGTTAAAAAGATGTAACAAACAAGGAAAACATCAGTAAATTTGGAGAATGTAACACATGAATCGAATTAACGATGAGTTATAGCGTTGTCATGTGACGTATTTCAAATTTAAATATTTATTTATTAATTAACCGATTCATATTAAGAATTTTAAAGAATTTTAATCAATTCACCATTTAAAGATGCGAAAGAATTTTTTTTCTCAGTCAGAAACTAAAAAAAACAACTTAAAAATGTTCAAAAGTATAAAAAAAGAGATGTTATCATATTTATCATTCCTTTCACAGGATTTAATGCCTATCATTTCCTAGTTTTTATATATTTATTCTTTTCTGACTAAATGTTCAAGTCGTTTTCTTCATTTAAAGAATGCAATTAAAACGTTACAAAAACAACAAACGCTATGTAAATTTCAATCAAGATTGTTGTCAAACATTACTTTAACATGTGCAAAGTGTGCATAACAAAAGGGCAGACGTCAAAACATAGACTAAAATCAATCTTGCTCGGAACAGGTGCACATGCCTTTTTGAAGCAGTATTACAAAATTCTATTAACGATAATTTTTACGACATTTTAAATCTATAACTGTTAAAATTAAGAGTCAATGTTGGAGACAAATAAAAGAAAGTTATGTAAGCGTGAAATGTAAATGCAAGTAACTAGTCCTTGGAATGTCTTTTGGTGCATGCAAGATATACTCATGTCAATCAAGTGCAGACGATTTGCCGCAAATTTATATATGTTTATTTAATAAATCTGTGTTTTGATACATAAGAAATGGTGATAGTTATACGGGCTCAAAATGTGCCAAAACCTGCAAATTAATTATAAATCGTATAGAGTATTCTTTATATCATTTTAATATCAAAATACGTAAATAGTTTCTTTTGGAATAACATTGTTTTACATTAACTGTAAATAATTTTTTTTTATAATGTTTTTAATTGTATTCTATTGTCTAACTGTAATATTGTAAATGGTGAGATATATAAATAAACTAGGAAATGTCTGTAATAAATCGAAAGAATAAGGAACAGATTTCATGTTATATGATTTGATATTGTTCTGACATTTCTGTAACAATCAAAAACTTTTTTCTTACACAATTATTATTAGAAAAATACTCGTCTAAGTCGTAAGATTTAGTTTTTTTAAAAAAAGGTAAAGGCTTTTATTTTGCACAAAAAAATCTAAGCAATCGACACTGCTATCTTTCATAACGTCAAATGCAGTGTCATAGAAACGTGTTGGTTTTGTGCTTTAAGGACATTTGCTTTAAGAGCACTTAATCAACAATATCTTAATAAAATGAAACAAAAGCTGCTACTGAACATCACAAGTTTCCCTTATTATTTGTATTGCTTCCTATATACACAAGAAACCTTTCAGTTTCTTTTCATATTTGTAAGCAGGAAATGTTGCCCTCATGCAAAGTTGATCTTAGATGGATTTGGCAATTTTAAGGTCCTTTTTGGTATATAGCTCTTCAACTGTTTCGGTTATTATACACCCTTGGCTTTCAAATATTCGGCTTTGAGGGTTCCTGATGAAGGTTAATCCAGAAAAGCGCCTCGGGTACATGAAATTTATAAAGTGTTGTTTTCATATTTTATAACAATTCATCAGTTCTGCGGACGAATTCATAATCAAAAGTGAAAAAGCTTATTTAGATTTAAAAAAAAAACTTTTTCTGTAGTTATAAAAATTCTTTGAAAGGCTACGTTCCATTGAGGTTATCTCCGTTGATTTCTATTTACACACTGACATGTTATCATGTCCGGAAAAATGTTGAAAACCCAACTAGTTTGAGGACATTAATATCATAACGAACGTTATATTTGGGTAAAAGATAAACAATTTAAATGTATATATCTTTACGAGTCCAATGGACAGGAAGAAAAGCAAGACCTGCCGAGTTGTTTTAATCCTGATATATATGATAGACACGTATATAGTTTTTACATTCAACCTTGACGTTACCGTAATTTTAAAGCAACCGGTCGCTTATAATAGAAGCAGGATGATATTCGTGAAGAACACGATTTTTTTCTTCAAATCTTTAATTGTAAATCTATTTGTATGCTTAGTAATACATTACCTGATCGCAGGATAAATATACATGTATTTTTTAGAAGAACATTTACGTTCTAGATAGATGTATACACTGATAGATCAGACTAACGTCAAAAGACCGATTGCCGAGAATAATCCACGTGTTACAGTTTTAAGAGAACGGTTGAATGTCACTAAATGTGTAAAATACGCTCAGAACTGCAAAGTACATATCAGAATTAATCTTACCTCCTATACATTTCTAGGAATATCATTGGTTAAAAGCGACCGCGTGGAGACCGTGTATATTTCATATGGGGTTAGTAGGCGTGGTTTATTTTAATAAGTGGTGGTGTTATGTCCCTTTATAAAAACAAAACGGTGTCAAGGAAAATCTGAAACGTTTCATCCGGACAACAGATGAGGAAATTGATGATGAACGATTGAAATAAATGCAGAAAACACATTAAAAGCTAACAAGCTGTTACTGTTGGCAGGCATTTGTTTTTGTATAGACCAATGGAAGTCGAAATGCCGTATGTTAAGATAGTCGGTAAGATAAATTCGTTACCAGCGTGCCAGTGACGTAATACGATATATATGGGGTCAATAAATTTCATATTGGGTTCCAGTTTCGCTCTCATCCCATATATAATTAACTGACCCAATATATATCGTATCAGGTCACTGGCAAATTGTGTAACTAATAATCCAAAAACTTGTTCTTCAATGGATCAACATGTAGAAGCCATGTACTTCTATATTCTCGCTCCGTTTGTATGGAGTTTATGCGATTCACTCGGCTTTTCTCTTGGTTTGTATATTTTAAATGTTTTTTTACACGCTGAAACTATACTGTTCTCTCTTATAAGTCATACCAGTATACACATGGTTACAAGAGCGGAATTATTCGTATTGCCATAGGGTACCGATTGTGCCAAAAAATATGCAGTCATGCGGCAAAAAATGACTTTAGATGCAGTTGATGAAAAAACATCTATTTTTGTTTTTCGCTTAGTGAAAAGGCTGTTTTTTATAGGCTCCATCGTACATAAAATGTATACATTTTCTACACTTTGTTTAATATAAAATATTAATTTTCTGGATGTTTTAAACCTAAATGGATAAGCTTTCGATTATAAATAATTCCAACCGTGAATCATCCAATCAGGACCCGCGAATGATTTTATTTTGAGTACCATCTTGTAAACAAATAATCCATATAGTACCAGAAACACGCTGTGAGCACTGAAATCTGTGTCACGTCATACGTTTATAATTTATAATGAAAATTATGCTGGTTCTCTCCTTGCAACATACGGGTATCTGAGTCTGTCTGATTGATAAATTCGCCTTTTATTTTAACCCGAATAACCCAGTCCCTACCCGTGATCGACCGTCTCCACTCGCAAGAGAAGCGGGGAATAACGATTGAATAATTCGGGTTACTTGTATTTTATTTAAACATGAAAAAAATATGTTTAACATTTGTTAAAGTTACCTGTATCTGTCCAATCCAGCTTTTTCCAGCTAACACCTGTGTTAGGGAGCTACCATTTGATTTTTATGGGGGGTTGTAATCTCTGTCCTGCCTTTTTATTTTTCACTCTATTCGGTCCTGCCTTGTTTTTTATTAGTTTATCCTGACTTTTTTTACGTAAATTGTCATCCTGCCTTTTTTTTTGCAAAGTTGCTCATCCTGCCTTTTTTTTTACTCAAAACTCCTGTCCTGCCTTCTTTTCAAATTTCATCTTAGCCCCCATAAAAATCAAATGGTAGCTCCCTTATACACTTAAAAAGCGATTTTTTTCATTGAACTATAGTCAAAATGCATGTTCAGCCAAATTAAGTAGTAAACAATCATTAAAGGGTGATGGTTAATTTATCAATTTATATTTACCCTCATCTTTATATATGATTTATATGTACTAGAAGTTAATAAATTTCTATCATGAGCAACACACCTGCTTTCTAATGACCATATCATTGATAGTGGTGGTCACATGCCACTGTACTGTTAAACTGTGAGGTTAAATAATTAAGTTCCGTGATATTATATGAAATGAGGGTGACTATTAAATGATTCGGCGTCAGTTTATTTTTAATTCAAACCTATATTAGGAATACGATTACTACTTTTATAGATATTCAGACTTTCGCTTATTTCGTTTAGTTGTCCATTGATGAAACCCGCCTTTATAATGGTGTACAGAAGAAGCTAATCAAATAATGACTGAAGTGTAGATGGGATGTGTCCGTACGACACGAATGTCCTTGCCTTTAGCTTTATTGTCAAAAGTTGGTCATCCCTGAACGAAATGCTTTCTATAGTCATCATTATACACTAATTTCCAAGAAAACCGCTCCAGATCTGCAAAAGTCCGTACATGTGTTTGATTTTAGAAGGACGGACACACTGAAAAGACGGACATGGGTAATACCGACCACTTAGTAGCGGGGCATAACAATACCCGACGAACTACATTCTGATTGACTGATGGTTGGTTTGATAAATGTCCAAATGCAAAATTCCATGTATATTAATAGACGATAACAGGAAACGACGGACATGGGTAACACTATATGCCCCGGCCACTTAGTAGCGAGGCATAACATTACCCGACGAACTACATTCTGATTGACCGGTGGTTGGTTTTGTAAACGTCCAAATTCAAATATTCCATGTATACTATAGACGAGAACAAGTTACAAATATACCAATATCTAAAATGTAAGTGGACTATGTGATTCCAAAAGGAGTATAATTCATACTAACATTTGATAACAAAGGTTATAGAGAATATAAGTTAAGAAAAATAGGAAACCTCTCGAATATTGCGAGGACCAGACTCCTGTTGCTACAGTTAGTTCTTTTACTTGCATACAGATGAGACTCACAAGACAATGTGATCCAAAGCACACGCTAGTCAGAACGGTTGCGTATTTGAACTACATGTATTTGTTTTTTTATCTTGATATTTAAAAAAAACATCATGGAAAAATAATATAAATTACTAAACATTGAATTAATTATTTTGTGAGTGCGTTTATGTGTGTGTATTATGTTTTGAGTTTGTTTTTTCTTTTATTTCGTCATTTATCAGCTGTTTTTCAATTTATTACTATGTTTGATATTTAGTTATTCAACAATTCCTATATCAGCTCAAGATGACAATTTAATGACTCGTTAAAGTTGTCTTCAATCTATAAAATAGATCCCTAGGGTCCTTACCAAATCTGATAACACTTAAGTTGTGAATTTATATACGATTAAAATGTTTATACTATTGTTAATGATGAAGGGTTATCATGAACAAATTACAGAGACAAACCTTGGGGGTAGATAAATTCAGAATGACAGTAACCTTCTGATATACTGATCAAAATTTTTGCAGTAAAATATTTGTTAATAAATGAGATCTATAGTTAGAAGTCAAAAAAAGCACGAAGACTTTTACCATGTAGTTACTGTTCTGTGTAAATAGTAACTATTACATTTCATGAAAATCCGACTAAAGAATGCATTAAAATGTAAGACAATACCGTTTATGCTTTCATTAACGGTTATCATTAACAAGTTACAGAGATGTTCCTTAGGGGTAGATAAATCAGAGTGAAAGTTACTTTCTGATTTTATTTTTCTTCGATGAGCAAAAGAGTGGTTCTAACGCAATTCGTTTGTTACGAATTGGTAATATAGGCCAAGGATATATTCACTGCTGCCTGGCTTTAATACTTTTGGATTTGATTGTTCCTGGTGAAGGTAAATCCAGAAAAGTGCTTCAGACGAACCAAATCGAAAATGTGTTATTTACGTTAATTTTGATTGGACTACGAGATATACATTTTAAGCTGCCTATAACTAAAAGAAGTCATCGGTATAAATCCTGTTGTTATTTTGGTATGCGATTTCTTCAATAATGAGAGAAGTGTGTTCAAAGGATGTTTAAATTGTTTTATAAAATATAATTTACTTTCAATAATGAAAGTATACTTCTTATATATATATATATATATAAAGATAAGGAGATGTGGTATGATTGCCAATGAGACAACTATCCATCCAAGTTCAAATGAAGTGGATGTAAGCTATTATAGGCAACTGAACGGTCTATGCATGTTATACAATTGTGTTATTAACGAATTGAGTTTATTTTCCTATTTACGCTTTAGTAAACGAATACTTGTTAATAACAGTAAAACAAATACTTGTTAATAAAAGATATAATTAGAAGATCAAGAGCTTGTAAAATATTACATAATTCTTATTAAGTTTTCATTCATTATTTTGTGTAGTTGTTTTTCTGTGATAATTGAATAACAGCTCTTTTGCAACAAATTAGTCCATATTTATTTATTAATGCATTCTTTGCGAAATTAATAACGCTAATTTTTTCATCCAATAATACGGCACATTGACGCTGAATGAGTTAATTAATTATGTCTATACACCGAAACCGACACAGGAACGGATATGTTTATTTAATGCACAATGTTTACAAGTGCAGCAAAATAGAGATTAGTTTCTTCAATGACTTGAACAGCTTGTAAAATTATATTATCGCTTTTTTACTACAACTAATTATACTTCTGCTGGTAAAGTCATTACTTACGAAGTGTTTCCCGCCATCTTTTTAATTATGGTAACCAGATCGTCATAACGACAGTTCGGAACATTTCTGATGATAGAGTAACTATCAATTGTAACCAATAATTTCTGCTTTTCATATTTTAGTCAGGAAACACCCGGTGCTTGTTGAGAGATACTAGCCACACGCAAAAGGAACACAATTAAACTTTAAACAAAAAAAGTGTTAATTTGTTTATCATATATATAACATATTCTCTAAAGTCATTGAGCCCCAAAGCAAGTAAACCGAATTTCTTGTATAGAAACCTTAATTCAGGTGCAACCGTGTTTGTATCATAAAATTTCTTCAATCTTATACATGGCGCTATCGTACAAATAATTTGCTTGTCTCATTCGTTTTGGCCTTTTATTTCGGGTGCGGTGTTGATATCGACGAATTTGGCTCGAAGTCTGAGATTACATCAAGAATTCGGCGTACATGTATGAAAACACTGAAACCACTATATACCATCTGACAGTCATAGTGGTTTTCATCTATTTCAGTATTGAATATTTAAGGCCAAATAAAGGACGAAGCTGAGGAGCATTGATGAAACAAAATTCTGAAAGGTTTTGCCAAATACAATCAAGGTAATCTTTTCCTTGGGTAGAAAATCCTTAGTATTTTGACAGTTTTGTAAACAGTTCATTTAAAATTATGACCATATCAATGATAATTCATGTCAAAACAGAAGTGCTCAAAGTTAAAGACCAATCTGTAAGAAGATAGGATAAAAAAAGCTTAATAGTAGAGAAAATACAATTGAAAAGAAACTAATTTATGACGTCTTAACACTAAATCTATAGGATGTGTACTGATTGATACTTTAGTCTGGAAGAAAATTGTTTATGTATTGGTTGTCATTGACTTTGAACTAGCCGTTAGTAACTTACAGTACTCTTAGTGTAAACAATATTTTATTATGAATTATACAAATTACAATATAAATTCACATTCACAAATTGGATTCAGAAACAAGGGAATAGGACTCTTACAGTACTCTAAGATCGGTATAATATTTTGCGTCATTTGACTTTATGTTTGTTGTTTTTGTGCTTCGTGCCAATCTGATGTGTCAAGCCATTTCCAACTTTTGTTTACAGTTTGTTCTTGCTTTGTGCTATTGAACCACCTTTTCCAAGGTAAGGGACGGGTTGGGCACACATAAACATGTTTAAAATCGCCACATTATGTATGTGTCTGTCCAAAGTCAGGAGCATGTAATTCAGTTTTTGCTGTCTGTCGTATTTGTTTTTCTTTTATTGTTTAAGATTTTTTTTACATTTTGACATGATTTTTTATCTAATTTCTATATATAAGGTATGATTTTTTCTCATTGTTCAAGTGCGGTAATCAATAGATTTTAACACCCACGTCATTTGGTGGATAGTTGTCTCATCAGGAACCCGCAGGAGTCGTTTGTTGGTGCTTGTTATATATGATCTGTTGTATTGTCCAATATTTTTGGTAATTCCTGCTATCTTTTTTTTATAAATTACACTGACGGAGAAAGAATATTGCCATCAGTGTTTTAAAGTGAGAATGATGGAAAGCTAGCTGTCAGGTATTTTTTTACACATACAGGCAATGTAAAAAAAAACAAACATAGCAGTTGCATACTTTCACTAGTTTTTTTACAGTCCCAATTTTGTCACTCCCTCCTTTTTACAGAAATGTGAAAAAATAGGATGTTCACCCCAATCCTTTTTTGACAATTCTATTGAAAATCCAAGACCCGCGTCTGTCAACCTTGTATAGGTATATTTAATTGAAAATCATAAAAATACAAAATACAACCCAATAGCCCTTCGTCGGGGACTAAACATATAAGTAAGGGGACGACCATTTGATATTCTGGAGGAGGCCAGGAAGATTTTTCTTACTATTCATTTTCATATGTTGCTACGCGTGCTTATTTGTTTTCCGAATCTTTGTTTTCCCTTTTGTTCACATGTATTTCCTGCATTTTGTGTAGCAGATTATTCATTTTCATCTTGTGTAGGCCAAAGTTTTTTTATTTTCAGCTCTTTCCAGGTCAGAATATTCACAGGATATTCATTTTCAAAATCCTCCCGCCCCCTCCCCAGAAATGAAATGGTCGTTCCCCAAAATCGCTGTAAGAAATAATCCTTTATTTGTTTCCAAATATCATGTATAGAGGACCAATCAACGCCCTTTAACCTATATATTCCGTCCTATTACAATATTTCAAGTTTTGTATTTTTTGTAAAGGTTTGCATAACCAAAATGGTATTATCTTAAAGACAATAATTTAATAAGTACCGCCAGTTAATGTTTAACACTCCCATCGTTGTCGCCATTTATGCAAAAACTCAGATTTAAATAAATGTCTAGAAAAGTAATGAATAAATTAAAGAGACTATCAAGAGCAGCCATCAAAAGCAAGTTATTTAAATTTTAAAAAGACACATTAAGATAACTTCAGACAACCATGCACGGACGAGGTTCCTGACTTGAGACATGCGTATACGAAAGGCATTTTTAATATCCGTGCTAGAAACATAAATACATTGGAAACTCAAAAAATTATCCTACCTTTTTCCAAACAGATGCAGTGTACACTATAATAAAAGAAGGTATTAGTGCAAAATCACATCGATATGAATCAAATCTAAATACAAAAAATTAAATACCAGCATTAAACTTATGTGTTGGACAGCTTAAAGAAACATATGATATGATTGACGTACACACTAAAAAAAATGTGTTTAGGGCCTAAACATAAACCTATACATGTTTCATGTAATGGATTTGTAAACATGTTTTTATCCTAAATATGTTCTTCCCCTTAACACGTTGATGAAAGTGTTGTAAGCTTAAATGTTTTATCCCTCTATGTGTTTAACCTAACAATATGTTGAAGATAAACATGTTTAGGTCCTGCTCCTTATCAACATAAAAATGAAATATCAGAACTTAGATTAAGCACAGAAAACTCATCAATACCTACATATCACATGTAAATTGAACTTAATGGACCATAATAAATCATCTTATAGTGACCAAGGCTGGTATTGTAGTAAATATAATATTTTTGCATTTTCCTTCGTTGTATAGTCTTATATGTTGTAACTCTGAGACAATTTTGAGGGTTAGATTGTCCTTGAAGACGTTTAAAAAGCTTTCGATTTTATTTATTCAAATGAAACCCTAAACTTGTTTATGAACAAAATTAATAACTGTTGTTTATGCATATAGGTGATGTTAATTGTTATGCTAAGTTAATATACATTACCTTCCGTCAACATTTGCATTAGCAATTGCAAAAAGTCAATGAGGGCGTTTGTAAACCTTATCCACAGAATTTATATTTCGTTTGTTTTCTTACAAACTTCTGTTTTAACATGTCACTTAACAAGCGGTGTAAGTTATCTTGACACTTACAGAAAATTACTGAAAATGATTAAAAGCTTTCGTCGACGTGCTGTCATCCCGCGTATGCTGCCGACACGCTTCATTTTCAATCTTAACAGGCGTTCATGCGAACCGTACTGTAGTTAACATGCCGATATTATCAAGAATGCGCGTGTAATTTCGCGGTTTTAAATTAAATTTTTTTCTTGTATGTTTTAGGTTAAAAAGTGTGTCTTTCTAGAAAAAAATCACTGTTTTAAGTCATTATGTATTAAGCTCCAGTAAATGAAGACTGTTGGTTTTATTTTTTTGCAGAATCAAATTATATTAGGTTGCCTTAGGATACAATTTTGTCTAAGTACAAAGAATAATGCACTTCATGTACAAGTTTCAGAAATGGGTATTATCATGTAAAATTTTATGGCAGCGATAAACGAATAAATCCTAAATAAAAATCATTTAGACATTTGAATTGATCTGAAGGAAATACCTCCATTTTAAGTAGAAAATATCTTATATATATATCTATCTTATCAGCTATATCATTATATAATCTATATCACTAATAAAATTCGGTTTTCCTCAAATAATCACATTTTTAAAAATAATATTTCAGAATACTGCAGTAAAAACAATTTCTGGTTTTCTTTTTCTCGACGTTGGATAGGCATTACTGCTTGCATCATTTTGTTCGATATCGACTCGTAACTTTGTAATATTAGTTATTTTAGTGTAATCAGGGGTGTACAGAATTTTAATTAAACATTTGTTATGAAGAACTTCAACTACACATTTTTCAACATCGATGTATGCGCATTGTCAAATACTTCCTTTTTAATTTTTTTTTTTTTATTTGTTGGAATTTTCGATTTGTTTATATCGACTCGTAACTTTGTAAATTATATTACACAGCAGGTGATAAAAATGTAGATCTACCACCCATATAGGTTACGGTCACAAAATATCTTACTGTTGCTTTTATATATGGTGTGTTATAATTATTATAAGATATTAAATGTTAATAGATCGATCCACAAATAGTCTATTTTTTATATGAATTTGAGACTGTGATAAATTGAAAATACCACAAATATTTCTGTAGCAATTTTAACTGTCATTTGTAACATTAAATCTGAAATAATATAAAATGACTCTATTTAAACCAATCCTTTCAATAAGAAGAAAAAAAGATTCACCCGAAGAAATTTGAGATATAAATGTCACAGCGAGGTGAGGTGACATGATTTAAATACACTAAATAACAAAGAATTTTCATGACACCGAGGCAAATTAAAGATAATCTATTAAATAGTTAGATCTTTATCTACAAATCGGAAATGAGATATCAAACTCTAGATCAAATTATTTCTAAAATTAACCCTAAAACGTATTTTATTTACCTTCATATTTATTTGCTCTTTATGGCGACTGGAGTGAATTTTTATTTCACATATAAACACATTTCCCTTTTATTTTCATAATACGTATATACAGATAGATTGGCGCTGTCTTAATTAAGATAACTTTAAACATATATTGTTTGATTGTTGTCTGTTGAACGTTCAGTGGCAAATATCACATGCTTTTTCATGACGATAACATGTAAATGAGAAATAAATTTACCCTGCTTTCTACAAGACCAACAGCCTAGTCGGATTCAAAGATGAGTCCACATCGTCATACTCAGACACATTATTCTGACTCCGAGCTGATGAAATTTTTCTCTCTTAAACCTAAATGCCACATGCTTGGCACAGAAGCAGCGAGTACCAATTTGAGAGTCTTTGGATTGAACCAGACGTAGAATCGAGCCTTGACCTCACTCGCTCAAACCGAACACGTTACTATGAAAATAAAAGAAGAAGGGCTAATGACCACTTACTTTGTTTCTTTCAAAGGGTACAAAAAATTGTAATTTGAATATTTAAGAGTCTATATAGTATATTTTTATAAAATTCAATAATTACACATTTCAATTTCAAAATGTGGGCCCTGAATATTGTCGTTGAACAAGATGCGTTTTACACGGGTTCGGCATGGAAGGACATCTTTAGCAAAACTGAAATATTAATTGGTATATATCTGAAAGATATTAAGCATGCCAATGAAATGGCATTTTTTGTCAAGAATGTCTATCTTAAAAGTTTTTTGTATAAATACTCAAAATTTGCAAAATTCTATCAAAATTGCAGTTTTGAGTTATCTTTGGGCATGTATAAGTTGGTCAAATGTTATGGAATAAGTCGTATCATCATTGTTAGATCGATTTCGAATTACATCAGTGAAGCTGTAATACTGTAAATTTAAGTCAAGATATAAACGTAAGTTGAAAATGACATTGGTGGAAAACAAATTCAACAGAATTGGCCTACATCTTTCATATTTGACCATTATCAACATAATGAGATGTGATATAATTGCAATTGAGACAACCATAATCATCTACAGATTATCGTTTTGTTTTCATATTCTTTTATATATATATATAAAGCAAACGGAAAACAAAACTTGAAGAGAGACAATTCAATCGATAACTTAACTAAGTATAATGGACATAGCAGTGTAAAACAAAACAGTAAAAATATTGAAATGGCCTAAACTTTTGATATATGTTGACATTTTTCATTTAAATTGAAACCCTTTCAGGTCGTCTTTTTCCCCCGTTCTTTTTTTAAAAACATAATTTTTCTCCGCCATACATTTGTACATACGAACAGATCAACATACAAACTGCCTACATGCATGTACCGATTATTATCTTGTTTGATAAATTACACATGATTGCAAAATACAGAAATAATTTGGTCGCATTGAGCCACCCATATGAAAACAGCTTCCATTCTTCTCATCGACATGCTCCTTTATTTTAAACAAGTTGCTTCACCCAAAATGTGCCTCCCAAAGGGTGACTTGGGAATAGAAATATGGTCACTTACGTCTTCTTCCGACCGACAGCAAAACCCTTGCCAAAGTGTGACGTCATTCTGGCTGTGCGGGATGAACATGTACGCAGCTACGTCCGATCAGAATGGGGACGTTAAATCCGATTACTCGTGTAAAGAGCATTGCAAAAACTCTTGAAGGGGTCCTTATAATAGCCTGTTGCAATGTCACTATATCCAATATACCCTAATTTTCCAGTGGCAGTCTAAATTTTCCCAACCTTCATCCCAGGTGGCCTCAATTACAGGACCTACCTATTGTACAGTGTAACCTGCCTAATCCGACACCTGAGTATTCCAGCATCCTGCTTTAACCGACACATTTTCATGGTCCCAAAATATGCCTATCCTTGCAGAAAAACCTGAGTATTCCGACACCTGCTTAATCCGACATTTTTCTGGTCCCCAGTGTGTCGGATTAGGCAAGTTACACTGTATCTACTGTTAATTTGTGCTCATCCTGAATATGAGTGAAATATGCGTGCCACTGGACGTTAAGCAACAAACCATCAATCAGTCAATCATTCAAATGTTAAAACATTGGAAAATACCATTATTATATGATAAAAATCCCACAATTCTGGGCTTTTCGTAGACAAAACCATTGTGTCTGTGTGTGACTATTCACTGCCTTTATAAATTCAAAATAGAAAGAGAGATTTTCTTAGACAAAACCATTGTGTCTGTGTGTGGCTATTCACTGCCTTTATAAATTCAAAATAGAAAGAGATTTTCATAGACAAAACCATTGTGTCTGTGTGTGGCTATTCACTGCCTTTATAAATTCAAAATAGAAAGAGATTTTCTTAGACAAAACCATTGTGTCTGTGTGTGGCTATTCACTGCCTTTATAAATTCAAAATAGAAAGAGAGATTTTCATAGACAAAACCATTGTGTCTGTGTGTGGCTATTCACTGCCTTTATAAATTCAAAATAGAAAGAGAGATTTTCATAGACAAAACCATTGTGTCTGTGTGTGACTATTCACTGCCTTTCTAAATTCAAAATAGAAAGAGAGATTTTCATAGACAAAACCATTGTGTCTGTGTGTGGCTATTCACTGCCTTTATAAATTCAAAATAGAAGAGAGATTTTCGCAGACAAAACCATTGTGTCTGTGTGTGACTATTCACTGCCTTTATAAATTCAAAATAGAAAGAGAGATTTTCTTAGACAAAACCATTGTGTCTGTGTGTGGCTATTCACTGCCTTTATAAATTCAAAATAGAAAGAGAGATTTTCTTAGACAAAACCATTGTGTCTGTGTGTGGCTATTCACTGCCTTTATAAATTCAAAATAGAAAGAGAGATTTTCATAGACAAAACCATTGTGTCTGTGTGTGGCTATTCACTGCCTTTATAAATTCAAAATAGAAAGAGATTTTCATAGACAAAACCATTGTGTCTGTGTGTGGCTATTCACTGCCTTTATAAATTCAAAATAGAAAGAGAGATTTTCATAGACAAAACCATTGTGTCTGTGTGTGGCTATTCACTGCCTTTATAAATTCAAAATAGAAGAGAGATTTTCTTAGACAAAACCATTGTGTCTGTGTGTGGCTATTCACTGCCTTTATAAATTCAAAATAGAAAGAGATTTTCGCAGACAAAACCATTGTGTCTGTGTGTGACTATTCACTGCCTTTATAAATTCAAAATAGAAGAGAGATTTTCTTAGACAAAACCATTGTGTCTGTGTGTGGCTATTCACTGCCTTTATAAATTCAAAATAGAAAGAGAGATTTTCTTAGACAAAACCATTGTGTCTGTGTGTGGCTATTCACTGCCTTTATAAATTCAAAATAGAAAGAGATTTTCATAGACAAAACCATTGTGTCTGTGTGTGGCTATTCACTGCCTTTATAAATTCAAAATAGAAAGAGATTTTCATAGACAAAACCATTGTGTCTGTGTGTGGCTATTCACTGCCTTTATAAATTCAAAATAGAAAGAGAGATTTTCATAGACAAAACCATTGTGTCTGTGTGTGGCTATTCACTGCCTTTATAAATTCAAAATAGAAGAGAGATTTTCATAGACAAAACCATTGTGTCTGTGTGTGGCTATTCACTGCCTTTATAAATTCAAAATAGAAAGAGAGATTTTCATAGACAAAACCATTGTGTCTGTGTGTGGCTATTCACTGCCTTTATAAATTCAAAATAGAAAGAGATTTTCATAGACAAAACCATTGTGTCTGTGTGTGGCTATTCACTGCCTTTATAAATTCAAAATAGAAAGAGAGAATGAGACAAACAGCACATCCTTTACAAGTTCGGAGATTAAAATCATTATTCCATGATTGGTCGAATATTTGGTAAATGAATGAAAAGTCATCTTTGGCAATTGTTGATAATTTTAGACAATTTCAAAATGTAATCATTCATAATTATGAATACCAAGTTAATTTATTAATACCTAGCATAAAATGACCCCAAAGGTGGATTGGAGTATAGAAATATGGTAATCCATGGAATTCTACCATCTGGCAGTAAAACCCATGTTTGAGAGGGGAATTCAATTGGTTGTGCAGGATGTATAAATAGTAAAATACGTAGTCACGTCCAGTCGGAATGGTAAAGTTAAATGTGATGCCTCGTGTAGGAAGAGTGACACCGCCCTTTGCACGTCAAAGAACCATTGCAACAACTTGTTATATTGCGAAAATTTCTTTTGAGTTGTTTTTGAAATTCTGCCCCTCATCATGGTTGACCCACTCTATAAGATTATTTCTTATTTGTTCTCATCCTGAATATTCATGAAATATTTGTCACTGTGCGGTTAGCAAACGACAATAAATCAACCAAATCCGCATATAAAATTAAACTTCTTGCACCTGTATATGCTGAAAACTCTTCTGCAATGCTGGTTTTGCCCTTAAACCATTCAGGGCTACTCACAAGCTATATGGCAATTTATGAAACATGGTGAGGTCTGGAATTCAAAAGCCTCAAATAGTTAGACTCACGACTCGCTGGAAATAAGGATCAAGCTACGCCTTTTTGTCTAGTAATTAGGGGTCACTGTTGAACTGACTTGCAACCACTATGCCCCACAAATAGAATTGATTTTCTGAAAATACATTATGTTTTGGATTTTACAAATGGATACTAGACATAGTAGAAAGTAGTTGTGTTAAACTTCTGTATATCGTTTATTTGTGTCGTTTGTTTTCTGTCTCATTGGTATACACCCAGTATCTCATTTGAGGCTGCAATTTCGTTATTATCTTATAAAAGATGATACCGTGTTGATTTTTGAAAGACTTATCATCTATAATTCATTATATTTATATCTGTTTTAATATTTCTTAATTTACTGGTTTAACTTGCGAGAGATTTTTTTGGTAAAAGAGAGACAACTTCAATGTTTAAAATGTCTGGTCATCGATGCATCATATTTACAAAGTTATTTTTTGTCGGTTTTGTATTTATAGAAATCTCTAGACTTTTGTGGGGACATGGGTTTTGTTTTATTGGGAGGGGGTACAAATTCGAGAAAAAAAAACATGCTCTCACCACTGAAGAAAAATGGTCGGTGCCTTACGAAAAGTGTGAGGAACCAATTTTGTACTTCTATAGGGTAGCATTATATACAAACACATTAACTGTATGGTACTTGTAAAGGACTCTTTTTCAGTTTTGAAATACTTATGAAAAAGTGAAATGAATTGATAGTTTTTATCAAAAGTGTTGGTACACGTAAAGCATTGTACAAAAAAGTACAACATCTGATTCGTGTATTACAAATCTATCATAATGAAAAAGGGCTACATTATTTAGGTTCATTTTTTGGCATTTTATTAAACTTATATAGTGATTAAATATATATTATAAGCAATGCTCAAACCAAAACTGACTTGACTTTGATCATTATATTAAAAAAATCTACACAATATAAACAAGAGTTTGTATTTGAAATTTCACACAAAACGTTTGAACTACAAGCGCGATAAAACCAAATAAATCGACCCAATGGAATCAACTTTTTTTAAATTGTCATAAACTTTTGGGTGTTTTGATGGTCCTTTCAATTCGATTGACAGTTGATATGACTTTTTCGACTTCTACATTACGCTCATCAAAGAGAAGTTTTCTTATTTGATTAAATGGTAATATGGTCATCGTCTTATTATCTTTTTATGAAGGTCAATTATGAAGAAAGGGATAAGTGAGATATACGTCAAAGAGACAAATCTCTACTAAACGACACGAACAATAATCAAGAGACACGCATCTATATACAATAATAGAAGGTTGAAGATATTTTTTGTTCATTTAAAAAATCATAACATCTCGTTCTTGCAAAAATGTTGAGATCTCATGTGACGATATGGCTACAAACATCACATCATGCCGAGATTGAAGAAGTCGGAAGTGATAGATGTGTTACCCAAAATTATGTTTCTTCTTTGTAAGATAGAATAGGTAATTCCGTGTCACTAAAAATGGAGTCACAAGTTTTGAAAATTATAATCAGTGTATTTAGTTTTATTACACGTAAAGCATTGTACAAAAAGTACAACATCTGATTCGTGTATTACAAATCTATCATAATATAAAAGGGCTACATTATTTAGGTTATTTTTTTTTTTGGCGTTTTATTAAACTTATATAGTGATTAAATATATATTATAAGCAATGATCAAACCAAAAACTGACTTGACTTTGATCATTATATTAAAAAAAATCTACACAATATAAACAAGAGTTTGTATTTGAAATTTCACACAAAACGTTTGAACTACAAGCGCGATAAAAACCAAATAAATCGACCCAATGGAATCAACTTTTTTTTTTAAATTGTCATAAACTTTTTGGGTGTTTTTGATGGTCCTTTCAATTCGATTGACAGTTGATATGACTTTTTCGACTTCTACATTACGCTCATCAAAGAGAAGTTTTCTTATTTGATTAAATGGTAATATGGTCATCGTCTTATTATCTTTTTATGAAGGTCAATTATGAAGAAAGGGATAAGTGAGATATACGTCAAAGAGACAAATCTCTACTAAACGACACGAACAATAATCAAGAGACACGCATCTATATACAATAATAGAAGGTTGAAGATATTTTTTGTTCATTTAAAAAATCATAACATCTCGTTCTTGCAAAAATGTTGAGATCTCATGTGACGATATGGCTACAAACATCACATCATGCCGAGATTGAAGAAGTCGGAAGTGATAGATGTGTTACCCAAAATTATGTTTCTTCTTTGTAAGATAGAATAGGTAATTCCGTGTCACTAAAGTATGGAGTCACAAGTTTTTGAAAATTATAATCAGTGTATTTACTGTTTAAATTTGATGCATTTTTGTGTGTGCTGTACTAAAACTGTTTTTTTAATGTGGGTCGTTTAATGGTTATAGAATGCAATGTGTTCGCCCTTTGTTTATTTATCAGCGTGTTTGTACTTTTCTCTTTGACGTTTAGTTGTGCAAGACATGTGCATCATTCAACATGTTAGGTTATTTAAACTTTATGTGCTTATTTTGCGCTGTCGGCATTTTTTCAAGTAGAATTCAGATTGCTAGAACAGTTGAAATAATCTGAAGTTGTTCCTTATCGGTTTCAGAGATTTCCAACATATATACTGGTTTCAAGTCTTCGGTTAGATATTCAATCTGATGTTTGCCTTCTATAATCATACCAATCATTAAAGTCTAGCTAATGGAAAATGCTTCAAAAATATTGCTATTTTTTAAAAACAAGGTTACATTCACAACAATATAAAGTTCATATATAAAAGAGAGGCGAAAGATACCAAAGGGACATTCAAACTCATAAGTCGAATATAAACTGACAACGCCATTGCAAAAAAAAAAAAAACACCAAAACTCAAACAACAGTACATAAAACACAACAAAGAAAACTAAAGACTGAGCAAACATAACTGGTGAAACAACAAAGAAGTTTCATCCACATTTTATATGCAAAAAAATAGCTATTTTTTAAAACATCTATTCATAAAAAAATCGCATGTGTAGAAAAGAAAATAATCAACTCCCAATGTGTGTTGAAAAGTATATCATTTTTATGCCCCACCTACGATAGTAAAGGGCATTATGTTTCGGTCTTTCGGTCTGTGCGTCCGTCTGTCCCGCTTCAGGTTAAAGTTTTTGGTCAAGGTAGTTTTTGATGAAGTTGAAGTCCAATCAACTTGAAACTTGGTACACATGTTCCCTATCGTATGATCTTTCTAACTTATATGCCAAATTAGAGTGTTTACCCCAATTTCACGGTCCACTGAACATAGAAAATGATAGTGCGAGTGGGGCATCCGTGTACTATGGACACATTCTTGTTTAGCTATAGTATTAATTAAAAAATGTCTTTCTTAACATAAAACAAGAGACCCCCTCATTTTCCTTGGCGCATTGGGTTATCTTTTTATTTTCATTTTGCTATATTGTTAGAATTTTTATCTAAAGGCAAAAAAAAAAAGATTGTTTTGGTGCTACGCAATCGTTGTGCCTTTGGAATTGTCGACAGTGAGGAAGTCATTATTGAATCCATCTGTTCCCATCTCATTATAGTTGAAACTGGACTTGGATCGACGTTTCCTCCTAAACGACATTTCGTTAACTTAATTCTTATGTACGGTTAGTGAATACCGAAAGTAATTTGACCCTCTTCTTCTGAACATAACAGAAGGAATGGAACGCCTCTGACCTCTCCAGCTGGGTAATAAATTTCAGAGTCACGTGCACCAGCTTTCCTTGTTGGGTGATGGCACCCCTTTCTTCGTCAACGTAGGAAAATTCGTCAAACACATCATCAATTAGGCCAGTCCTTGTGAACCATCTGACGCAGAATTTGATCAGCACGGGTTGTTGTGCATCTACCTGAAAGAAAACAAGAAACGAGTAACGACATTCAAATAAGAAAATTTATCAAGGGAGTCGGACCCGTTTGCTTCTGATATATTTTAACTCATAAAATTACCTTACCGACCTTTAACTATTTCAAAGACCGCCAAAAACATACCTCCGATGATAGGAAAAACTGTGGTTTAAAGTTTTGTCCGAATTTATTGTTCTGCCTTAAATTGCTGGGTTTACATGTCTTCAACAGGAACGGATTCAGGGGGCATCCCCCTTCTATGGCCAAATATTTGTGGGGCTTTGTACATTTTTTCGGTGGGCCCTTCTGATCTCCAGCCACTCTTTTTTGAGTCTTCTGGATTTGCCTTTATTCAACAATATACTGAAGAAAAAATACGGAAAAAATCGGACACTGTTATATTATAAAACATGTATGGTGACAGTTAAAGTAGTAAAGAATTAAAGTTTTACTTGAGACATTTTTCGGTGGCCGAGTGATCTAAGTAGTTCAACTACTGTTCAACTAGCCGGTCAACACTGAGGTTGTGAGTTCGAGCGTGGCACGTGACGACTCAAATCATAATTGACTAGGATTGCCAGTTTTCCTGTCGAAATTCAGTGGTTTTCTCCGTGCACTTCGGTTTCCTCCACCAATAAAAACTGGTCGCCACAAAATAGCCAATATTGCTGAAACCACGTTTAAACACCAATCGAATTAAAATACAGATCTCCGATTTCGTTATCCTCTTATATATACGATCACGCGAGTTAAGATAGATTTGAATTTTAATCAGATTGGTTAAAACACCAAAAAATCAATCAATCTTAAGACTGTATCACTCAAACCTATTGCTCTTGTATAAAAGTTAAGTTTTGTTGTTTGTAAGGTAGTAGAGAGGCGAAAGATGCCAAAGGGTGTTCAAACTCGCAAGTCGAAAACAAACTGACAATGCCATGGCAAAAAACGAAAAACAACGAAAAGACATACAACAGTACACCAAACACAACACAGAAAACTAAAGACTGAGCAACACGTACCCCCACCAAAAACTGGGGCTGATATCAGGTGTTCCTGAAGAGTAAGCAGATCCTGCTCCACATGTGGCATCCGTCGTGTTACTCATGTTAGTACAAACCCGGTGATAAGTCTTTTTCGGTAGGTCACAATCGAGGAAAAGAGGACGGGATTTTGGTTACGACAATTGGAACATATCTGTTGTCATCTGTACATGTGAATTAGATATTCCATAACGGTCAATCAACTCGTTATGGCGTCCCTAAAATTTTAAATGGGATGATTTCAACTTCATCACTTGGAATTCTTCGTTCAATAGCTTCCTTGTAAGCAGCAACCCTTCTTTATCAAGGTAATCGTGATAGGGAACGCAAGCTCTGGAATATCGTATGAACTTGAAGATATCCATTTGCAGGCGTATTTGTGTGCATTCATAGACCCATTCAGGTTTTTAACATTTTTTTGTATTTTTATCAACGACATCACAGCCTGAACCCATTCGGAATGAGTAATTATGTCTTCTTTTTCGCATTTAGCCCATTGTCTGGCATAATCTTCGACTAACCCATCAGTATTTTGAAGTTGTGTTTCCAATTGATGGATTCACGATATTTCAAGCCTTTGTATAAAAAAATTTCGCAGAGATGTGTTACTGACAATGTTCAGGTCGCCAGTAATAACGTGGCCAGCTGGATTATATATGAATCGGGAACTAGCGCAGGTGTAATCAGGATGTTTAGACTTTAAGTCGTCAATATTGAGATCCTGCAACACGTGTTTGTAATTGAAAATTTTAGATGCAATTGGTGGTTTGGTATATAGGTATATGAAATAATAGGTACCGTCTGATCTTTAAAGTAGGGAGGTATTTTCGAGTAAACTAATTTATGATGTGGGATGTTGCCCAAGTTGATGGCATCGAGACCTTTTTGGCAAAGGAAAGTTTAAGAAAGGATCTTTTCTGACTGGCTATATCCGAGATGATAGCTATAAATTTGTTTTGGCTTGAATGGATTTGTAACAGTGTTTTCCAATCATAAGGTAGTGAATAAAGCTTCGTATGAATGTGATGAATACCCAACAGATTTTATATAAATGGCAGACGGTCATTAATAGATATTCTGGAGAGTAAGTGATGTATGATGACGATAATGATGACTTCCTTATTAACCATTAATTCCCTATTAGCTATTGGAACATTAGCTAATAAGGGATTCATGGTTTACAGTTTCCCATTATAATCCGTATCATGATTTGAATGCCTATAGGAATTTACTCTTTCGATGTGAATAGTAAACGATGGTTATACTGGTAAATGGTTGATATGGTCCACCTAGCAAAAAGTAAACTTAACATCAGAACAAGCTCAAATAAATACATGCAGTAAAAGTACACAACTAATTATGACTAGGCACATACTTTTGTTCTTTTGCCTTGAAGCTCACCTTCTGTATACTAAAATTTCGGCTCAATACATTCTTGTAATGCCACAAAAATTATCTATATATATGGATTCTGATTTTACTAATGCAGTCACATCGAATGCTTAAACTGTGCCTGCATGTTATTATAGCTAGTAAACTTTTTTATTGATATTGGTGACGACCATTTGCTATACTGGAGGTGAAGGGGTAGGCATATGTACTAAAGTGAAAACAATTTGGCGTGGCAAAGCCGAATAAGCCAGACTATCAATCAGAAAAAATTGATATTCCGTCCCGCAAAAAAAAACCCGCTCTCCCACCTTTTTCCTCGAAAATCAAATTGTCGTCACCATGCTCTGCATTTTGCATGGTTAAGACGATCCTAGATAGCGGCAAAAATTACTTTAAACTTCAAGTATTCGTAGAAATACTAATTCTATTACGGCTACCATTTTCTCGGCTCGGCATTCTGAGGTAACTGGGTGATTTTCAGCTATTAGTGTGTCAGTTCCCGAGTCAATGATCCTCAATTATAAATACTGTTTTACGAACTTTTGTGTCGTTGGGTTCCCGTCTCATTGACATGTACCCCCAAAGATTATTGTATTGATGTGTAATATTACCGTAATAAAATGTAGCAGATACATAAACAGATCGGTAAAGTAACCAATTGAAGGGCAGATTAATTACCATATAATTACTCATAAAAGCACAAACAAACGTAAGTGAATTACATTTCATTAACTGATTGTTTAAAAACCTTTACCACAATTATAACAATGCATTATCCTGCACGATGCGTACAAAGAGAGACAACTCCGTAATTCTCACATTGCAATACAGAGTATATATCCCAGTTGATACGATATTCCAGGGCTTGTGTTTCTTATCATGATTTCCTTGATAGAGGGTTGCTGCTCACAAGGAAATTGTTAAACCAAGAGTTCCAAGTGGTGAAGTTGAAATCATCCTTTCATAAATTTTACGGACGCCATCACGAGTTGGTTGACAGGTATGGAATATCTGTTTCACAGATGACGACGTATATGTTCCAACTGTCGTAGCTACAATCTCGTCCCCTTTCCCCCGAATGTGACCTACCGAGTTGGACATATTACCGGGTTTGTACTTACATGAGCAACACGACGAGTGCCACATGTGGAGCAAGATCTGCTTATCCTTCCGGAGCACCTGAGATCACCCCCAGATTTTGGTTGGGTTCGTCACGTTCCTCGGTCTTTGTTGTTTTGTGTACTGTTGTTTGTCTGTTTGTCTTTTTATTTTTAAGCCATGGCGTTGTCAGTTTATTTATGACTTATGAGTTTGAATGTCCCTTTGGTATCCTTCGCCTCTCCTTTGCCAATTAAAGTCCTGATTTCTGCTTTCTTCAGCTTAATAAAATCATATATATCAGTTATTCAGATTATTGATAAATGGCTTTCTGCAATTTTTAAGAACAAAGCATCCTTATAAAAAGTGCATTTCATCTTCTACTGTTTCTTTTAATAGGCGTAGTACATTATCTGTCTTTGATTTATAAATTCAAATATATATCGATCTCTTTCTATATTCAGATAATGATCACGAAATCTCAAATTTGCCAAATAATTTCGTTTGCTCCTCAGAACCTACATTAAAGTAAGTTCAAACTCATAGTACTTTTTTTTTTTCGTTTTCTGTATATTCTTAACTTATTTTCATCTTTAAAAATTGTCTCCTGATTTATTATTGTTAACTAGTTCTTCCTTAGTGCCAAGGACCTATAAATTTTGTTTTCAAACAACATTCACTTCATTTTAACATAATTTTGATTTCATTTATGTTTTTAATATATTAATATTATATAAAATAATCTATCTGGGGAATTCAATAGTTCAAAATTGTGAAGTCAGGATTCTTCAAGGTTTGGCAGTTCAATGACATAGCTGCTGATTCTTTAATAGAAGAGAGCAATCCAAATTGTTTATTTCCATCATCATCATTATATGAGGGTGTGGATGGGGGTTTACAGAATAGAGAATAATGGACAAAAAATATAAACAATAGAGAAAAATGGACCAAAAAAAAATTAGAGAATAATGAGGTTCTAAATTATAACGAATAAAGAATAATGGACAAAAAGTATGAAGAATAGAGAAAAATGGCCTAAAAATTAAAGAATACAGAAATAAAGGACCCCCCAATCCAAACCCTCTCATATCCTAAAACTACTATGATATGTGTTGTATAAGTCTCAGTTATCGGATATTGTTCTTGTTCTGACTTCCACTACTAAATGTCTAGACCAACTTAATTAATATGTTTTAACGACATATATATATAACAAAGCAGTGGTATTCAAAGTTTCCCATTCGAACGATACATCAGCAATTCAATTTGAAATATGCAGACCTTCAATAGAATTCGACAAGGGTACTTGACAGGCATGACAGGGCACTGCATAACATATCTTACGCGAAGTATATGGCGATCGATATCAGTGTATTCCCTTTATGATACCTCTTATATAAGTCTATACGTTTCATCCAATCGGAATCTGTGTAAGAAAGAACGACTGTAAATTTAGCCAATCAAAGTAAAGCTTACTAAAAATTAGGTTGTTCTGAAGGAATTCCTCGAAAATGTATATTTTTGAGAAACTTTATTTTTCGGAAATAAGCATCGATTTTTTGTCAAAGTGATACTATACTTGACTCCAGAAATCCATGTGCATAATTTTATAATGCATATAATCGAAAATGTTATATAACTGGAGAATTTTTGTGTAACAAGAAGGCACTACTCGGGGATCCATGTTACTATATTTAGTAATTTAAATCATCCATTTCAATGTTAACAGGGTTTGCACATACAAACTCATGGAGCTCTGCGATAGCGCACTACTTATCAATCATCAATGTATGAAACATCTAACTCTGCGAACTGAATTAGCAATATGAAGCACACATTCTTTCTTTAAACATTAAATAAATTTGCCAATGGAAGGGATTCCCTGGGAAATTATGCTGTGAATCAACCCTAGAACTTGGATGTCCCGAAACTTATTTTTTGTAGCGGAGGAACCTGTGTAAAAAGACAGCTATTTACTATTGCATGTTTTCTGAAATTATAAAGGAATCTTACCTTTCCATAATTTGAGAATATTTTCCCCGGTCAATGTTTACATTGTGGTTGATGAGTTACAACACAGGTGTCAAAAATGTGTCCCACAGCTTTACACATAGTACGTTAGTAAACAAACCCTTAAGTGGCCTCTCAACCTCATAAATATTCATAATTTACACGCATATCTTGGCAGCCATTTTGATGGAAGACATTTGCAATCTAAAAATATTTCAAATATTTTGATAAAACATCAAAATAATAAACGATGTGACAGGTGAGACACTGAAAAACTATTCACCAAGAATAGAACTATATTTCAGATCGTAAAAAATCCAGTTATTAGCTGTGGTTCTAAATATTTTTTCAGGGAACCCCCTTCGTTTACGATGTTTTTTCATCAATATTTTCGTTGTTTTTAAAGGAAAATGATGAAAAAGGAAGGTTATTATTTCTATAGACTTTTCAAACAATCTAAATGGACTTGATACTGTTTATTTAGTGACTGAAGTCACGATTCTAACAATATTGATAAAAACAACAATTCGTGTTTTTTGTTCAAAATGGTTTTGGGAGTAAACGTAGAAAATTAAAAGTGAAACTATAAGATCATCTTAAATAATTCAAAGAGATGTATCCCCTAAAAAAATTAGCAATGTTCTTCATCAGTTATTATTAGTCAGTTGTTGGTTTAATACGAAAACAGCCTTGGACGAAGATTTGTGTATTCAAGTGCAATCTTCAATATAAATTGACATACAGTTTCAAATGAACTTCCGAGAATGAAATTACTTCTAGTGGTCACTTTAATATTTGGACATCCCACTTGTTTAACACCTAGCTTAATTAATAGTCAAAAGACTATAAGTCTATAGACAAAGCAATGTTCTCTCAGGACTAGTCCGAGATTACTCTGGCGATCAACGGCTGTTTTGCCAGACAAGCTGGGCCGTGGGACGTCAGGCTCGTCCCATATCAAAAGTGGATATTGCCCGTCCAAAATAGATCGCTGCCGTTGCTTCTGGAGCCGACTGACGGCCTTGGAATTATATAAATCGGGCATCAATTTGTTCATTTTCATTTATCTCTTCATTTATGTAAGTTTCACCTACCTGCCACCCTTTATTTTTCCATATTTAGACAGTTATCACAGTGACCCATCGATTCCTGCATTTTAACTTTCATTTTCAAATGGACGTCAAGTTACGAGAGACTTGGCCTCGAGACTGAAGTATGCAAATTTTATGATAATTTCGGCAATAAACTTTTAGTAGCATCCATGATTACAATCGGAATACCCTCGGTCATTCAGCTTATTTGAATCTATAATGAGCGAGGTGTTAGATTATGAATTCATATTGACCCAGGGTCATTTGCATAAATCAGCTTCCACAATGCAGTGCGGCTTACTTTTTCTCGTTGTCACGTGACAATTTTTCAAAATGAAAGTTAAAACACAGAAATCGATGGGTCACTGTGATAACTGTCTAAATATGGAAAAATAAAGGGTGGCAGGTAGGTGAAACTTACATAAATGAAGAGATAAATGAAAATGAACAAATTGATGCCCGATTATATAATTCCAAGGCCGTCAGTCGGCTCCAGAAGCAACGGCAGCGCATCTATTTTGGACGGGCAAATATCCAATTTTGATATGGGACGAGCTCTGACGTCCCACGGCCCAGCTTGTCTGGCAAACAGCCGTTGACGTCAGAGTAATCTCGGACTATCTCAGGACAATATAACTAACGCTGAAGCCTGCAGTGCCGTCAGAATATTTTGTTGTGACCGCAGCATTTCATTGGTGTCTTTAGCTTTAGAAATAATTCTGTAGCGTGTTAATTTCACATTTAATTATGAAATCAGGGTTCTCGTTAAGACGCGTATACGTGTCCTGGACGCATGAAAATCGAGCTGGACACGTCATTTTTGAAACCCGTGAGTCCCTGGGACGCGTCCGCATTGTATCGCCTGAGTCCCAAACACATCGTTTTGCCTTAGAGATTCATGATCTCCGACATTGTTGACAAGAAACTAAACCGGAAGTCGATGTTGAAAAATTTACGTGATCGTAGATTAATATTTTGTTGACTGATAATTATTTTTTAAAATTAAACGTATTTCATCCTAAAAGTATAATAATTCTGTTCAAACTAATTAATAAATATATATATGTAAAAGTCACCGATGTTTTAAAAATTTTACGATTATTTGAAAAGCGTGAATATTTCCACTTGTTGAACATCATGTACATATTGAGAAGGTGAAATGAAATGATATAATATTTTATAACTGTTACTACTATGCATAAAATAGATCGTAGAACAGTGTAGATATAAAAATTTTACGGTTAAAAATAATTTTACTCAACATTTTCTCGTATTGTGCATGTTGAACATCGCGATCGTAAACAAAGGTGAAAAATGTTTTGAAATTGAAACAGATCGGATTAAAAAATGATTAAAGCCAAAATCATTATCATGAACAGTGTTCACTTTAGATTTGCTTGTTTTTATTAAAGACTATAATAATTATAACGATAGAAACATCAAAGTGATTATTAACTCAATTATAAGATAACAAGTCCCTTATTTAAGGTTCATGTGGACCCTTTGACTAAAATGGCTGCATTTTCACCTCAAAATTTACTCTGAGTACTGACAAACCTGTGTATCTGGAAAATTTTAAGGCATAGCATGCCCTAGATAAATAAAATTCAAATATATTCTATGTTTTAGAAAATTAAAAATTAATAGGATTTTGCAGTGCACTTTTTTCATTTCTCCAGAAGGTGCCAAAATAAACTAAGTTGGGAAAGAGGTTTGAGAACTTCCCACAGGTAATAATTGAAGTGAACAGTATTGATTGACATGGACAATAGATACCTCACAATAATTGGTGATTTAAACTGTGTACCTGAGTGGACCATATCAAGTGAAACTCCACTGTTTATTAATTTTATCATCTTCTGCAGGGACGAAAAAAGTGCAGTGCAAAATCCAGTTAGTATAAAATTTTCTAAAACATACATTGTATTTGGATTTTATTTATCTAGGGCATGCTATGCATTAAAACTTTCTAGATGCACAGGTTTGTCTATACTCAGAGTAAATTTTGAGGAGAAAACGCAGCCATTTTAGCCAAAGGGTCCACATGAACCTTAATATAATTAAAACTAATTTATAATGATGAACTGGGTACTAGCTTGTCTAACAAAATGACATCAGTATCACAATGAGTCAGTCAAAGTTAAAGTCCTTCTTCAAAAGAAACCTGATGACATTGAATCATCAGTTCCAAGTGAAAGACCAAGAGTCAATGATCCACTACACCAAGAATTGATAGACATAGAAAGCCAAGTCTGTTATGTTGTAATGAACAATAACTATTAAGAGATCATAAATTTTATTGATATAATAAAACTACCAATCCAACACGCGTCGTTTTAGTTTTAATTAGTCATATTTCATTTAGACACAAAAATTACATGCATCCTGGACTCATCAAAATTTAGTGGGACTCACCATTTCTAAAGTGATGAGTCCCAGGACTCACCATGAAAAATTCCTAGTGAGAACCCTGTGAAATGATAACTTTCATAGAGTTGAAAATTGCCTCCGAAGTAATGGTACATTGTAGATCAACATTGCACCACATTATGCAATTACTGATTGATTAGACTATTATTTACCTGTATTGACCTTATTAGAACACATAATTGCGTAGATTATGTCAAATAGATAAGATATTTTTCTGAGTTTCAGAGTACAATATTTTACTTTTGATTTACGTTATCATGTCAGATTATAAATTGCTGATCATGAATTAAATAACAAATTTTACACATCGCTCAATAATAAAAATATATCTGAAGCTGCTCAGTACTGGTAGACTCAGAGAAACTCTAATACTCTAATTATATGTACATGTATTATATAATAGTGAATATGATTAAGCACATTTCTTAAAGCATGATTTGAGTTGATATTTATAGGTTTAGCTAGTATAAAACCAGGTTTAATCCACCATTTTCTACATTTATTTTAAAGAAATGCCTGTACCAAGTCAGGAATATGACAGTTGTTTTCCATTGGTTAGATGTGTTTGAGCTTTTGATTTTGATTTTGCCATTTGATAAATGACTTTCCGTTTTGAATTTCCCTTGGAGTTCAGTATTTTTGTTATTTTACTTTTTGCATAGAAGAAGTTTGAGTGATTTTTCAGGTTACAAAAGTTACTGAAAAAAGGGTAACATGCTCTGAATTTTTGCGTCCGATAAGATTTTTTGGGAGAACACTGCAAAGGTTTAAGAAAATAGTGTATGGATTCATTAGCCCTGAATCTGTTCACCCTTATAAAAAAGTTTGTTTTACTCTTTTGTTATAAGATGGATTTATGATATAATTTAAACAAGAGTTTTGAAATTTAAAATTTTGAATTAGTGTGTGAATACAAAAAAAAAGAAGCATTTTTGTCACACAAGTGTTTGTGTTCAGGATTTCAGTATTTGTAATTGTCAATGTTTGTACGTATATAGTAGTAGATAATCAATTTTCTATTTTTATAATATAACTTTATACCACTGTGCTTGTCTTACCAGTTTTGACTGAATATAAAAACTCTTGATACAATCCCTGATTTATTATCCATAATTTCAATCTTTGTTGTGATGACAAATTTGAAGGTAAACACAAGATTACATCAAGTTATTTGCTTTGTTAGTTTTATACGTAAAAATAGTAAAATATGGGATTTTTGTTTTTATGCCCCCGCCGTAGCGGAGGGAGCATTAAGTTTTACCTTGTCCGTTTGTATGTACGTACATCCAAAAGTTGGTTTCCATTCTCTAACTTTAGTTTGCCTCAACCAAATGGTATGAAACTTGTACGCAATGCTTATTACCACAAAGTACAGATCAAGTTTGAATTTTGTTGTGTTACTTTAACCGTTCTAGAGTTATGCCCTTAACAATTGGACAAATTGCTAAATTTTTCATTTCCATTCTCTAACTTTAGTTTGCCTCAACCAAATGGTATGAAACTTGTACGCAATGCTTATTACCACAAAGTACAGATCAAGTTTGAATTTTGGGGGCATCACTTTAACCATTCTAGAGTTGTGCCCCTTTACAGTTGGAAAAATTGCTAAATTTTTTGTTTCTGTTCTCTTACTTTAGTTTGTCTCAACCAAATGCTATGAAACTTATACACAATGCTTATTACCACAAAATACAGATTAAGTGAATTTTGGGGGTGTCCCTTTTATTGTTCTAGAGTTATGTTCCTTTACAAATGGAAGAATTGCTGAATATTTCGTTTCCATTCTCTAACTTTAGTTTGCCTCAACCAAATGCTATGAAACTTATACAAAATGCTTATTACAACAAAATACAGATCAATTATGAATTTTGGTGGTGTTGCTTTAACCGTTCTAGAGTTAAGCCCCTTTACAAATGGAAAAATTGCTGAATTAGTTGCCTCTTAAGTTGCCTCAACCAAATGTTATGAGATTTATAGACAATTGTTATTACCACAAAACTCAGATCAAGTACAAATTTGGATAGCTTCACTTTTACCGATCTTCAGTTATGTCCCTTTATACTTTTATATGATGTGCAATTGTGGGCATCATCTGTGTCCCATGGACACATTCCCCATTTTTGTTTATTTGCTCCTGAATATTAGATCAAATTTTTTGGTCTGCAGGACATTTTCACCCACATCAAATTTGTCAGATTTGTTGAACAGTCTTGCACATTTCTTTGAAGTTTTATTCACTGTGAACCCCTCCTCCCCCTTAAAAACCAAAGTAAGACCTCAAAACATGCTAGCATGATACCTCCAAAATGAAAAGTTGAATTGGTTTTATTGAATAGTTGTATAGAAAATGAAATGTCCATGAAAAGAAAATTGATTTGAATAATGTAAAAATTCAAATTTTCTTTATCTTTTCAGGCTTATATCAATCACTTACTTTTACTCCGCTTAGGAGATAATGTATGAAGGAAAAAATATCCATTATTCCTCATTTGACAAGAAACCACTATGTTCCTTCAGCACTAAAGTATGTAATCAACATCGCTTGAATGGCTACGCCTTTTGTGTACGACATATCTTAGAGGATCCAACGGCACCATTCAGAAGATGTTCTTATGTTGCTAAATCTAGTGGACAAAAATGTACCCAGGCTATTCCAAAGCATGAAGACAGAGAGTAAGTTAGTTCTTATGAGCAATGAGTAACTCAGTTTGATTCAGATTGTTGTTGCTAAACTGTAAACATCCAGTAGAAACATAATATGCTTATTCAGGACAAGAACTATTTATACAATAAATCTAGTGAACTTGTATGTTCAGCAGATTTGATTACCACGAGTAATAAGTTCCAATTGTCTTGCAACAGGACACCTACAGACATGATAGACCAATCAAAGAGTATTTTTGTACAAAGAGTGTCTCCAAGAAAGGTCTTCAAATTATAAGGTCTACATTCCACCAAGATGTGGCTGCATACATGTTTTTGTACATGTATAAATTAGGACGTACATGTAGGTCTTTAACAACTCCATGTACATATAAAATATTTCTAGATGATTATACACTCAGTTAGGTTCAGATAGAAAATCTTTTTGAGTATGTACATGTAAGTGATTTTAGCTGTTAAGATAATTCAATAATTCCTATAAATAGATTTTAATCAGAAAATGTGCGTGTTTAATCAAACTTGCATGTACTTCCCACTGTCCGAGTTAGGATGTTGCTTGATTTTGTATTACTATTCCTTGAATTTTCCTAGTTCCTTTGAAATATTTACTTAAATACATTTGTAAGTCATATATATTATATGTTTTCAAAGTATTAAACATGATAACTAAACATGCTAAATGCATATATTTTTAAAACAACAGACTTACAAATGAATTAAATATTTTTGCATTCATCAGCATGTTTCTAAAGTTGTCTACAGTTTAAATGGTGACGACTAAATTACTTCTGTTGTTGCTACATGTTGGTTTCATATTTAGTATGCTGAACTTGTAAAATGGATCTTTCAAAATTTCAGGTACTGCAATAACCATATGCAGGTTCTTGGTATGATACCTAGAAAAGAGAAGAAGGTGAAGAAAGATAAAATTACAGAAAATATGTTGTCCGATGTAAAGATACCTTTCCAAGATAGAGTAAAGTCACGATTCAATATCAACAAGCTTCAGAATGACAATGCTTTGCATTCAAACCCAGCAGATGACCCAGATGATCCGTATGCATTTCCAGATTCATCAGGAGACTCAAAGATCATTACAACTATTGTACAGCCCACAACACCATCATCAGCAGGTGATTCCCCTTCATCAGCCAATCATCCGTTTGTAAAGTCACCAGGTGACTCTTGTGGCAGTGGGTCATCTATTGCAAAATTTTACCCTGAGTTGGCTGAAAAATTGGAAAAAATTAAACCAAAGAATGATGCTTTAAAGCTGAAAGACAAAGGGAAAGACAAAAGTTCAAGAACCATGAACAGTTTACAAACAAGGATAGCTCAGAATAGAATAAAGTCAAAGCGAAGGGGTACACAGGATTCTTCGTCTCAATCGCAGTCTCCCTTGCATTTGGGGAAATCCCCATTACACCCAGGATCTTTAAATGACATATATTCAGGTTTTGCTAATCATATTGATTTGGACAAGCCACAGAAAACTCCTCCTGCTTACAATCATTTTGATGCTTCTCCAACAGAGCCTACAAAAAGTGCTAATGTTCCTGGAATAGAATTGAAAAGGCCTCCACCTTCTTACTTTAGACAACCATTTGACAGAGCTCCTGTCATGGCATCCGTAAATTCGCCGGTTGTTTCTATTGAAGAAAAAGTTGTGAAGACACAGCCTACTGTTAGTTCACAAAAGCCAGTTCAGTCAATCAATCATAGTGTTCAGATGGAAATACCACATGGAACCCCTTTACAATCACTACCTGGCATGTCAAACAGACTGCCGATTCCTAACATGCCAAATGCATTTAACCTTGACCTGGCGACATCTTTGCCCAATTTTGCTGCTTACTTGCATGCAATGCAAGGTAAGAATCAATATTTGGCAGGACTGCCACCACAATTGATCCCTTCGTTGAACCTCCAGCCTGGATCAGTTCCATTTATAAACCTTAATTCTGCGTCATCTACAGGTAATTTAAACCAGAATGTCGGAGAAAAGTTGGTAACACCTCAATCCATTCCACAGCCAGACATTACTAAAAGGCCGTTACCACCACCACCGCCATTATTATCGCCTTCTGGTCTTACTAATATTTTTCCAGCAGTGTGTGGAGGCTCTACAACTACGACATCTGTCACATTTACAGCCCCATCACAACCGATTAGACCACCGCCTCCGCCATACAGCAGTGCTGTGGCTCAGGCACTGAACAAGCCTCCTGTTGCGACAGTAGCCACAAGTAAAACAACATTTATGAAACCTGTATTGAATGTGATACCTAGTGTTAATCCTTCACTGATGTCTGCCAAGCCGGCAAAGATGAAGCATGTTCTCTCGGATCAGGAAATCGACAAGAAGATCAAGACAGAAATGGCCAAGAAGTACTACAATGCATACCTCAAGAGGAAAATCTACAACCATTCTCTGTTGAAAGCTGGTAAGTAGAAAACAAGAGAACATCAGTCATGTCAAGTGTTCTCTTGAGAAGTGGGTAATTATCTAAAAAGCCTTTTAGTGGAGTTTTTTTGTTGTCTTCTTTCAATTTTAAACTAAAACTTTAGGGAAAACACTGGTGGATCATATTGAAATTTTGTCAGCTTAATTTTATGGATTGGTTTATAAAGTATAATTAGTTAGCCTTTAGGTTAATGGTATGATATGTCAGAACAATTACAAAATATGATTTCTGCTTATGAATAAAAAAGAGAAGAGTATTCCTGTAAATGTCAATGAGACAGGAACCCTATAGTTACAAGTACGATGATAAGAAAATGTTGGAAAACCATGCATTTATATATTTACAATGTAGTTTTATAAATGTTTTGAAGCTTAAGACTAAACATGTTTTAAACAGTCAACTATATTTTGTATTCAAGTTATCATTAAGGGTTTAAATATATCTAGTGAAAAGAACTGACAAACAACAGTTCAATATATTCAAAGAAGACACGTCCTATAAAAAATAGTCAAAACTTTGTTATCTAGTTTATACTTTTGATTATTGCAGGAATGCACACTTTTATTTATTTTTTTGCAATAAGAGAAAAGGCTGTTTGAGGAAAACAATTATGGGTGATATGAAGGCACCTTTTCAAGACAAATCAACCATACAATTAAATATAAAAGAAAATATATTGTGAAAACTGTTCTGAACACATGTTTTGTTATAAAGAAAATGCCTCCCAACCTCCACCCTTCTTTTCTGGAACAGCCCTATTATTGTCCTATATTTTATGAATGTGCCTTTTATGTTTTACAAATACTGTTTAAATAAGTTATCAAGTGTAAGCAATTGGACCAACAATCATTTTAACAAATTGTTGACTCAGGTATAGACAGTTCAGATGATTCCAGTGATGATGAGAAAAATGGTTTGTTACCATGGCAACCGAAATGGTTTTGTGCATCATCCGATGAAGAAGGGATGGATGAAGAAGAAGAGTAAGAACTGTTTTACATTTATTTTTAATTTTGAAATGTTCAAAATCTTTTAATAAAAAAAAGGAAACAAAAGAATTACTGTTTACATGAACATAAAAACTAGAAATAACTGTTTGTTACAAAATTATGGGAAAAAATCTATATGTTTTATATCAACACCAGACATGTGAAAGTGAATTTAAATAGTAATAAACTGTGAAGTGCTTTTTATACGACGGCAAAAAATTTTGCGGTCGTTTATTGGTATCACGTCGTCATCATCGTCCGCGTCGTCCTAAGACATTTGTTTTCGGACAATAACTTTAGTATTAGTAAATAGAAATCTATGAAATTTAAACACAAGGTTTATAACCACAAAAGGAAGGTGGGGATTGATTTTGGGGTTATGGTCTTAACAGTTTAGGAATTAGGGGCCAAAAAGGGGCCTTAATTAGCTTTTTTATAGTTTCATGACAATAACTTGTGGAACGGTGTATGGATCTCTCTGAAATTATACCACAAGTTTCCATACCACAAAGGGATGGTTAGGATTGGCTTTGGGGGGGTTATGGCTCAAACTTTTTAGGAATTAGGGGCAAAAAAGTGAGAAAAAACAAGGGTGTCCTGGTTAATGGACAATTACTTAAAGACAATATTGTGTTTGAATTACCTCCCTTACACTGCTTTTAAATTATGTATAAATTAATGTTGTATTGTCTTGAGGTGATTAGCTGTCAATTTATTTTTAGAAGTTACTATTTTAATAATTTAAAAAATGCTGATTAAGGTATATTAATTTTAGTCATGATTATGTATGTCATTTTCTATTTTAAGACTTTTATGATGTATTTAAATGGGTTATTATGGTTGCAAACTCCATTGGAAATTTGAATTGAGATTATGACCATATCTTGAGGGAAAGATTTTTTTTTGGAAAAGGGAGGGGAGGATATAAAAAAATTGGGGGGAGGAGGGGGTGGTGTAAAAAAAAATAAAAATTGGTGGTGGGGGTGGGGGACAATTTTTTCTCAAGAATTCAGAAATTTCTTCAAATATTTTGGGGGTAAAAAAAAATTTTTTGAAAAAGAAGGGGGGAGAGGTCAATTTGCAACAGCATAGTGTATTGCACAAAAGCAAAAAAAAAGGGGGGGGGGGTCAATTCGCAACAGCATAGTGTATTGCACAAAAGCAAAAAATCGAATATAAATTCAAATCATATAACCAATTCTAAGTTCTTTAACTACAGTTATTCTGTGTCAGAAACCTATTATGTGTCAAATATTGAATAACAATCCAAATTCAGACCTGTATCAAGCGCGAATATTGTGTCCATTTTTGCCCCAACTGTTCAGGATTGGACCTCTGCGGTCGTATCCAGCTGCGCTCGGGGAAGCAATTTATTAAATTTATGTACATGTATTAGTGTAAGGAATTTGCTCAGTTGATTTACATGATTGTGGGTGATTCACCACTCTGAAATACATCTTAATCAATACACATGCATAAAAACACAATATAAGTAAAGGCCATATACTTGCCAATAAGAGTTTTATTCAAAAATATCAAAGGACAAGAAAGTAACTATTGTTTTGTTATGGTCTGGAATGTGCATGAAATATTTGCCACTGGACATTATGTAGAGAATAATGAATCATTGTTTGGTTGCTGTATTATTGACATTTACAATATACACTACATCACCTTTTATATATGTAAATGGACAAACAAACGATTCATTTTGTTGATTTCTTTTCTTCAGTCAAAATGATGTTATACGAACAACCAAGCTTGCATTATTGCGAGCAAGATTACGGAGACATTGTTCCCAGTCTCGGAAAGCCTTCAAAGGGAATGTTAATGAACAAGTGTCCAGTAAATCAGCTACAATGTCACTCATACATTCTGCTAGAGAGAGTGGTCAAGCTACTGTTTGTGTCATAAAGGAGAAAACAAATGAACCACAACCAAGAGTTTTAGGTAAACATTTGTATGATTTATATACTGAGAGAGAAAAATTGTTGGGTCACTGTTTTGTTGATTTATATTGTTAATTGAAACTGTAAGTTTTAATTTTATTTTGATAATATATAATTAATTTTTTGGCTCAAGTGATTTTAACAAAACTTTACTGTGGGATGATGCTTAATAGGTTTTCATTGACAGGAATGATACATTATTTTCTATTTTTCAGGTACAAAAGGCGAGGTTTGGATAGAAGGCAGTGTCTGTACAAGAATGACGAGGAAGAACAGTGCCCAAATTCAGTTGTTCCTTGCGCTAATCATTGTCTTAAACGTATCCTTCAGCATTCATATATTTTTGTTCTGAGTAGTCATTTAGGCCATACAACAAAATGTTTAGTTGGATTAGCTTGGTACAGAAAAATAAATAATGAGATATTTATGCCCTTATTGCGGAGGAGGGGGCATTAAGTGTTACCCATGTCCGTATGTAGGTCCCAAAATTAGTTTCTGTTCTCTAACTTTAAACCAAATGCCTAAACCAAATGTTATGAAACTTATACACAATGCTTATTACCACAAAACACAGATCAAGTTCGAATTTGGGTGGCGTCACATTTACCGTTCTAGAGTTATGCCTCTTTATAAATGGAAATATTGCTGATTTTTCGTTTCCGTTCTCTAACTTTAGTTTGCCTCAACCAAATGTTATGAAACTTATACACAATGCTTATTACCATAAAACACAGATAAGTTCAAATTTGGGTGGTGTAACTTTTACAGTTCTCTAGTTATGTCCCTTCAAAACAGTATATGCAACCGGGGGCATCATCTGTGTCCCATGAACACATTCTCCATTTATTTATCAATACTTGACCCAATTATAACTGGTTTTTTTTATGTCTGTTGTATTGTGTCCGTCCCCCGCAAAAGATGTCAAGTGGGCAATATCAGGTACCCATTATAGTATATCAATTCCAATCCTATTGTATCATTTATAATACACCACATATCTAAAAGATGTGTTTCATTATGAATTTATTTGGTGACTTGGGAGTGAAATCTTTTGATAATGAAATTAATTCATCTGATCTGATAAGTGAAAAAGAAGACAATTAAAAAAATATCTTTAATTTCAATTTCAAACTAAAACCTGCTTATTTTTCAATAGATTCTGAAATTGTAAACTATTGCATTGTCAGTTATTTGGCTAAGGAATTACTTTTACATAATTTAAAGGGATATTTTCTTCCTTAACTATGTACAGATATCATGTACAATATTGACCAGCAGTTATTTGATTACTGTACAGCCAAGACAGCAGACAATGTACAGTGTTGTATTCCTGTGATAGATATCAGCCATGAACTACCTCTCTGTGTCAAACATGCCAGGGAAGTTGTAAGTAGATTTACAATTAAAACCCCAAATCTTATATAAAACGGATGGTACAATGTATATATATCTCTTAACTGACTATGTTCCTTTGTTTGATACTTTGGATTCATTTATTTTCATGGGTTTTAAATTTCGTGGATTCGGAAAAACAGTTTTGTATTTGTAGATATATTATTTGCGGATTTGACAAAGTCTGCATACAAGCCTGAAGAAAATTTACACGGCGTTTATCATTTAAATTTGTATAAAAATAAAAAAAAGAAGATGTGATATAATTGCCAAAGACCAAATGACATAGAAGTAGTTTACCTTTTCCCACGAAATATACGAAACATTGGTACCTCATGAATAATCATGAATCCACAGTATATTTTTATCAATTTCAGATTATATAGGTAGTGAAAAGTCCTTTGTTTGAGATGTACACTAAGATGAAAAACTTGATAAATGCATTTGATATTCTTTATGTGCCTGCCCCAAGTCAGGAGCCTGTAGTTCAGTGGTTGTCGTTGGTTCATGTCTGTCATATTTGTTTTTCATAAATTGTTCTGTACTTAAAACCTTCCATCCTTTATGGGTGGATTTTACATAGATAAATAAAATCGTATAATATAAGCATAATGAGGATGTTAAATTTGATGTATGCCTTTTTGTGCTTCTTCGTTACATTTGTTTGTTTTTATAGTGATTAAGATGATAACACAATGTTGACTGCTGTAACCCTATTTTTGACATTTTTACCTATTGTGTCTGTTTGTTTTGTTCACGCATCATGGTCAATATAATGGAATTTGATGCGACTGTCATACAAGTGAGAGGTTTGGCTAGCTATAAAACCAGGTTCAATCCACCATTTTCTACATAAGAAAATGCCTGTACCAAGTCAGGAATATGACAGTTGTTATCCATTCGTTTGATGTGTTTGAACTTTTGATTTTGCCATTTGATTGGGGACTTTCCTTTTTGAATTTTCCTCAGAGTTCAGTATTTTTGTGATTTTACTTTCTGTTATAAATTAGGCTGTAAGTTTTCTCAATTGAATTTTTTTTCATGTCGGGGCCTTTTATAGCTGACCATAAGGTATGGGTTTTTCTCATTGTTGAAGGCCATATGGTTGCCTATAATTGCTTACATCCACTTCATTTGAACTTAGGTGGAAAGTTGTCTCATTGGCAATCATACCACATCTTATTTTTATATTATATGCATTCACAGTAAAATAAGAATGGACTACTGAATAAACAAACCAGCCTTTTTTTATCCATGATTGAAAAATTATAAATGTACTTGAGGCTGTTCCACAAAATCATTTGTCTGACATGTCTGATTACAGGATTGTAATATTTAAAATTTTTTAATGGTTGTTTGGATGTTAGGCTGTTACCGTCTTTATATTCTTCAAAATGATTTTCATGGGTTTTAGGGTGAACATTATTATTGATTGATTTATTTATTTTAGGATGACAGTTACAAGTTAGAAGAAGAAGAAATCAAACCTAAAAGACCCCGTAAGAAGACAAAACCCTCAGCTCTAACACGACCTCCAAAGAAAGGCAAAAAGAAAAAGAATCAGAGAAAATCTGCAGCACTTCAGGCTAACATGGACAGCATGGATACAACAGAAGAGCCACCAACTGCATCAGGTAAACATGTCAAAATGTTAAATGTGTGTTTTTTTTAACAACATTTATGTCAGTCAGGGTAAAAATTTAATAACTGGTACAGGCAACTAATTTTGGAGGTAGAGTTATTGCCCTTAGTCATCCAGATTATTTTTACCTTTTATAGATTATGAATCATATTTTCTTCGATTCTTGAATTTCTCTTGGCTTCATTGCTCTAATTGAGCTTTTCATTGTCTGTCTTTAAAAGTTGTCCCAACTATTAATAAAGTACAATGTCATTGACAATGGGAAATTTCATTGTCTGTTATTTTTAAAATACTGCCTATTCACATGTTCAGCCTTCTGAGAGCAATTATCTATAAGGCCTTGCACACTTAACATCTGTAAGGTTCTTGTGATAAAAGTTTGTAATATAATTAAAAAAACCTATGCAAACCAGGAAATTATATTTTAGGAATGTTTTGACTTCCATAAATCTGAGAATTTCAGAGGTTGTAACAAAATTACTAATATAAGTAAGTTTTGGCAATAAACATAAGGGGAGACTATTCAAACATTGAAAAAGGAAAAATTTACCTATACCAGTGATATTTCTTACATCTTCAAGTATATAGAATAAACTTGTTAAATTTGTGACCCTTACTATATGTTGAACCAGTGAAGGACCACAGAAAACTTTGGTGCAATATTTGCAGTGGTATTATGAAAGAAGGGAAATTAGATAGACATACCTGTAAGGGCTATTCCATTAAAATGTATGTGGGAGGGTAGGAATGGAAGTTTAATTATTGAATGTGGGTCATGGGTCTTTTTCAGTATGCGTCTATTACCATTATGTAAAATTATCTAAATATGGTGCTTGGTTGTAGGGATATTTTGAAAGTTCCTTCCTACCCTCCCACATACATTTTAATGGAATAGCCCTAACAACAATGCCATAAAATACAAGCATGACAAGGCAATAACCAAAATATCACTAGAACAGAATTTATTTATTGTTTATATTACAGGGTTGGCAAGAACCTGGGTTTTATGAGTATTGCCAAGCCCAGTGGGAAATACTGGGAAAACCCGGGTTTTACTGGGTAATATGAAATACTGGCCTGAATTTTAAAGAGGATTTATCACAAATGCAATACATTAAAGATTTTTATACTTCTCACTTGTTTGAGACTCTTAATGTAAAGTGTATAAATCTGAGAAAATATTAATGGTCCAGCAACTCTTAAGACAAGTGAACATGAAGACACATAAGACAAATGTGAAAAGCTTTTCTTAATAATCCTAAAAATCGATCAAATCACCATTCTGTCTAGATTGGTCATAGTGTTGACTGAAAGTCAAAGAATTCAATATGTTTTTTTTTTTAATAAATATAACTTATATTAAGAATTAACAATTATATGTGAGGAAAATTACTTTTAAAAATTTTTTGTTCATTACTAAAAATGTTTACTAAGTTTAAGCATATGTTCATGTACATCACTAATTAATAAGTAATTATTCAGATTATAACACAGATTTGTTTATATAACAATAATCAACCTTTTGATTTCTATAAGTGTTCATGGCCTGTCCCTTTAGGTTGTTTATTTGGCAATATGATTGTATAACAATTAAAATTTACAATTCACTTAAACACTGAAATAAAATGCATTTTTTCAAAGTTTCAAGTTGGATTATCAATGATTATTGAAACAAAGCTTGGAAATTAACAAGGTATCCTGAAATGTGCAAAACTTGTATTCTGCCTACATAGAATTAGTGGAGAAAAGGAAGAAATTGAATTTTCAATCTTCAGGAAGGACTCTCAATAGTTATCTGTATGAAATGTATATATTTAGCTATAATACTATTAAACTACAACAAGTCTTTACTATTTTGTGTAAAAATAAGCTTGCCAAATCATATTACCCAGTATTACCCATTTCTGGGAGTATTGCCCAGCCCAGGTAATACTTTCCCAACCCTGTTTATATTACTTTCACCTTGACATCTGTACTGTAAAGTCTTAAACATCTTTAGTTGAGAAATGCTACACACACTCTGCCGCATACATGTAGGTACTGTTGTGACCTTAAAATGCCTGGCAATACTTTTGCCTTAACACAACATACCCTTCTACATGTATATTTAAGGAAAAGGAAGCAAAAATTGATGTTGATTATTCTGTACACATCATGATCAAAGTATTTGCTTTCATGTGCATGATTTTAAGATTGAAAATTAATTCCGGTTTCTGAGACTGTGTGTAAACAGATTTGAAATGCAAGTCTAATTCAAACAATAAAGGTTAAGTTTTCTAAAATGTCTTGAAAAATTACTCTTTTATAGAATCAGCTATCTCAGGAGATGTGGAAATGGATCCTAATTCTGGTAGTGGAAGTGAAGAGTCTGATGAAGGGGAGACAACTACACCACAGGTCAAAGATCCGAGTTCAAAACCTCCAAGTCCTTTACCATTACCTGTTCCTCCTCCTGTAATGGTTCAGGTTACAAAACCACTTGTACTGCCACCACCACATTCTCGTCCACTACCAGTTACAAGACCAAAAGTAGAACAACACAAGGATTTCTTGGGAGAATTACCTGATAGTGTGTTGGCAGCAAATTTGCCAGCAGGTAAGATTTGGGAAATACATTTAGACATGCATGGAAACAAGTATTTGTATTAGAAAAAGTATTACTCATTTAGTAGTCATTTTTCTGAACAGAAAAAATAATGCTGTAATACTTTGAAGAATTAACTTGCATAATGATTCAATACCAAGACTAGTTTTATTGGTAAATAAAATCAGAAAAAAGCATAAATTAATATTTCTTTAACTTGCTTATAAATCATCTCATCCTCTTGAAGACTTCCCTTTAAACAAAAGTAATATTCTTAGTATATTGAGAAATGTATGAAAGAAAATCACAATTGATCATTCCAAGATATTTTTTTATTTGTAGATTTGAATTTGAACAAGGGACTAGAGCTGCCTTTAGAACAGGCTTCCAGGTTGTTAGAAGAACATGATTTCCAAGATGTGCTCAACAAAATTCCAGATGAAACATTTGATATGTTTTCAGGTATCATTGATTGTTTTGCAAATTTTATCTTACTTACTGAGAAAATACAGAACAAACTTTCAGCAGTCTTCCGTGGTTTATGACCCTTTAGTTCAAGGATATTTAAGGCATAAATTCAAAATAACACCATTTCCATTTAAATCTATTTTAGTAGATATTATTAGAACATTACTTAAATTGAATAATAAGAATTGCTGGTATAACAATTTGAAATGTATGGGAAGAAAAAATGTGGAAATTAATAAAAGAAACCAAAGAAATAAATCTACTAATGTATACATTCTCTTTAAATCTGAATTTGAAGAATACATAAGATTATACAATCTAGACAAAGAAAGCACTACAGTCCAAGTGTTTCAAAGTTTAAAAGAACAGAAAAAAATCCCAAAAAAACATTTTTATGATATTTTTAAGCAGACAGATATCTTAACTATATAAATAAATAAATTACTCACCTAATAAGTTTAAAATCCAAGTATAAAGATGTAAAATCAGCAAATTCCACAATAAATATCCATTAAAAAGCATGCTCTCACCTTTAAACAAGGTAAACCATCCGATCAAGAAAATCTATATTTCACACACTTAAATCATGCAATTGATAAACGAGATGATGGGACAGTAGATAATTAATTTCGGATTAGTGTTCTGTATTATTGTTGAACACTGTATTTTATTGTGTTATCCTAACATGAAATATAAGAAAATAATAACTTATTATATGAAACACTGTTCTTATAGATATTAACAATATCAGGGTACCTTACGGTTAAAGCTGTAGCAGTAAGGTCATTGTTAACAGCTTTAGTGCAATAAATTTTTATTCAAGTGTTAAAAAAAAACCAGACATTTAGAGTTCACTTTATGGTCACCAACAATTGAACATTGAACACTTGCCATGTATATCAAAACCAAACCATCCTGAGTTAAGACAAGTCGAGAACATACATGAAATATTTGCCACTAGACATCAAGCAAACAATTAATTCAGCAAGGATATGATTTCAGATGAAATATTTGCCACTGGATGTTAGCAAACAACAATCAATCAATCAATATGATACCAGTTCCAAATTCTAAAAACATAAAACAAATGGCAACAACCAATTAAATGAAACCTATATTAGGACAGGTAAATGATCAAGTGTTAGGTTAATATTTATGTAAGTACTAAACCAAATCCCTACCTACATGATTATACCTTGATTCTATTTACATCAAACATTAAATAATTATATGGGAAAGATACAAGTTCCACAAATTAATGAAAGGTAGATTAGAACTGTATGTATCCTCACATCAATTTAATTAAAACATTTTAATATTCATTATTTTAGGTGGAAAGAATGGTGAACCAACAAAAGAAGAAATGGATGAACTTGAAAGGCATCTAGCTGCGGCAAACATGGATCTGAACTCTGCCCAGGAAGCATTAAGTACTGTAACAGACTATGACGATCAGATCAGAATTTTAGCCTCCATTTTAACTAATCAGCCAACTTCTCATATTGGGGGTGATAATGTTAATGGCACAGTAGATGAACACGCACAGGAAAACATCAACATGATTGCCAATAGTTTGGCATCCTCACATTCAACAAATACAACAGTTTCTTCTGGTCAAGTATTTCATCAAAATCAAATTCCACAGTTTCTTATTTCTCATCAGAATAACCAAGTAAGTCCTTTGCATCATTCTACAGTAATGAACAATATGGCAGCAGTAAACACTGGAAGAGGTCAGGTCCATCAACTCTCTCAAGGCCAACAACGTGGAAGTCCTGGACCAATTCATTCTCAACAGATGAGTCCTGTCAACAATCAGATGCGGAATTCACACAGAGGAAGTCCAGTTGGTCAAGTTATTCACCAAGGAAGTCCTGTTAGCCAGCAAACTGGTCAGGTTCACCGTGTGCAGAGTCCAAGTACACCACATGCTGGAAGTCCAGTCCAAAAGATGCCAGTTCAGGTGGCCAGTTCTGTTCACCAGTCTAATGTTCACAGTGTACAGAATATTGTACATCATATAAAACCTGGTACTGTCTTACCGTCTGGAATTGGAAATGGAATACAACTTCAAAATCTTCAATCAGTTGGGCATCGTCCAATGCTTGTTCAAACTGTTCATTCAAATACGGGCCAGTCTGTTACACGTGCCTCAGGACAGCAGGCTTATTCTCATCCAAATCTGTCGGAAAGGATAAATAGTGTTCAGACCTCAGTTCACATGTCACCATTAGTACAGACAGCCGGTCACCAATCAAACTTGATTCATGGTAGTATCAATCAACAGTTGAATCTTGCTCTTCCAGGAAGTGTACTTCATCAAAAACTTATTCAACAAGCAAGTTTAGGAAATTTATCAAATAAAGCCCACATTCAACAAAACTTGTCAGGAAATGTGCAGTTTTGTGTAACTACTATGGGGAAAACTTCTAACCAGTCTGATGTTGTCTCTTCAAATGTAATACAATCACCCCATGTTTCATCACAAGGTCATGTGACAGGAAATGTGCAATCTACATCCCATAATGCTTCATTGCCATATCATATTTACCAAAGTAACCATCTGATTCAACAGTCCCTGGGACAACAGTCTAAAATAATATCAAGTATCACAAATGTTGGGACCAAAACAACTCCTGTTTTACAACAGACTAAAGCGGCCATCTCGACTTCTGTGCCAACAACAGGTACTTCAAGGATTGCCTTTCAAAATGGATACCCTGCTCAAAGTGCTCAATTTACAAACAATGATGTAAATAGTGGAAAGTATGTGATGTCTGCTGCTCATGGGGTGCAGAACTGTACTGATCAACAGTTATTACAAAATATAGCCCAAACCCTGGTCACGGCACCACATCATATTCCGCCGGCTTTTGAAAATCCAAAAAAAACTCAAATCACTTCACAAAGGATAGCACAGACTGGAACTGGTTCTTGATATCAACTGAGATATTATTTTATGTATCGTTTCAATTTTACTTTCAAGATAACAGTCTAAAAAGATGTCATATTCTTTCAAATCATGTAAACAATTTCTGTATTTTTTATCTACAAAAGGCTGTCTGATTGGTATATCTGTTGATGTAACTTTGTCTCATTGTGATAATTATATAAAAAGAATTGCATTTATATTTTATATACATTCAGATTATTAATTTACTATAGTAATTGCTAATTCTTTTCCATTTTTCATTCATTCCATGAAAAGGCCTATGTAAAGTATTTAAATTGATTTTAACTTCTGATGAACATGCAAAGAAAAACATTATAAGATAATCAGAATTCTTAGATAAAATTATTAAAGTTTTGTCTAAATTAACTTTTATTTTCTACTCAATGGTCAAAATTTTTAAAAAAAATGGACTATTATATTTTTACAGATTTTACAAAAAATTCAAACCCAGTGTCATTGTGAAACAACTAACTTTTAATGGTGATTCACATCAGAACTGTTAAAATTGTAAGGTATGTTGTTTATTACTGCTTTAAATTAAAAAGCAAAAAAAAATGAACAAAATAAAATTTTACATAGACCTGGTATGAAAGTGTACTTTTATATCATTCATCCTGTTGATGTGTTTTTGGTGCTATATTTTAATGTTTTTATATAATGCTTTCACCAATATCAGAATCTCATTTTGTTAAAGATATCCATATAATCTGTGAAACAAATCCTGTTTCTTATGCCACACTTGTATCAATTTGAAGACAACCTCTAAAAGACTTTTTTTGCATTATTTCTTATTTTCAAAAGATTGATTTCATCTGAATTGTTGCCACTCTATAGTTTATTATTTATAACATCAATTATTCTAGTTTATTAAAATGAGCAGGATATTTATTGAATAAATGGCTTAATTAAAAAAAGGACTAAAATATTTTTCGAATTTATACAGCAATAAATGTATTTCAGTTTGTGTAAAGTACTATAGGTAGGAGGACCACAAAATTTATCAAGGTATTGAGCTTCATGATTGTAGTAATATAAATATTAAATATAATTATTGTTAGACAATCAAATCATTGAACAGGTAATTCAAAAAAATGCCTTAAATTAGATATTGTATGTGGCTACATCAAAATTTTGATCTGTACCAAAACAAGAAAAGCACACTCATTCAAGTTCATAACTGTAAATTCTTATTGGCAGATTCTGTTTTTAAAGGTCACATGCAATAGTTTTGCATCATGTATATATGGATACCTTTCCATAATGCACTTTTTCTTTGTTATTTCTGATTTATATTTAAAAGCAAATAATAATGATATGGCAGGAGATAAATTATTATATAATAAGTATTGTGCAATAGCAAGAAATTTTCAATTGCACAGTATTGCGCAATAGCAAGAAATCTTCAATTGCACAGTATTGCGCAATAGCAAGAAATATCCAATAGCACAATATTGCGCAATAGCAAGAAATTGTCAATTGTACAGTATTGTGCAATAGCAAGAAATATTCAATTGCACAGTATTGCGCAATTGCAAGAAATATTCAATTGCACAGTATTGTGCAAAAGAAGATACTTTGTATAAATTGCTTATTTCTTGACCAATTTCAATGGGGTTTTATTCTTGAACTCTTGGGGTTCTTTAATATGCTGAATCTAATCGTATATTAAGTTTTTGGATTTTGGGCCCGCTTTTAAATTGGTCCACATTGAGGTCCAAAGGGTCCAAAATTAAACTTTGTTTGATTTCATCAAAAATTGAATTATTGGGGTTCTTTGATATGCCGAATCTAACCGTGTATTTAGCTTCTTAATTTTTGGTCCCGTTTTCAAATTGGTCTACATTAAGGTCCAAAGGGTCCAAAATTAAACTTAGTTTGATTTTAACAAAAATTGAATTCTTAGGGTTCTTTGATATGCTGAATCTAAACATGTATTTAGATTTTTGATTATGGGCCCAGTTTTCAGGTTGGTCCAAATCGGGGTCCAAAATTAAACTTTGTTTGATTTCAACAAAAATTGAATATATGGGGTTCTTTGATATGCTGAATCTAACCATGTATTTAGATTTTTGATTTTTGGGCCCTGTTATCAATTTTTTCCACATTGAGGTCAAAAGGGTCCAAAATTAAACTTTGTTTGATTTCATCAAAAATTGAATTATTGGGGTTCTTTGATATGCCGAATCTAACCGTGTATTTAGATTCTTAATTTTAGGTCCCATTTTCATATTGGTCTACATTAAGGTCCAAAGGGTCCAAAATTAAACTTAGTTTGATTTTAACAAAAATTGAATTCATAGGGTTCTTTGATATTCTGAATCTAAACATGTATTTAGATTTTGATTATGGGCCCAGTTTTCAAGTTGGTCCAAATCGGGTCCAAAATTAAACTTTGTTTGATTTCAACAAAATTGAATATATGGGGTTCTTTGATATGCTGAGTCTAACCATGTATTTAGATTTTTATTTTTGGGCCCTGTTATCAATTTTTCCACATTGAGGTCAAAAGGGTCCAAAATTAAACTTTGTTTGATTTCATCAAAATTGAATTATTGAGTTCTTTGATATGCCGAATCTAACCGTGTATTTAGATTCTTAATTTTGGTCCCATTTTCAAATTGGTCTACATTAAGGTCCAAAGGGTCCAAAATTAAACATAGTTTGATTTTAACAAAATTGAATTCATAGGGTTCTTTGATATGCTGAATCTAAACATGTATTTAGATTTTTATTATGGGCCCAGTTTTCAAGTTGGTCCAAATCAGGGTCCAAAATTAAACTTTTGATACTTGGTAACTTGTGGAGCATTTTATTGATACTTGGTAACTTGTACCCCTTTATGTGATTTGAATTACATTTTGTCAGCAGAAAAAGGCACACAGACAGCATTGCTTATTATCCATCTGAATTGTTATTGTGAATGGATTTTTTTAATGAAAGAAATGATCAATGAAAAACAAAAAATATCTGATTTATAGCATTTAAAGTGAAAGTAGTACAGTATGTATGATGACCTATAATTGCTTTAATCTATGGCAGTTGGACTCAGTTGGATAGTTGTCTCATTGGCAATCATACCACATCTCCCTATGGATGATTAAAGAAAAGAATTTTTGTTCAATGTTCTTGTTTTAAGTACTGTACTTTTTTCAGAGTTGTGCACGACTTGGTTTTTTTAATTGGAAACAGAAGATACATTGTACATCTTACATACAAGTTCATTTTGATGATAATTTTGAACTGTTTTGTTTTTGTTGATTATTTTAAATAATTAATCAGCCATTCAATTTTAATTATCAATACAGATGCATGCATGTCTGGAAAACTTAGCATATGACCCTTAAATACTAAAGAAGCAATTTTTTTATCATTGAACATCTTTGTTGAAGAGCATTTATTTTAATTTTCTTGCAGCAAGCATTTGTTCCACAACTTATTTTAATTGAACAAAGAAATTTAAACAGGTTCCTGCAAATTATTTAGTCGTAAATATATTGACCAAGAGGAGGTAAAATCTAGTTGACTGGTAGATTTGTGATATTCTCGAAATTCTTCACACCTTGAGCTTAGTTTTATTGAAATATTGACAGACAAGTTACTAAAAAAGCAGTTTTTTTATACCACAACAATGTGCCAACAGTTCAAGAGATTTATTGGGCACAAAAAAAGTCTTCATTATGCTTATTGTACTTTCAATTGCAAATCATGTCTTACAAGAAAATGTGTTTGCAAACTTTTTTGTCATAAATTCATAAATTGTTAAGATATGCCTCCTTTTTTTTGAAACATTGTTCTTTGATGACAAACTGTAAATTTCTTTGTACCAGATATATTGTCTTTGTATATGTGATTTGGTAATAATATTAATACTACTGTAAATTCAGAAATTATTGCGATGTTTTTATTATTGCGAAAAATGCGACAGGGTTATAATCGCAATAATTTAAACTCGCATTTTGAATTTTTTTATATGAATTAAACAGGATTTTTCTCAATATCGCAAAAATTAAAATCGCATTTTAGTCTAAAATGACAAAATCGCAATAATAAATGCACGCAATAATTTCTGAATTTACAGTATTTAAAAAACAGTTTTACCTACATGACCTATATTTATAAAGTTTTCAGCTGTTGTCATTGGTGATACATATTTATTTGTTGATAATTTAATCTGTATATGGAACAAAGGCAGCATAATTTTATGGCTTGTGTAATAACCACATTAATTTTCATTGTCACTAAATATTTGGGGAGGGATTGTATAGTTGTATAGCTGACTGAACTACAACACTAAAAATTTAATTTTTTGCTTGCTTCATTTTCACATCAATTTTTTTTTTTCTGTCTGGATACATTCCAAAAATAAATTATTAATTTATGCTTAACTAGTCTCTTGCTGTGACATCTTTATAAGCAAACTGTTTTCAAACAAAGCCAATATTTTGGGCTAAATGTAAGTGATCATCTTGCTTTAATAAGGGACAATCTTTTCCATATACATATAATAATTACAGCCCAGTTCAAGTTGTTTCCAACTTTTCTACGAAGCAGTCAAGACATTTCTCTGTGTCAATTTTATCTTAAAAAAATCAGAATTTTAATAATATGAAACTTCATGTGGTTATTTAGAAGTCTAGATTTCTCAAAAGGTGAATTAAAGATGAAAAGGATATTCTTAATGAAGTGTTTTCTCACCTTTTGAGCTAGACTTTTGAGATGAGAAGTTTTCTATTAAATGTTGTTATATGGTTGTACATAATATAATTAAGACATGTAATGTGCTTAATGTTGGAACATAATTATAACTATTATTTAACTCTAGTCTGTCTGACGTAAACAGATTTTTTCTACTCTTTAAAATGTGTTAAAGTTTGACTTGTAAATGTCAGAATTATTGAGGTGAGAGATTGAGTGAATGTGGCGCTGGTTAAAATTTTGCATAAAAATGGCATTTATTTAGTATTTACAAATTGGCAAATTATTAATTTACTTATTGGAATTTGTGATGAAATTAATTTACATATTGTAAATATATTTATCAGTATTAGATTAAATTATTCAGAATCTTTAAGCTATTAATTTATATTTTAAGTTAAAACCACAGCTTTCTTCAAAAGAATAATAGCTTTGAATAATGGCAATCGAGGTGCACATTTTAAAGAGTAGCATAATTATATAAAAGAGCCGTTTTATATTTTTTTTATTTAGATTTATTAGTGCATTGTTTCGTTATGTGATAGATTTTGTTTTTATTTTGTTACTTTAGGTGTGAATGTTAACATTATTATCTGAAATTTTAACAGTACTGACTTACCTCAGAAAAATATATATATATTTGTTGTAGAAAGACCTCAGAACAGTCTATAATTGTTGTTTGGTGTAATATTTAGAAGTAAGATATGTACTGTTAAGAAAGCAAATCTTTATGCTTTAAATTATGAGTTACCTATTGAACTGTTAAATTTATATCTCATATTCATCTCTATCCATAGGGAATAAGTTATAGAAAAAAGGTTAACTACTCTTAAAGGGAGAAATGGATTTAGGACTGTCTCATTGATGTATCTATCTATACCTCTTTCTTTTTTGTATTGCACATTTGATTTTTGTTGCCATCTTAGTGAGTTTTCCTATGATATTCCCAGATCTCTGAAAAATTATAACTGTGGTTATTTCGTTTGAAAGAAATTCTATTTTGCAAAACAAAAAACAAGAAAACATTTATTGAAAATAAAATTCATGGTTTATTCTACTAGTATTTATTTGTGACTACAATCAAGAGTTGCTCGTAATTTTAATACAAATTAGTAATCAAATTGAAAATAATCTGAGAACTTTTCAAGACCCTTTTCTCAGTATATCTTTCCTAAGATAAGATAGTTTCTAAATCTTTTATGCATCACTTTACAGTTCTTAGACCTGATGTAGTCTGTCTTGAATTTAAGTTGGAATGAGTTTAATCAATCAATAATCTAGATTTAAATTTTCAGAAAAAATATTTAACAAATCAGATCAAACAAATTGATATCAAGTTGTTGGTGTTTTTTCACTTATTATTAATTTATATATGAAAGTTTAAATAATCAAGCTAATTATAATTCACTCTAATAGACAAAAAATTAAGAAAAATATAAGTGTATTTTACATGTTCTATGTAATTATCTGTAATTTTAGACTTCCATACATTTGGAACTACCTTTGAGTACAGTCCTGATTTCCTATTCTTTCTCTCTATTTCATTGCATATATTAAAGTTAATTCATTGTATTAGTATGTTTTGGTATGTTGGTGTCCAAATTTCAATTGTTATGCTTCTTTAACAGATGGATCAAGAAAAAGATTCTCTTCGACTTCTCTATGTCTAAACAAGGGAATATTAAAACCACAAATATGCCTTGAAAAACAAATTTAAGTTTTTTCTTAAATATTTCCTGTGAAAGGTACCATACAGCTGTAACTAAATTTAAAAATGTAGAGTATCATTTATCATTGAAGATGTTGTTAAAAAAATGAATCATGTATGAGTCAAAATCATTTACTGGTTAATAATCAAAACAATGTTTAATCATGAATATAAATGCACATGTTATGATTGATAATATAAACTCATTATAGCATTACTTTCAAATTCAAAAATTTGACAATTAAAATAAATTTTGAAGAAAATATGTGTGGTTGATAAATTTTTTGTATTTATTTACAATTTTTAAAGCCTGTGTGTTTATTTTTTCCTATTAAAAATTTGTTTTTTTGTTTAATAAGAATAAATAAGCACATCATAACACTTTGAAATAAACCTGGCATTACTAGTACAAATGATATTCTGATGAATGTTCTGTAAAATTGGGATTTGTGTGAGAGTCGCTGATCAGGTTAACAAAAGTATGAAACAGAAACTTAATTTCTAATAACTGATCTCATTGACATTGTTTTGCATGTTTTGTAAAATAAATATATTTCAATGACATGAATTCATGGATTATTTGCCTTTCGAATTTTTTCTATATTCTTGCAATAAAAAAAAGTAAAATGATACCAGGGGATAAAAATTAAAGGTCAAGGAAAAACCTACAACACAATTGCCAAACAATAAAAGACGAAAGATTTAGTAATACAAAAACCACTGAAAATCTTGTTTGCTTTAAGTCGATAGACTTGAAAAAGGATAGATAGTTTTATTGTCCTGGCTTGACAGTCAAAAAGTGAAACTTGGGTATGCTGTAAGCAGTAGTGGCGGCAACAATTGTTAAAGTTTGCGATTAGGACAGTTTAAGGGGAACCACTTATGGTAAGTCAATGATATTTGGTACACAGTTGTATTTCATTTCGGTGGAGATTATTTGGCCCTGCCCCCTCAATCATGGTCTATTGACTTTAAAACTTTTACTTAGTTTACATTTTAAAGTTTGTGATTAGTTCAGTAAAAGGGAAACTACTTATAATACATCAATGATATTTGGTATGCAGTTGTATTAGAATTGGCATTTTTATTTCCACAGAAATTTATTGGCCCTATATCTTCATTCTTGGTTTATTTATTTTGAATGTTAAGAGTCACATCTCTGTGTCAATAGTTAATGTGATACTTAGAGTTAGTTGTTTTATGATTTGTACATTACTTTTCTATGCAGTTCTAACACATTTTTCCTAAATAATGGCAGACAATATTCAAAATTTCAAATTGGGATTATATTTAAAAATGCATGTTATCCCAGAGTATGGGACTATAGCCACTAAATTTAAAGGCTCTTGATTTGGGAAAGGCGGATACAGAATGTGGCGGGGTTACACATGTTTGCGGTCGCTCAACATAGTGGTGTGACAGGCCCTTTTGGTATTTCTGCTCTCAAACGTTTTATTCACTTTATTTTTATGCCCCCGCCGTAGCGGTGGGGGCATTAAGTTTTACCCTTGTCCGTCTGTATGTCCCAAAATTGGTTTCCGTTCTCTAACTTGAGTTTGCCTCAACCAAATGTTATGAAACTTATACACAATGCTTGTTACCACAAAACACAGATCAAGTTTGAATTTTGGTGGCGTCACTTTAACCGTTCTAGAGTTATGCCCCTTTATAAATGGAAAAATTGCAAAATTTTTAGTTTCCGTTCTCCAACTTAAGATTGCCTCAACCAAATGTCATGAAACTTATACACAATGCTTATTATCACAAAACACAGATCAAGTTTAATTTTTCTGGTGTCACTTTAACCGTTCTAGAGTAATGCCCCTTTATAAATGGAAAAATTGCAAAATTTTTAGTTTCCATTCACTTACTTAAGTTTGCATCAACCAAATGTTATGAAACTTATACACAATGCTTATTACCACAAAACACAGATCAGTTTTGAATTTTGGTGGCGTCACTTTAACCTTTCTAGAGTTATACCCCTTTATAAATGGAAAAATTGAAAAAATTTTAGTTTCCGTTCTGTAACTTAAGTTTGCCTCAACCAAATGTTATGAAACTTATACACAATGCTTATTACCACAAAACACAGATCAAGTTTGAATTTTGGTGGCGTCACTTTAACCGTTCTAGAGTTATGCCCCTTTATAAATGGAAAAATTGCAAAATTTTTATTTTCTTCTAAATATCAAGTAATTTTTAAAATTGGAGTTATCTTCCTTTGTCCATGATTATAGTTGAATCAACTACAATCAATGCTTTATAAAATGCAATGTTTAATTTTGACTTGCACTGATAAAACACAGATCAAGTTGAATTTGGGTAGTGTCACTTTAACCATTATTGAGTTATGCCCTTTTATAAATCGAAAGATTGCAAAATTTTCAGTTTCCATTCTGTAACTTAAGTTTGCCCCAACCAAATATGATGAAACCTATACACAATATTCATTACCACAAAACTAAGATCAAGTACAAATTTTTTGTTTCCGTTTTCTAACTTTAGTTTGCCTCAACCAAATATTATGAAACTTATACACAATGCTTATTACTACATAATACAGATTAAGTACGAAATTTGGTGGCGACACTTTTACCATTCTTGAGTTATGTCCCTTTATAAACATAAAAATTGCTGAATTTTTTGTTTCCGTTCTCTAACTTTAGTTTGTCTCAACCAAATGTTATAAAACTTATACACAACCATTCTAGAGTTATGCGTGTTTACAAATAGAAAAATTGCTGAATTTTTCGTTTCTGTTCTCTACTTAAGTTAGCCTCAACCAAATGTTATGAGACTTGCACACAATGCTTATTACCACAAAACTCAGATCAAGTTCAAATTTGGGTAGCGTCACTTTTACCGTTCTTCACTTATGTCCCTTTATAACTATATGATATGCAAGCGGGGGCATCATCTGTGTCCACATGTGGACACTATCCACATTTATTTCCTTCTTTTCTACGTGTTATACTAATCAACTGATTTTCACATTTCATTAATACCATGACAAATTTTATACACTAATAGATCTATTGTAAAGGTCCTTTTATATGTCATTCTTCAAATATTTCACATTCATATTTGAATTATCATTTATGCAGTCGATATCTGATAATGTTTTGTTCATTATATAATTTAAAATCATAGACATCGTTTGATGAGAGCGGAACCTCAAAAATATGACTTGATGAATTACGATACAATTGTATGCTCATTTTGTGTACCGTACCAAAAAGAATGCGTTTCCTACCCTTTTATATGGCCTTCGAAAGGAGTAGCTCATTAAGACATTAACAGTTCAACCGAAATAGTACTGATGGTTGGAAGCAATGATTTGGAAAGAAACACACCTGACGCCAATATAGATAAAATGAAGGATCTTATCCAGACATGTAAACAAAAGCTTCCAAGGAATCAAATACATATTATGCCTGCCTTTATTAGACTAGACAATGAAAACTATAACAAGAAAATAGCAGTAAATAATCTGCAATTACTTTCATTAGAACATGAAAATATTTACATTATTGAAAACAAAGAAATAACTGACTGCAACTGTTGCAGAAACTTGTTTGATGATGGAATTCATTTCTCAGTAAAAGGCACAATGGCACTTGTCTGAATCTTGAAGTCACATTTAAATGTCAGACTCAGATTAAAACCGTACTCTGAATACAATAAACAAGGACAAAATGGTGCGTCTAATGGACACCAACAGCAACGAACAAATACCAGTAAAGAAAATCGACCAAGACGCTTTCAACAAAATAGAAACCAACCTCAAAAGGGACACTTTGATCTGAAAGCTGCATTGGGTGACATATTGAGAAATCTTTGATTTCATTGTTACACGTACAAATACATTTCAGTGAGTATTAAGTTAATTGTGAATTTCTGTTTTGTTTTTTATTACAGTTATATTGTTCTTTTTTATCTGATACTTAAAATTAGTATAAGAAGACTACTATTATTTTGAGATAATAAGTGAAGAATTTTCAACTATCCAATCAATATTTGTATAAGATATGTCTAATATACATGATACATGTATACCAAAACCAATAACCACAAAACATTTGTTTAACAGTTAGTTAAAAACATTTGTTTGACAGTTAGTTTATAATTTATACGAGTGGTAAATTAAACATCATTTAGAAATGTTAGAAAGAAAAAAAGAAAAAATCACAGAAATTTGATTTAATTTTGAATTAATAAAAGTGAAAGAAATGTTTAAGATTTTTGGTACACAATTTTTTATGCACCTTATTTTAAGGTGACAAAAGACAGTTTTAGAAACAAGGTAAAAATCACTCATGTTAAATGAAATTATTTAATTTTTTATTTTATTCTATTTTTGGACATTTTCCAAAGTGTTGACAACTATAAACAGCATGTTGAAGTTTGCATGTTGGAATATTACAGGCTTTAATATTAATAAAATTTTAGAATTTGTTGATAGTTATGACATTTTAGGACTAGTAGAAACATGGACCCAAACTGACTCGCCCATTAATCTGCCAGGTTTCCAATTTTTTCACTTACCTGGAACTAAGAAAAGGGAGTAAAGAAAGGCAGGAGATCAGGAGGAATAATTTTATATTATAATATGAATATAGAAAGAGGAATAACTCTTGTAAGTAAAAAAGACTATGGAATATGGATAAAATTAGACAAGACCTTTTTTAATCAGGATTTTGATATTTATTTATCAGTATTATATATTAAGCCCCAGAATCCCAATGTAGACAGTGGGGAAATTTTTGATAATCTTAATAAAGATATTGCAGAATACTCCAATCATGGAAAAATTATTTTGTCTGGTGATTTTAATTGCAGAACAGGTGAGCAAGCTGATCACATTGTTAATGATACTTTATTTAATTTTGAATTAATTCTGGTTTTAAAGAGAAAAGTCGTACAGCTGACCACATATTCACTCTTAAGACCATAACTGATCAATATAGACAAAAAAAGAAAAAAGTTTTTGCTGCCTTCATAGACTTAAAAAAGGCATTTGATACCGTATGGTGACTAGGTTTATTTTCTAAACTCATAAAACATAATATCCCCCAAAAAATGTTTAATGTTATTTATTCAATGTATTCTGATACAGTATGTAGAATAAAATTCTCTAATGGGCTGAGTCCTCCATTCCTATCAGAAAGGGGTATTAAACAAGGTGACATATTAATTCCCCTTCTTTTTAACTATTTTATAAATGAACTAGTAGGTAATCTTGATAACAAACATACGGATCCAGTTGCCATTGGGGATACCTCTTTGAACATTCTTTTATATGCAGACGATATTGTTTTACTATCAGAAAGCAAACAGGGTCTACAAAAATCTCTTGATATTTTACATGAATATTGTTCATCATGGAAACTACAAGTTAATACTGATAAATCAAAAATTATGATATTTAATTCTAATGGCAAGACGTTGTTAAACCATTTTACCTATGATAATGCATATCTTGAAACGGTTACAAATTATTGTTACTTGGGTATTGTTTTAAAGTATAATGGCAATTTTTGCCTTGCTGTGAATACTCTAATGGAAAAAGCCAGGAAGGCATACTATAAGATAAAGAAAACTATAGGTCTCAACAACCCATGTAGACTTCTTGAAAAATTGTTTGATTGTTTAGTTACTCCCATTCTTACATATTGTAGTGAAATTTGGGGTGGATTCACATTTTAAGAGTCATTCTCTGTAAGCATCAAAGGATATGGAATATTGATGGCCACTCATACTCTCAGAATTATGTCATATTTGCATTATATGTTGGACTTAACCTAATAAAAATAAAAATAAATTAAATTTAAACAAAATATATGATGTTGCCATGGTAACATACAGTCATAAATTTTGCCATCTGAACTTGCTTGAAATTGACAAAATGGCAAAACTGGTATTTTTGTGATGTAATAATAATTTATTGATCTTTAATATCTATAAACTGTTTGCACATGAAAAGTATAAGGTAAGATCTACAAAACCTAAAAAACAATATTAAATTTAGAAAGTGGAAAATATGTAATTATTGAGACTATAGTGGAGGTTTTAGAAATCTTTATGGACCTCCAAAATCCTAAAATAGTACATTTCAAATTTAAAAAATCAATTTTCGCGATTTTTCCAGCAAATTTTGTTTTTATCCAGATTATATCAAGACATCCAACAATCATATGGTAAAAATTAGAATGAGTAAATTTACTGAATTTTTTATAAAATTTGAAAAACTAGATTTTTCATCAAATTTGAGATTTTAACTTTTATACCCTATTGCTTGTCTTTACTTACAGTAGTGAATTTCATGTATATTAATATTAATTGTGAAACAAATGGAATATACAACATCATGTTTGTTTTTAATGAATGGAAAGGAAATAGAAAATATCATTTCAAGGTCATTATTTTTTGTTCAAGGTCATATAAGGCCCGAGAACACAGTTATTTCGTAGTGCATTTCTTTTAGACAATAAACGAAAATTAAAAAAATCCCACCTGCGCTTTCTCAATAATATTTTTACAGTGTGTTGTACTCCTTTTGGGACAAATTATATCAAAATTAAAGAAAACTTCATCAGCTCTAACTCAAAATATGGAAAATTTTATGTTAAGGGGGGGATCTTTTGACACCTTCAAAATGCTAATTTTAACCTTTTCAGCTGGACCAAATCACTACTTAACTTTAAAATTCATGACCCAATTTTTTACAGTGTAAATTCATCCTCCTACTTGCTATTTGAGGCATAAAACATGAAGAAATAAATTTGGAAGGGCTATAAAAAAAATTTGCAAGTAAGACACTGTCCACACTAGGGACTAACGAAAATCAAAGGACGATAACTGTGTTCCCGGACATTTTAAAGTATAAAACTTCATATATTGATTTTTTGTTTATCTATGCTACATGATAAATTATTTTCCATTTTTTGGATGAAACAGAATTTCTTAAAATTAAAATAGCCATTAACTGAAAACCTTTTTTTATATATAAATGTTTGCGTGGATATCTTATGACTTGTTTAGTTTGGGATAAGTAAAACAACGTTCGTTCAAAGCTTTCAGCTGCTAATAGATAGATCATATTTAGTGAACATGTATCTCATTAAGGGAATTATCATGCTAACATCATACATGTATGTGTTGGTTTGTGTGTAATGAATGTACATACATGTATATTTTTAAAAAAAATCTAGAGGTTCCAATGAGTCTAAATTACTAACCAGGATTTTTAGCCTCAATAGTTTGTCATCAAAACTAACGAAATAACACTCAGAACAAATGTTCAAGGTTGCTACTTTTGGTTCTAACTGTAGTTATAATGCAATACACCCTCTTGACATATTGGAACTCTTTAGACTCTTGGAGCCATATTGGTCTTTAATGAATAAGGACACACATATGCTTTTGTTATTTAATAGATATAAGAAGATGTGGTATGAGTGCCCAGATATAACCCTGAAAAGTAAACATTATATATATATATATATATACCTAACAACAAAATTATTTTCATTTACTTGTGTTTAAAGTTATTGCAAATGGCTGATATTTTGTTCAAGCATATTATTTTTCTTAAATTGTTTAACATTTCACAGCGGTATAACATGTTACTTTAATTATTCTTCCCTTAGTTTATTTATTTTGTATATACATTGTATCATAGATCAAATTTATTTGTTCAGTGTATGCTCAGTGGTGTTAATATGTCTTTTGATTGAGTTAAGCCATTTCAATTGATATTTTATAGTGTGTCTTTCTATGTTGTGATGTTACACTATTGTTTCAGATAAGGGTGAAGGTTTGGTACCATTAAAACGTTTAAACCCGCTGCAATTGTTTGCACCTGTCCTAAGTCAGGAATCTGATGTTCAGTAGTTGTCCTTTGTTGATGTGGTTCATAAGTGTTTCTCGTTCTCGTTTTTCTATAGATTAGACCGTTGGTTTCCCGTTTGAATGGTTTTACACTAGTAATTTTGGGGCCCTTTATAGCTTGTTGTTCGGTGTGACCCAATGCTCCTTGTTGAAGACCGTACTTTGACCTATAATGGTTTACTTTTATAAATTTTGACTTGGATGGAGAGTTATCTCATTGGCACTCATACCACATCTTCTTATATCTAATAACGACACTTCTTAAGTATCTGTTCGGATACATTCTATACGGTCGGTTTATCAATCCATTTAAAAGCCCTTGAAAAGAAAAACAAACTGTAATTTTAAATAGTGATTCAGTGTACAATTTTACCTTCCAATGTGGACATTCCTCCCATAAGATAAAATACACAAAGTTTGGATTCAATTAATTTAGCCGTTCTTATCATTGTTTTTATACGACCTCGGTTTTCATCATCGTCCGAAGATATTTGGTTTCCAGACAATATCTTGATAAGTGTATGGAATAATATGGATCTCTATGAAATTGTATCACAAGGTTCCGTATCACAAAAGGAAGGATGGGATCGATTTTGGGGGTTAATGTCCTTACTGTTTAGGAATTAAGGGCCAAAAATAAGCACTTCTTTTGTGTCAGTACAATAACTTATGTATAAGTGTATGGATCTTTATGAAATTGTAGTACAAGGTTTCATACCTCAAAAGGAAGGTTGGGATTATTTTAGGGTTGTGGCCCTAACTGTTTAAGAATTAGGTACCAAAAAACTCCCAAGGATTTCCTTGCTTCCAGATTAAAACTTGCGTATAAATCTATGGATCTCCTCGAAATGGTTGGTATTGATTTTATGGGTTATAGCCCTCACCTTTTAGGAAAAGGGAAAAACAATACTTTTCTAATATTTTGTAAAATTGCTATTTCTTGACCAATTTCAATGAGGTTAATTCAAAGTTTTGAATTCTTTGTGTATAATATGCTGAATCTCACCGTGTATTTAGATTTTGGATTTTTGGGCCCTGTTTTAAATTGGTCAGCATTGTGGACCAAAGTGTTCAAAATGAAAGTTTGTTTGATTTGATCAAAAATTGAAATATTAGGCTTTTTTGTTATGATGAATCAAACTGTGTATTTTTATTTTTTTATTTTGGGCCCCGTTTTCAAATTGGTCCACATCAGGGTCCAAATGGTCAAATATTAAACCAAGTTTGAGTTTAACAAAAACTGAATTCTTTGGGTTCTTTCATATGGTGAATCTTAACATGTATCTAGAATATTGATTTTGAGTCCAATTTTCCAGTTGGTTTAAATAATTATAATGCAATACACCCTCTTGACATATGGGAACTCTTTAGACTCTTGGAGCCATATTGGTCTTTAATGAATAAGGACAAACATATGCTTTTTGTTATTTAATAGATATAAGAAGATGTGGTATGAGTGCCCAGATATAACCCTGAAAAGTAAACATTATATATATATATATACCTAACAACAAAATTATTTTCATTTACCTGTGTTTAAAGTTATTGCAAATGGCTGATATTTTGTTCAAGCATATTATTTTTCTTAAATTGTTTAACATTTCACAGCGGTATAACATGTTACTTTAATTATTCTTCCTTAGTTTATTTATTTTGTATTTACATTGTATCATAGATCAAATTTATTTGTTCAGTGTATGCTCAGTGGTGTTAATATGTCTTTTGATTGAGTTAAGCCATTTCAATTGATATTTTATAGTGTGTCTTTCTATGTTGTGATGTTACACTATTGTTTCAGATAAGGGTGAAGGTTTGGTACCATTAAAACGTTTAAACCCGCTGCAATTGTTTGCACCTGTCCTAAGTCAGAATCTGATGTTCAGTAGTTGTCGTTTATTGATGTGGTTCATAAGTGTTTCTCGTTCTCGTTTTTCTATAGATTAGACCGTTGGTTTTCCCGTTTGAATGGTTTTAGACTAGTAATTTTGGGGCCCTTTATAGCTTGTTGTTCGGTGTGACCCAATGCTCCTTGTTGAAGACCGTACTTTGACCTATAATGGTTTACTTTTATAAATTTTGACTTGGATGGAGAGTTGTCTCATTGGCACTCATACCACATCTTCTTATATCTAATAACGACACTTCTTAAGTATCTGTTCGGATACATTCTATACGGTCGGTTTATCAATCCATTTAAAAGCCCTTGAAAAGAAAAACAAACTGTAATTTTCAATAGTGATTCAGTGTACAATTTTACCTTCCAATGTGGACATTCCTCCCATAAGATAAAATACACAAAGTTTGGATTCAATTAATTTAGCCGTTCTTATCATTGTTTTATACGACCTCGGTTTTCATCATCGTCCGAAGATATTTGGTTTCCAGACAATATCTTGATAAGTGTATGGAATAATATGGATCTCTATGAAATTGTATCACAAGGTTCCGTATCACAAAAGGAAGGATGGGATCGATTTTGGGGTTAATGTCCTTACTGTTTAGGAATTAAGGGCCAAAATAAGCACTTCTTTTGTGTCAGTACAATAACTTATGTATAAGTGTATGGATCTTTATGAAATTGTAGTACAAGGTTTCATACCTCAAAAGGAAGGTTGGAATTATTTTAGGGTTGTGGCCCTAACTGTTTAAGAATTAGGTACCAAAAAACTCCCAAGGATTTCCTTGTTTCCAGATTAAAACTTGCGTATAAGTCTATGGATCTCCTCGAAATGGTTGGTATTGATTTTATGGGTTATAGCCCTCACCTTTTAGGAAAAGGGGAAAAAACAATACTTTTCTAATATTTTGTAAAAATTGCTATTTCTTGACCAATTTCAATGAGGGTTAATTCAAAGTTTTGAATTCTTTGTGTATAATATGCTGAATCTCACCGTGTATTTAGATTTTGGATTTTGGGCCCTGTTTTAAATTGGTCAGCATTGTTGACCAAAGTGTTCAAAATGAAAGTTTGTTTGATTTGATCAAAATTGAAATATTAGGCTTCTTTGATATGCTGAATCAAACTGTGTATTTTATTTTTTTATTTTGGGCCCCGTTTTCAAATTGGTCCACATCAGGGTCCAAATGGTCAAATATGAAACCAAGTTTGAGTTTAACAAAAACTGAATTCTTTGGGTTCTTTCATATGGTGAATCTTAACATGTATCTAGAATATTGATTTTGAGTCCAATTTTCCAGTTGGTTTAAATCGGGGTCCAAAATTAAACTTTGTTTGATTTCAACAAAAATTGAATATATGGGGTTCTTTGCAGAGCATATAATTCTGTTTTGTTCAATCAATTATATATATCAAAAGGCTTGGACAGCCTTCATGCTTGTTTACGAAATCACCCTTAAGTTCTACAAGTTCAGGAAAGGTCCGTGTAAGGAGCATCTCTGCCAAGTTTCCGATGATTTCATTTTGTGGATCCAAGCCAAAGGTCAACATGTGAGTCATGACAGACTCAAGTGATGTCAAATGATTATATAAGAGATAATAAATGATATCAGTTGTACAAGTTTACATTGGGAAAATAATAACTGATTTTTATACGACCGCAAAAATGTTTTTGGGTTCGTATAATGCTATGATGTTGTCGTCGGCGTAGTCGTCTGCGTCGTTGTCGTCGTCCGAAGACACATTTGGTTTCCGGACAATAACTTTAGTTAAAGTGAATGGATCGCTATGAAATTTTACAAAAAGGTTCAATACCACAAAAGAAAGGTTGGGGTTGATTTTGGGGGTTATGGAATAAGGGGCCAAAAAGGGGCCATAAACAAGCATTTGAACAGTTTCCGGACAATAACCTGTGTGTAAGTGTATGGATTTTTTCTGAAATTGTACCACAAGGTTCCATATCACAAAGGGAAGGCTGGGATTGAGTATGGGGGTAATTGCCTTAAACATGCAGGAATTAGGGGCAAAAAAGGGGCCAAAAACAAGCATTTTTCTAGGTTCCATACAATAACTTGTGTTAAAGTGTATGGATCTCTCTAAAATTGTACTACAAGGTTCCATACCACAAAAGGAATGCTGGGATTGAGTTTGGGGATAATTACTTTAAGGGGGAATTTTTTTTCCAAGTTTTTGGGGGTTCATATTTTAATTTTTTTTAAAAGTTTCAAGAAGAAATCTTCAATTGCACAGTATTGCGCAATAGATCTTTGACCACATTTATTTTGTGTCAGAAACCTATATCATATCAAAAATTTGATCACAACCCAAATTCAGACAGTATCAAGCTTGAATATTGTGTCCCAACTTGTCCCAACTGTTCAGGGTTCTACCTCTGCGGTCGTATCAGGCTGCGCTCAGCGAAGCATTTATTTTTATATTTTTAGACCATTCTTAAACTTTTCTTTATTTTTAAGCCCATTATTCTCCATTCTTTATACTTAAACAGCCCATTATTCTATTATTTTATTTTTTTTTTTGGCCTATTTATTTGTACCCGTTATTTATTTTTAGCCTTTATTCCATGTATTCTGCACCTTTGCCAATTACTTGTTTAATCAAAGCCTTATCTTATTTAAGTATGTTTCACTTAAACTTTGACCCGTGTCCTGACCTTTTCATCAAGTGTTGTCTGACTATAGTATAGGTTTATAATTTTTGCTGTTTTTCGATATAGAGTGTTTTGGCCAAAATTGTCAGACATGGTTTTTCTTGAACAAGGAAAAAGGCCTAGTTTCATCAGAAAAGGTAACCAAATTGCTCTCAAGTTGTTAAAAAACCAGGAACATAGGGTAACATGTATGTCAAAAATATTCTGAAATTTCTTACTTCCTGTTTGCATTATGCCATATTGTGTTGATATTCAACTAATGTATATCCTAAAGAGCTCAAAAAAAGGAACTTGCTAAAACAAGAAAGATAAATTATGCTTATATATGTATTTTTTTTGCAGTTTCTATGGTGAAACTTAAATCCAAGTATTATTCTCGTACAAATTACATTTCTAATGTCAAATATCATATATATCAATTAGCTATCAAATCTTTAAATAAAGTTGATTGAGAAATAGGAATTTTGAAGAAATAGCAGTATCTGGCCTTTTTAACCCTTACCATGCGTGGCCGGCCGTAATATTACTGCCTCTACCCAAAATACAATTTTTTTTGGGGTTCCAATGGCTCTCTATACTTTTAGAGGTCAACTGTATGACATTAATTTCGAAGGTTATGCATGTTCCTTCTATCTTAGGCTATTCATTGTCATGTCTCTCATGTTTAATGGTTGTTTTGAGGTCAAATACGAACTTCGAAAATTGAAATCCGATAAAACTTGGGGTTTTTTAAGGGGTGGGCTTCTCTTCGATGTCTGACACACGCATTTCAGAAGCCTAAAACTTCCAAAAAAGTGTAAACCTACTAGCAATTAACAATTGATTGTGTTTATTATTGAAATACGCCTATGGAACGACTTCTTTCGGTTGCAGGCCCAGTTGCAGTAAAACAAATCGGAAATTCCGGATTTTGTGCAAATGCCCTTCTTCAGACTGATGTATCAAGATAAGTTTTACTTCAATTTTCAATTTAAGCACTGTTGTGTTAACTGTGGTCCACACTACATGCAGACTACAGTTGGATACATCTATCAGCATCTACTGGTCTTCCAATTCAAGAAATAGGACGAACAATTGTCAAAATTGACACTTTTTGCACCTGATAACCAACTTCGGGGCAAATTCCAGCCAACCCAACCCCAACTCCTCACCCCAATTACCCCACCCCGCGATCGCCTAACTTAGATTTATTTGAATTAATATGCATCAGCAGCAGGGTATAGCTCATTTGCATATAATTTGCATTAATTGGCAAATTATCAAAAATTAAGCATTTTCTGAAAACAATTCACCATGGCAACGGTTAAAGGGGTTTAAATTTCGCATACAAATTTACTCATTCCAATTTTTTTCCTAAAATTAGCCCAGATACTAAGGTTTAAGATGTGCATACTCACAAGGGTATGTAAAATTGCGTAATTCCGTAAAACTCCCTCAAAAAACCCTTAATTTTACAAATTTGACTTTCTTGCAAAATCATTGTTTTCGTTCATTTCAGACGACTGTTTTCAATATTCAGGTTACAGATAAATTAATACCCTAATATATCATTTGAAAGGTAAATATATGGACATTTCAACAATACATATTTTTTTTAATATATTTGACTATGTTTCGGTTCAGGCTGAGTATAAAAGTACGTTATTTTTCAATTTTCTTTAAATTTGCCAAGTTTATTTATGGCAAATTTTGATGTAGTTGCTATGGCAACCAATGACACAACTTTAAAGAAATTGACATAATTTTTAAAGTTTCATGGTATTGTCAACAAAATTACATAATATGAACGAAATCTGGTGATAGCCATGGCCAACTGATTTTGATGCTTACAGAGAATGTCTCTTAAAGACTCTGATCCCTTTGAAAACTTCATGTTAAATTTATCAAAGATATATTAGGGGTTCACTGTAAGGCATCTAATGATGGATGTCGAGCCGAACTTAATAGAATTCCCTTGAAAAATAAAATATTATATTCAATATTCAACTACCTGAACCATATAGTTTCTTCAGAAAATTCTTTGGCATATGATATATTCACTAAATCTGTAGATTCAAACCCTTGGGTCATAAAGGTCAAGAGTCTTTTGAATGGACTTGGAATGTCTTATATCATCAATAACTTTAATTATGTTAAAGGTAATTTAAATTCCATTAAACAAAGAATTAATTACCAATGTTTGCAAGTTCAAAATGCAAATATATTTGAATCAAAAAAGTTAGACTTTTTCAAAAGTGTCTACATAATGGGCAGAAGACCACCCTATGTTGATATATTGAAAAACAGAAGTGACAGAGCTGCAATATGTAAGATCCGTATAAGCGCTCATATACTGATGATTGAAAGAGGGAGACATCTAAATATTCCCAGAAATGAAAGATACTGCTATTTATGTAATTCTGGTCAAATTGAAAATGAAAAACATTTTCTTTTACATTGTGAAAAATACTCAACTAAAAGGGCCATATTTTACCAAAGAGTTTCAAATATAATCGTTGATCCTACAAAATTTCAAAAAAATGAAAATAATGTAATCTTTTTATTAAATAATAATTCATACACAATCCTAAAATAATTTGACTTCCTCTTTCATTTCAGACAGTCTGAACCTGCATAAAGCAGAACAAACTCTATAAAATTGTCAATATGTCTAATTCATAATCATTGTTTATAATATTACATATTAATATAGTCATTATTTGCAATACTTATTATGTATGATCAACTATGTAATTAATATACCATGAGCCTTAACCATTTATTGTTGATGAGTTTGTGCTAATAAATATTTGTATTTGTATTTAATAGGGCTGATAATAACATTCTCCCTGAAACATATACTTGTGATAAGGAAATTGTAAGAAAAAACTGTGACAAAACTATAAACTCACAGGGAAAACTTTTATTGGAAACTTGCATTGAAACCAAGCTAAGAATTCTTAATGGCAGATTTTTGGGAGATTCTGTGGGAAATTGTACATATTTTGATGCTAGAGGAGGTTGTAGTGTTATTGATTATATTATTGTGTCAGAAGATATTTTCCATTACATTTCTTATTTTAATGTACTACCTCCAGTGGAAACATCTGGTCATTGTATTATTAGAATGTCTTTAAAATTTAATGTCCCAATAGTCAATCAAGACAATGAATATAATGATATGGAATTTTTACCAGGTAATTTTATTTGGGACAATAATTGTCATGAAACATATACAAATGATATTTCATCGCTGCAAATAATAAGCAAGTTAGCCAATTTTATGGCAGATGTTGATACAGGAGGTATTACAGATATAAATCAAATGACAAAACAATTTACAGATATTATTATTGATACTGCTACATCTTGTGTTAAATTTAAATTAAACAAGAAGTTAAAGAAGAAACGCAAGAGAAAACAAGAATGGTTCAATAATAATTGTGAATTAATGAGGAAAGATGTGAGACCTTTAGGTAAAAAAGTACAAAACAACCCTTACAACCATGACCTTAAAGTTAATTATTTTAGGGCTTGTAAAGAATATAAAAAACTAAACAAAAGAACAAAGAGTGCATTCTTCCAAAATATATATTCACAAATAAATGAACTTGATGAAACAAATCCTAAATTATTTTGGAAAACAATTGATGAGTTAAAAAAAGGTGGAAAAATACCACAACAAAACCCAATAAAAAAAGACCAATGGAAAAATCATTTTAAAAATTTATTAAAGGAAAATGAAAAAACATCTGACCTTATATTTGAATTTAAATCAGATACATACACTGAAACGTTGAATTCACCCATTTTATGTCAAGAAGTCAGAAAAGCTATAAAATCCTTGAAAAATAATAAAAGCAGAGGCATTGACCTTATTCTCAATGAATTTTTGAAATATGGTTCAGAAAGCTTAATATTGCCACTGAGGTAAAACTCTTTAATAAAATTTTTGAAGCTGGTGTATTTCCAGATATTTGGAATATTTCAACTATCTCAACTCTACATAAAAGTGGTTCCATCTATGACTAATAACTACCATGGAATAAGTATTGGAAGCTGCTTAGGAAAGCTATTTACCAAAATATTGCAGTATAGAATATCTAATTACCTTGAGGCAAACAATTTAATTGAAGATAACCAAGCCGGTTTTAGGCAAGATTACAGAACTACAGATCAAATATTTATTTTAAAAACACTGTTAAATAAATACTTAGATAAGCTAAAAAACCTATATATGTATGTTTTGTTGACTTTTGTAAGGCGTTTGATTCAGTTTGGAGAGAAGCTATGTATTTCAAATTAAGAGAAATTGGAATAACAGGGAATATCTTTAATGTTATAAAAAATATGTATTCAAACACATTTTTCTGCATAAAAAAGAATAATTTTATAACCAATCCAATCAAAAATGATATAGGTGTAAAACAAGGAGACAGTCTTAGCCCTACCTTATTTAATATTTTTTTGAATGATTTAGGTAAATGCTTTGATGACAAAGACAACTCCTATCCATTAGATCTAGGAAATCATAAAATCAATCATCTACTATTTGCAGATGATCTGTTACTTTTATCAGAAAATAAAGAAGGTCTACAACATTGTCTTAACAAACTTAACTCCTACTGTACTACATGGAAATTACAAATTAACTTAAATAAAACCAAAATAATGATTTTTAGCAAAGGCAAAAAGGATTATTCAGAATATAATTTTTATCAAAATAATTCACAAATTGAAATAGTGGAAAGATACAAATATTTAGGTATTGTATTTTATTTCAATGGAAATCTAAAACATGCTGCAGATGATCTCTATAATAAAGCTCTAAAAGCCTTTTTCTCTGTTAAAAGTAAATTTAATAATTTCCAAGAGGTACCATTGAAAACCTGTCTTAAACAGTTGATAGTCTAATTAAACCTATTTTCACATATGGTAGTGAAATATGATTATCCGATTATAACATAAATTTAAATAATTTTGACAATCTACCAATTGATAGATTACAACACAAGATGTTGAAATCTATTCTGGGGGTCAAAAGACAGTCATCAAATATGGCTAGTAGACTTGAATGTAACAGGAATCCAATGTTGATTTTTTCATTATGTTTAATGTATAATTATTATATGAGACTACTTAAAATAAATAGAGGTAGACTATTATATAGTGCATTTACTGCAGATCAAGAATTATCAAATGAAAACTCAAAATGCTGGTTTTCTACACTAAATAAAGTATTTAAAGTACTTAAACTTGATACCAAAAATTTGACAAATAATAGTGTTTTTAAAAATAGTCGGATAAGATACTAGAGTCAGCAATCTGACTTACAACTACAAAAAATCAAAACTGGAGCTGTGGACAGTAAACTGGTGCTTTTCAGTAATATTTTTGTTCCAAATTTTGTTCCCTTCTATCTTCAAACCAATCTTACCAAAAATATAAAAAGTAAAATTACACAACTACGTATCAGTGCTCATTGTTTAAATATAGAACGGGGTAGATACAATAAACCCAAAATTCCAAGAGCACAAAGTTTTTGCAAATTTTGCACTGAAGTAGAGACTGAAGAACATTTTTTGATATCTTGTGATAAATATAAAGATATAAGGCAAACTTTTTTCCAATCTTATGGTTTAGATTTAAAAGATTTGTGTAATGATTATTTTTCAATTTCTAAACTTTTAAATCCACAAAATATTACTGAATGTGATTATTTATACAAATTTATTAGAGATGTGTTAGACATAAGAAACAATTCTTAAAACTATGGTTACAATCATATTATTATATATATATATATTACATGTGAAACTTTGAAATGTTGTTTTGTATATTATTATATGATTTGTAATGGAGAACACTAATGTAATATTAGTTATCTTAATAAAGAATCTGAATCTGAGTAGGCCCGGTAAGACCCCTTTTTGGCCCCAAAATATAGCATTTTTACAAAGTTGTTAAAAATGTAAACTTTTAGCTATTTATTGGAAAGTAAAATACTTTTGTTACATAAATATGGACTGTTTTTGACAATACAATGGACATGCATCAGGTACTAGCATCAGTAAGTCATTCAAAAATACTGAAATCTTCGTAATTTTAGTATTTGTGCTAATTTTAAGACGGTTTTTGTCTAAAATGGAAGTGGCCGCACTTGCGGTCAGTCTTAATATTTAAATATATGTTGTATTTAATGATAATACATAACATATATAAATGTTGAGATGGACACGAATGCAGCCACTTCCATTTTAAACAAAAACCATCTGAAAAGTGACGTTTTATGGCATATGTGATAGATTTTTCATATTTTAGCTTGCATTTGAGCGTCTTTAATGACCAAATTATATCAAATCTTTAATATTAACTTATTGAATCAACTGAAGTAGACACTTAAGTGTTTAAAAAATGTCAAAAATCTTTCATCAGATGTACTTTGAATTTATAGGCCGAAATATGCTCTTACCGGGGGGTTTCATTGGGGGGTTCTGATCCCGGATCCCGCTTACTGTTTTGTCAGATTCCCGTATCCCGCTTACACTATGTACGTAAGCAATTCTCATTTTTTGTAATTTCCCGTATCCCGCTAGACTTCATTTCCCGTTTTCACGGCACAATAATTTGACTTTCACGTGTCACGCTTACAAAAAATCGGCAATCCCGCGTCACGCTTAGACCCCAATGAGACCCACTTACCGGACCTTCTCCTTTTGTGAAAAATCGTACCCGACGTCACGCACAATGTTGAGGGGCCTGATGGGTTATTTTCGTTCTTCGTGATCGGCGCATTTTCGCTATCGTGATCCGTTTTTCTACAAATTTATACTCTTTTTATATTTTCGTGATCCGTGATCATGGAAATTTATTTTCTGTGAATCGTGATTGACAAAAAAATCAACTCGTGAATCGTGATGAGACCCCCATCAGGACCCTCAATGTTGGTGATGTTTTCTCATTTCATACATGTACCTGTGACCTAAATTCTGCTTTAAATAATTAAAATACCGGAAAGTTCAACTGTCATTTTGTGTAAACATCTCCAAAATACTTATGAAAATTAATTTAAAGGTGACATCGGATTTTATTCATTTTGTCTATTAGCTTTCAAAATACTAACGAGAAAAATCAAAGGTTTTTCGTGTAGACAGGTAATATACAAATGTTGTTCTTCGATGCTATCTCCTATTTTGGGAAACTCACAAGTATAAAAATATTACAATGCTATACCATTTGGAAGAGGAAGGATAGGGCTTTGGGACGGCATATATGTATGACGTAATAAAGCCATTTTCGGATCGTGTAGACCTTAAAAGAAGCCATTAATCGTGATAGACACCAAGGAAAAATATCAGCCCCTTACGGCACCACAGTTGAGAATGCATCTATAGCGAGATTATATGCTATCAAATTGTGGATCGCGTGTATCCTTATGTTAAAAAAGTTTGGAAAATGCTTTGAAAGCTGTTCTATAAAGAATTATCAATATTGGGTTAAACTTTGCAAAACATTTAATCTGGTCAGAAAATAAAACATGCCTCCGTTTTCGAACATTTGAACAGCATTTATTCGAACATCAACCTCATGTTTGGCATTAACATAAAAATGAAATACCAACTATTATATGAATCCCGATAAGGCATCCGTCACACAAATTTTAACTAGTGTAGTTCTGGTGTTGGTTATAGAAAACTATTAAACATAATGTATTATGCATTTTAGAACGGAGAAATGAAGCAAGCATGATAAATTCCAAATAAAAAAGAAAATATTTTATGCGATCAATTTTATTTTTATCGATTTGTATCGCATATCGATGCGTTAAATGGGCGTCTATATAACCCGGAAGATTTGGACAAATGTGAATTAGAAATAAAGCAAATTCAGACAATATATTTTAAGTGCTAAAGTGACAATTTGTTAATCCGTTTATCTCACCTTTTATCTGTATGTATTAGATACAATACAAAGGTAACAAAGAAACAGGCCGGTAACAACCGTTGCCGGATAGTTTTCTGCACGAGTAGTCAGGTCAAGGTCCGAGGCGCTAGCCGAGGACCTTGACCTGACTACAAGTGCAGACAAACTATACGGCAGGTTGTTTCCGGCCTATTTTTTGTTACCTTTGTTTTGTATCTGACTTGTACGACGTTTCAGGAAGGAAGTAGTACATTTTGCATTTAGAAGAGGTAGCAAAACTAAACATATTAGAAACTTCAATGGCCATATACCAGTTAATGTAAGTTACAGTTTAAACACATTTTTTCACTTCCTTAAGCCCAGAATTTTTTCCTAAAAAATTTCAAGAATTTAATAACTTTATAAAAAAAGAACCATTTCAAGGAAAAGATGAATGTTGTTTACATTTGAGACTTTTTAGAATGCAACTACCATTTGATTTTTTTTATTGTGGAAAAACGGAATGAAAAGCGGGGAAGGGGGTTAATCCATTTAAAATAAACAGAACTGATATTAAGTGAATGAAATGTTATGAAAAACTGGATTTTGTCTTGTTATTTGATATATATATACATATATATATAGGCATATGTTTTGGATTTTTTTTTAATAGTTCATACATATAGGGTTTTTTTTATATGTCTCTGATAGTGTTGATCAGGATTTAACACGTGTCACTATATGATCCAATCGCAGCTTACCGTTCAAAATTGATGACATTAGTTGAATGATTTTTCTTCACGATTTGCTGCATATTTGAACATGTATTACATGGACACTTTTTATTTATATGATCAATCGTGCATTGGTGAGTTGATAGGGATTTTATCTTTTGATTAGATTTGATTTTTTTATATCTATTTCCTGTCTTTTTATTGAAATATAAACGTTGGTACCAGCATTTCTTTACTTTCAGCATTGTCCAAAACTATTCATGTCCATATGTTGAAGGAAAAAAACCACTTACGGACCGACCATTTGGCTTCAAAAGGGGTATCTTCTTTTCTGAGTAAGAACATTATTTATTATTTCAACGCTATCACCCAACTATTTTCATTTTTTTCGAAATTAGACGATTATATACGGTATACGGAAAATCGGGAATCAGAATATTATTTTGTCATCTGCTTGACCACAATATATTTTTCTCATAAAATTGGGTATCAAAATATTTTTAGAAAAAGACATACCCCCCTTTTTTAAGTAAAATGGTCAATCCCTTAGTGTACTGATATGAATAGTAATTTACTGGAATTGTTTGAAATTGATGCTAACGTAAATATTTTAATCAAAAGACAGGAAATATGTCGGTGAAACAAAAGTTCAAATCTAACTGAAATTTAAAGTGCCCATGAACTCTGATCATGCACGAGTGATTCTATTCATAAAAGTGTCCGTGTAACAACTAAAAAGTGTCCGTGTATCATCTAAAAGTGTCCGTGTAACACCCGTTAATGTACTGTTTTTCTATAGCTCTGCTGGGGGTAAAGTCGTACAATTGTGTTTAATTAATTCTATTGTTAAATATATATTTGTCGTAATGGAATTCGTAATGGAATTCACCTTGATGATAAGAAGTTAATCCGTTGGACACTAATCCTTTTCTATAGATACTGTTTTTTATATATACTTTTATATGTTATTTTGAAGTCAGTTGAGGTCTTAGGTCTGGTACTGTCCGGACCTTGCTAATAAAGTTTAAAGTATTGGTATTCCGTCTTTGAATTACTATAGCCGGAAAACCCCCGGTTATATATTAGTTGAGGTTACCCGCGGCACGATCCTGAGCTAGTTCCCCCAAACTAGCATAATGAATACCTCCAGAAGCAACAATATGGAAGGACCTTGGAATTACCAGCCTTGCAGAAATGGACATCCGTTTCCGATGAGAAAAGCAGATACCTGTTTAGACTTTCTGTGCAAATATTATTATTGTTACAAGTGCAGACATCATGGACATTTTGCCTGTATGTGTAATTTTCACGTTAAGTCATGTGAAAACGCAAAACCGAAGAAGAAGTCGAAATCAAAAATTCAAAGAGACAGCGATCGAATGAGAACGTTTATTGAGAAGAAACAGATGTCTCAATTTCCGTTTCAAGGACTCGAGGACAAGGAACTCTCCCCTTTTACGTGCTTCACACAGGACGAATCCGCGAAACAACACCTAGACAGGTTAAAAGCGTCTCATAGAATCTCCCTCAAAGAAATCGCTGTGCTCAAATGTGAAAATTCAAAATTGGATACCGTAATGAAAGAAAATGTGATGTTAAGGAACAGTTTGGACGAATTAAATCTGGAACGTTTACAACATGTTCGGCTTATCCAAACGACCGAGCGGGAGTTAGCCGAACAAACATGTAGAACTGAAAATTTTGAAATAGAAATAGTGCGTTTGAAAGAGGAAAACCTAAGTTTAACCAACACTAGATACAGATTAACTATGGATTTAAAAAGTAAAGAGATGCAAAACTGTCATTTTATCAAAACACTTAAAGACGAAATTCAGAAACTCAAGGTACTAAATTCCGACAATATACGTGAACATCAAAATTTCCTTCATGAACTTTCAATAGCCGAGAATCAAATTAAAAGTTTGCGTACAAACTATTCCCACAATTCACATCAACGCCAACGAGGATACCCGCGAAGATAACCGAAGTGAAATTGTCTCACTTCAGCAAACTCGGAGACCGAGTTTAGGTGGAGTAGTGGCGAATATAACCCGGAAGATTTGGACAAATGTGAATTAGAAATAAAGCAAATTCAGATAATATATTTTAAGTGCTAAAGTGACAATTTGTTAATCCGTTTATCTCACCTTTTACCTGTATTTGTGTTTAATTAATTCTATTGTTAAATATATATTTGTCGTAATGGAATTCACCTTAACGATAAGAAGTTAATCCGTTGGACACTAATCCTTTTCTATAGATACTGTTTTTATATAAACTTTTGTATGTTATTTTGAAGTCAGTTGAGGTCTTAGGTCTGGTACTGTCCGGACCTTGCTAATAAAGTTTAAAGTATTGGTATTCCGTCTTTCAGTTACTATAGCCGGAAAACTCCCGGTTATATCTATCAAAATGTCACAATGTCAGCGTCTTCATTTTTTCTTTGAATTATTAAGGACAATTTTTACAAATCTTTACAAAAAAAAGATGAATGTATCATCAGAAAAAAGCGGTCACACGGTGGTCTACCTAAATGTCACGGCATCGCTAATTTTAAGTTTTCGAAGTTCACTATAGATGAAACGTATGTTTGCGTTATGGTGTTTTTGTAACATATCAGTTTTGCGATAAGAATACCTAAAATATGACTTCAGAATATCAATTTTTATTTCAACTCGTTGAAATGTTTTCTTCATTTCAATATAATATTCTCTATAATAAAACGTTATTTGGGTACACTCCAATGGGATGGCAACTCAACAACAAAAATGATAAATATTTAATAAAAATCTTCCGAAGAACAAATTAGAAATTCAAATATTGCTAACATCATTCAATTTTCGTAAATTCATTCAATTAAAATGTTTATCGTTTTTGTATACGGACCTATGACAAAGTAATCCAAACACCGAAACAACTGTACTAAATTAAATTCGGGGATGTTTTTACATCTACAATAAGTTACAGTAAAGAAAAAACTCATCCCGATCTTAATACTATTTTCCTTAAGTTGCCATAACCTTTATTAAATGTTTCTTGATAAATTTTACTACCAAAAAAACGGCTACAGTACATATCAAATAAACTTGATAAAATGCGTTTGGAAATACTTTTGCTCATTATATAATTTTAAATAATATGGTAACTATTTCACGATAGGTATAGTGTCCGGCTAGGATCGTGGTTTTTCGAGTGATTTGATCAGGTTTTTTCGAGTGTGATAAAGTTTTTTTCGAGTGAATATTATGAAAAATATAAACAAACAGAGTTCCTTTCTGGTAAGACATAAAAAAAGGTGCTAGAACCTTATATAAAAGACCATAGAAGGCAAATTAGTATTTCTGATAAAAAGATATTACCATCCTACATTATTTTGTTTTTTTTAGCGTTCAATTGAGCCTTAAAATGTCTTATTCCAAAATATAGATTAAAGCCATTTTATACACATACCAATGCAAATAATATCAACGAAAATGCCGAAATGAAATCTATATATACGTAGATATACAGACACTTTACAAAAATTCTTGTTTTTGCATGGAAAAGGGCACTTTGAAGAGTAAATTCTTTTTGATACGTGTTTTTTCGAGAGCAGTCCGTGTTTTTTTTTTCGAGTGCGTCCTTGTTTTATCGAGTGATGGCAGGGGGTGGGGGTGACCCCTGGGGACTGACCCTATATATCATTCAAATTTCTTGACATGACGAATAGGAATATATATGGTTTAGGGGTGGGGATCTCGACCATTTACAAGATATTAGATCATTGGGGTAGGGGGACCCCTGGGGACTGACCCTATATATCATTCGAATCTTTGTGACATGATAAACAGGAATATATATATGGTTAAGGGGAGGGGATCTCAACCATTTACAAGATATAAGAACTTTCTCAAATGGCAGGGGGTGGGGTGACCCCTGGGGACTAATACTTTATTTCATTTGATATGCTGTATCATGAGTAACCAGAATATATATGGTTTAGGGGTGGGGGTGACCCCAGGGGACTAATACTTTATTTCATGTGATGTGCTGTATCATAACTAATCAGAATATATATGGTTTAGGGGTGGGGATCTCGATCATTTACAAGATATTAGAAATTTCTCAAATGGCAGGGGGTGAGGGTGACCCCTGGGGACTAATCCTTTATTTCATTTGATGGACTGTATCATAACAAACAAGAATATATATGATTTAGGGGTGGGGATCTCGACAACTTACAAGATATTAGAACTTTGTCAAATGGCAGGGGGTGGGGTGACCCCTGGGGACTAACCCTTTATTTCATTTGATGTGCTTTATCATGTAGAACATCTTCAATTACAAAGATTGTGTCTATCACCAGCGGTTTTCGAGTTATAATCATTTGAAGAAAAAAAATCCCATAGGGTTCTATAGTAAACCCTTCTCTTCTTTTGGCCCCTCAAAATCCCCTTTTAGACCCCAGTGCACAAACGAAACCCTGATTGCACCACTAGACATGTTAGTCTAACATATTGTGAAACCATCTGACTAGCGGTTTTGGAGAACGGGTGCGGACAAGTTCATTTAAAAAAGTGGCGGAAGAGGAAGAGGGAAGAGGAAGAATAAAAATAACAAGAAATGATTGTAACATGATACTGTTACGAAGTCTTCCAAACGAAGCTCCCATAATTCGTCATTCCCAGGGTCGCCTGACATTGGGCAAAGTCCAGTGAAAATTAGTTTGGTCCAGTAAAGGTATATGCATTAGTGATGCCTGGGGACTGACCCTGTATATCATTCAAATCATCTTGGCATGACAAACCAGAAAATATATGGTTTAGGGTTGGGGATCTCAACCATTTACAAGATATTAGAACATTGGGGGTGGGGGGAACCCCTGGGGACTGACCCTATACGTCATTAAAATGTTCGAGACATGACGAACAGGAATATATATGGTTTAGGGGTGGGGATCTCGACCATTTACAAGATATTAGAACATTGGGGGTGGGGGGAACCCCTGGGGACTAACCCTATACGTCATTCAAATGTTCGAGATATGACAAACAGGAATATATATGGTTCAGGGGTGGGAATCTCGACCATTTACAAGATATTAGAACATTGGGTTTGGGGGAACCCCTGGGGACTGACCCTATACGTCATTCAAATGTTCGAGACATGACGAACAGGAATGTATATGGTTTAGGGGTGGGGATCTCGACCATTTACAAGATATTAGAACTTTCTCAAATGGCAGGGGGTCGGAATGACCCCCTTGGGACTAACCCTGTATATCTTTCAAACTATCTTGGCATGACAAACCAGAATATATATGGTTTGGTGGTGGGGGATCTCGACCATTTACAAGATATTAGAACTTTCTTAAATGGCAGGGGGTGGGGGTGACCCCTGGGGACTAACCCTGTATTTCATTTGATGTGCTTTATCATGACAAACCAGAATATATATGGTTTAGGGGTGGGGATCTTGACCACTTACAAGATATTAAAACTTTCTCAAATGGCAGGGGGTGGGGATAACCCCTGAGGACTAACCGTTTGTTTCATTTAATGTGCTTTATCATTTAGAACATTTTCAATTAAAAAGATTGTGTCTATCACAAACGGTTTTCAATTTATAATCATTTGAAAATTTAAAAATAAAATCCCATAGGATTCTATAGTAAAACCATCCTTCCTTTTTGCCCCTCAAAGTACCTTTATAAACCCCATTGCACAAACAAAACCCTGATTGCACCACTAGACATGTTAGTCTAACATATTGTGGAACCCTAAGTTAATCTGACAAGCGGTTTTGGAGAACGGGTGCGGACAAGTTCAAATTTAAAAGTGGCCTTAGAAGAAAAGAACTAGATTTGTAATTGCTAGCAATAACGGATGGCACCCTGCCCCCATTGCCAGGTGAGCGGCAGCCATTTTGAAAATTCCAAAGTCAATGAGCGCATCTACACATGCAAATTATCATTTTTGTAAAGTTTCATTAAGTTTGGAGCATTTTGTAATTTTTGACATTTTTGCTGTTTCCATGGTAACGGCGGCCATTTTGGAAATTCCAAAGTCAAATATCGTATCTACATATGCCAGTTACCATTACTGTAAATTTTCAGAAAGTTTGGAGGATTTTGAAATTTTTGAAATTTTTTATGTTTCCATGGTAACGATAGAAATTTCAAAAATTTCAAAAGCAGACACCACACTGCCATGTTACATATCAATACAGTTTCATTGATCAATATGTAATATTCTTTAAGAAAATGCAGCTTTTATATATTTTCCCATAGGCTCAATGTTAAACTTTCGCCCTGTTTCCATGACAATGGCGGCCATTTTGGAACTTCTTAATATTGCATGCATATCTAGGCATATCAGGTAACACTTCGATAAAGTTTCATCCACTTGGGTCTTATAATGAAAGATTTAGAATTCTGAAATTTTTTCACATTTTGTCAGTTTCCATGACAACGGCCGCTATCTTGAATATGCCATACCCTGTTTGCACATCTGCACATGCTGGGTAACATTATGGTATAGTACCATGACCATTGGTTCATAAAGTTCCAAGATATCAGCTGGACAAAAAACGTGGAAGAAAAATAATAAATATAAACTAGAATTGCCATTGCAAGCAATAGCGGATGTCACCCTTCCCCTATTGCCACTAAGCGGCAGCCATTTCAAAAAATTTAAACAGTGAATGCACATATATGTATGGCTATACATCTTTCTGTAAAATTTCAGTACATTCAGAGCATTTTAAGAAAAATAAAAATTTTCCCGTTTCCATAGCAACGGCAGCCATTTTGAAAATTTCAAAGTCAAAATTCTCATCTATACATGCCAGTTAACAATAATATCAATTTTCATTAAGTTCAAAGCATTTTGAAATTTTTTGATATTTTAGCAGTTTCCATGGCAACGGTAGCCATTTTGGAAATTCCAAAGTCAAAAGTCTCATCTAGACTTGCCAGTCAACAATCATATTAAGTTTCATTAAGTTTGAAGCATTCTGAAATTTTTTTAAATTTTTGCTCCTGTCTCCATGGTAACATAGAAGTTCCAATGATTGTCAAAATCATCGAAAACCTGTATATAGTGGACATCTATATTGTATAAAAATGTGATGATTTTAAGTTCAAGCATACCAAAATTATTCACCAAACCCTGAAGTTTTTGGAGCATTTTGACCTTTTTGCATTGTTTCCATGGTAACGGCAGCCATTTTGGAAATTCTTACTTCAAATGCCACATCTTTCAATGTTGCTCATCGTTACTGTGAAGTTTCATTAAGTTTGGAGCATTTTGATATTTTTGAAATTTTTGATGTAGTTTCCATGGCAATATAGTAGTTCCAATGATTGCCAAAATCATCCAACACCAGTATATAGTGGGCACCTACATTGTATTAAAATATAATGATTCTAAGTTTAAGCATATCCAAATAGTTCACCAAAACCAAAAACTGGAATTTTTCACATTTGTTCCGTTTCCATGGTAACGGCAGTCATTTTTTATGTTCTTAAGACCTACTGCAACCCGAAATTTTGTATTCCTCATTATAGTGAACTATCATTAAGATTGGTTCCATTGGCTCCAAAAAATCTGCCGGACAAAAAAGTTGGAAGAATAATAATAATAACAAAGAAACAGAGGAAAAGCAATATGTCACCCGACATTGTCGATCGGGTGACATAATAAAAAAAGAAACGTAGAATAACAATATGTCACCCAACTCCGTTGAGGGTGCCATAATAATAACTAGATTTGTAATTGCTAGCAATAACGGATGGCACCCTCGTTCCTCCATTGCCAGGGTAACGGCAGCCATTTTGGAAATTAAAAAGTCAAAGAGGGCATCTACACATGCCAATTAACATTATTGTAAAGTTTCATTAACTTTGGAGCATATTGAATTTTTGGACATTTTTGCTGTTTCCATGGTTACGGCGGCCATTTTGAAAATTCCAACTTCAAAATGCAACTCTGCCCATGCCAGTAACCATTTGCTAGTTGATCACCAGGTAATTGCCAATAATCTTTTATTGCTGTATATACAGTCTAATCCTTAACACCTTCATTGATTACTCGAGCCTATTGTCAAAAACAATAACAGGAAATGGTGACTTCTGTTTTCTCTGACTTTTCCTATATCAATTTCGAGTTTCTCGGACTTTTTCACTGTCAGTATCAAATTTGTAAACAAAAATGACAACTTAAAATTTTTCGAGGTTGACATTTTCAAAAAGCGGAAGATTTCAAATTTTAACGGGAGGGACGGAAAAGGGTCTAAAGAGCGGGAGATTTTTTTCGCATCTTTGCTGTTTCCATGGAAACGGCGGCCATTTTTACCATTCCATAGCAAGGTGCACAACTTTACATGGGGGTCCTCATTATAGTAGAGTTCCATCAACATTGGTCCATTGGATTCCTAGAACTCGCGCGGACAAAATGTGTGGAAGAAAAATAATAAGAAACAAGTAATCCTGTGTTAGGATGCTAACACAAAAGTCGACAAAACGGCCCCCAACCATTGTTCTGCTGTTTTCATGGAAACGGCAGCCATTTTGAAATTTCAAAGTCGGATTTCACATCTACACGTGACAGGTCACATTACTTACAAGGTTCATAAAAATTGGACCATTTTCAAATTTAGGCATTCGTGTTTCCATGGTTACGGCGGCCATTTTGGAAATTCCAAAGTCAAATGCCACATCTACATAAGACAGTCAACATTTGTGTAAAGTTTCAATAAGTTTGAAGCATTTTGAATTTTTGACATTTTTCAGTTTCCATGGTAACGGCAGCCATTTTGAAAATTCCAAAGTCGGATGGCACATCTACATATGACAGGTCACATTACTGTCAAGTTTCATAAAGATTGGACCAAATCTAGATTTTTCGCATTTTTGTTGTTTCCATGGCAACGGCGGCCATTTTGGAAATTCCAAAGTCAAATTCCAAATCTACATACACTCGTTAACATCTCTGTAAAATTTCATTAAATTTGAAGCATTTTAAAAAAAATTCACATTTTTGCAGTTTCCATGGTAACGGCGGCCATTTTAAAAATTCCAAAGTCGAATTACAGCTACATATGGTGCTACCTGTAATAATCTATCATTATATAACATAAAAAGTACATAGGAATAATTCAACACTATCACATGACTAATCACATGACTATTGTTCTAGAATGTTCCATGAAAATTGACCCCCTAAAATAATGCCAAGATGACCCCGGGCTGAAATAAAAATGTGGAATGGACACCTGGACATCGGTCTCTTGTATTACACAAAACTTAAAGGTTCTACCAGTAGCGAATCAATAGTCGAAAATGACCCCACCCATGTTCCGGCCCCAAATAGTGCCAAGTTGACCCCATTTGAAATAAAAAATAGCGAATGCACCCCTAGGGATACTACCCCAACATCATACCAAATATAAAGTTTCCATCATTTAAGGCTTGGAAGAAAATGGTCGGACAAATTAGGGTTAAGAAGAATAATAATAATAACTAGATTTGCCATTGCAAGCAATAGCGGATGTCACCCTTCCCCCATTGCCACTAAGCGGCAGCCATTTAAAATTTTTTTTAACAGTGAATGCACATATATGCATGGCTATACATCTTTCTTTAAATTTTCAGTACATTCAGAGCATTTTAAAAAATTTCACATTTTTGCCGTTTCCATGGCAACGGCAGCCATTTTGAAAATTTCAAATTCAAAAGTCTCATCTTTACTTGCCAGTTAACAATAATATCAAGTTTCATTAAGTTCAAAGCATTTTGAAAATTTTTGACATTTTCGCAGTTTCCATGGCAACTGTGGCCATTTTGGAAATTCCAAAGTCAAAAGTCTCATCCAGACTTGCCAGTCAACAATCATATTAAGTTTCATAAATTTTGGAGCATTTTGAATTTTTTGAAATTTTTTACATTTGTGATGGTTTCTATGGTAACAGAGACCATTCCCAAAATTTAATGGCAGATACCACATTGGTACATGGGAGGTAACATACCATCAAAGTTTCAATGGATTTGACCTACCCTTTTAAGAAAGTAAATGCTACTTTTAGGTTTTGAGAGCATTTTGACCTGTTTTGCATTGTTTCCATGGTAACAGCAGCCATTTTGGAAATTCCAACGCCAAATTCCACATCTTCCAATGTTGCTCATCGTTACTGTGAAGTTTCCAAAATTTGGAGCATTTTGATATTTTGAAATTTTGGTGTAGTTTCCATGGAAACACAGAAGTTCCAATGATTGCCAAAATCATACCAAAACCAGTATATAGTGGGCACCTACATTGTATTAAAATATAATGATTCTAACTTTAAGCATATAAAATAATTCACTAAAACCAAAACTGGATTTTTCACAATTGTTCCGTTTCCATGGTAACGGCAGCCATTTTTTATGTTCTTAAGACCTACTGCAACCCGAAATTTTGTGTTACTCATTATACTTAACTGTCATTAAGATAGGTTCTATTGGCTCCAAAAAAACTGCCGGACAAAAATCATTGGAAGAATAAGAATAACTAGATTTGCCATTGCAAGCAATAGCGGATGTCACCCTTCCCCCATTGCCACTAAGTCGGCAGCCATTTCAAAAAAAAATTAACAGTGAATGCACATATATGCATGGCTAAACATCTCCTGTAAATTTTCAGTACATTCAGAGCATTTTAAAAATTTTCACATTTTTGTCGTTTCCATGGCAACGGCAGCCATTTTGAAAATTTCAAAGTCAAAAGTCTCATCTATACTTGCCAGTTAACAATAATATCAAGTTTCATTAAGTTCAAAGCATTTTGAAAATTTTTGACATTTTTGCAGTTTCCATGGCAACGGTGACCACTTTGGAAATTCCAAAGTCAAAAGTCTCATTCAGACTTGCCAGTCGACAATCACATTAAGTTTCAGAAATTTTGGAGCATTTTGAAATTTTGAAATTTTGACATTTTGATGGTTCCTATGGTAACAGAGACCATTCCCAGAATTTAATGGCAGATACCACATTGGTACATGGGAGGGAACATACCATCAAAGTTTCAATCGATTTGACCTACCATTTTAAGAAAGTAAATGCTACTTTTAGGTTTTTGGAGCATTTTGACCTGTTTTGCATTGTTTCCATGGTAACGGCAGACATTTTCGATATTCCAACGCCAAATTGCACATCTACCAATGTTGCTCATCGTTTCTGTGAAGTTTTAATAAATTTGGAGCATTTTGATATTTTGGAAATTTTTGGTGTAGTTTCCATGGCAACATAGTAGTTCCAATGATTGTAAAAAATGATCCAAAACCAGTATATAGTGGGCACCTACATTGTATCAAAATATAATGATTCTAAGTTTAAGCATCTCCAAATAATTCATCAAAACCAAAAAGTGGATTTTTTCACATTTGTTCCGTTTCCATGGTAACGGCAGCCATTTTTAATGGTCTTAAGACCTACTGCAACCCGAAATTTTTTGTTCCTCATTATAGTTCACTATCATTAAGATTGGTTCCATTGTCTTCAAAAAAGCTGCCGGACAAAAATCATTGGAAGAATAATAATAATAATAACAAAGAAACAGAGGAAAAGCAATATGTCACCCGACATTGTCGATCGGGTGACATAATAACTAGAATTGCCATTGCAAGCAATAGCAGATGTCACCCTTCCCCCATTGCCACTAAGCGGCAGCCATTTAAAAAAATTAACAGTGAATGCATATTCATGCATGGCTATACATCTTTCTGTAAATTTTCAGTACATTCAGAGCATTTTAAAATTTTTCACATTTTTCCCATTTCCATGGCAACGGCAGCTATTTTGAAAATTTCAAAGTCAAAAGTCTCATCTATACTTGCCAGTTAACAATAATATCAAGTTTCATTAAGTTCAAAACATTTTGAAAATGTTTGACATTTTTTGCAGTTTCCATGGCAACGGTGGCCATTTTGGAAATTCCAAAGTCAAAAGTCTCATTCAGACTTGCCAGTTAACAATCATATTAAGTTTCATAAATTTTGGAGCATTTTGAAATTTTTGAAATTTTTGACATTTTTGATGGTTCCTATGGTAACAGAGATCATTCCCAAAATTTAATGGGAGATACCACATTGGTAAATGGGAGGGAACATACCATCAAAGTTTCAATCGATTTGACCTACCATTTTAAGAAAGTAAATGCTACTTTTAGGTTTTTGGAGCATTTTGACCTGTTTTGCATTGTTTCCATGGTAACGGCAGATATTTTCAAAATTCCAACGCCAGATTCCACATTTACCAATGTTGCTCATCGTTACTGTGAAGTTTCATTAAATTTGGAGCATTTCGATATTTTTGAAATTTTTGGTGTTGTATCCATGGCAACATAGCAGTTCCAATGATTGCCAAAATCATCCCAAACCAGTATATAGTGGACACCTACATTGTATTTAAATCTAAAGATTTTAAGCTTAAGCATTCTCAAATAATTCACCGAACTCCAAAATTATATTTTTTCACCATTTTTCAGTTTCCATGGTGATGGCAGCCATTTTTTAGTTCCAAAGTTGCACTGCAACTGGAAAGTCAGAGTTCCTTGTTATAGTGAACTATCATTCAGATTGGTTCCTTTGGCTCTGAGAAAGCGGGCGGACAAAATTAGGTGGAAGAAAAATAATAATAATTAAAATAATAATAACAGGGAAAAAGAAACAGAGGAAAAGCAATATGTCACCCGACATTGTCGATCGGGTGACATAATAATAATAATAATAATAAGAAACGGGACAAAAACATAAAGTCTCCAAAACTCCGTTTTGGCGACTTAACTAGATTTGCCATTGCAAGCAATAGCGAATGGCACCCTTCCCTCATTGCCAGGCGAGCGGCAGCCATTTAGAAATTCCAAAGTCAAAGAGGGCATCTACACATGCAAATTATCATTTTTGTAAAGTTTCATTAAGTTTGGAGCATTTTGAAATTTTGGACATTTTTGCTGTTTCCATGATTACAGCGGCCATTTTGAAAATTCCAACTGCAAAATGCAACTCTGCCTATGCCAGTTACCATTTCTGTAAAGTTTCATCCAGTTTGCAGCATTTTGATTTTTTTTGAAATTTTGGACATTTTTGCTGTTTCCATGGTTACAGTGGGTAATTCCAAAATTCTAAAAGCAGACATCTCATTGCCACATGTCATGTTATATATCAATACAGTTTCACTGATTTTGGTGAAATACTCTTTAAGAAAATGCAGATTTTATGCATTTTCCCATAGGGTCAATGTAAACTTGCCCCATGTTTCCATGACAACAGCGGCCATTTTGAACCATCCAAATATTGTCTTGACACCTTAGCATACTGGGTAACATTTTCATAAAGTTTCATCCAGTTCGGTCTTATAACGAAAGAGTTAGATTTTTTTATATTTTAGCTGTTTCCATGGTAACGACAGCCAATTTGAACATTCCGAAGTCAAACTGCAAATCAGCACATGCCAGTTACCATTCCTGTGGAGTTTCTTCCAGTTTGGAACACTTTGATTTTTTCGCATTTTGCTGTTTCCATGGAAACGGCGGCCATTTTTAACCATTCCATAATAAGGTGCACAACTTTACATGGGGTCCTCATTATAGTAGAGTTCCATCAACATTGGTCCATTGGATTCCAAGAACTCGCGCGGACAAAATGTGTGGAAGAAAATAAGAAAACAAGTAATCCTGTGTTAGGATGCTAACACAAAAGTCATAAAACGGCCCCCAACCATTGTTCTCCTGTTTCCATGGTAACGGCAGCCATTTTAAATTTCATAGTCGGATAGCACATCTACACATGACAGGTCACATTACTTACAAGTTTCATAAAAATTGGACCAATTTTCAAATTTAGGCATTCGTGTTTCCCATGGTTACGGTGGCTATTTTGAAAATTCCAAAGTCAAATGCCACATCTACATAAGACAGTCAACATTTGTGTAAAGTTTCATTAAGTTTGAAGCATTTTGAATTTTTTGACATTTTGCAGTTTCCATGGTAACGACAGCCATTTTGAAATTTCCAAAGTCGGATGGCACATCTACACATGACAGGTCATATTACTGTCAAGTTTCAAAAGATTGGACCAAATCTAAATTTTTCGCATTTTTGTTGTTTCCATGGCAACGGCGGCCATTTTGGAAAATCCAAAGTCAAATTCCAAATCTTCATACACTCGTTAACATCTCTGTAAAATTTCATTAAATTTGAAGCATTTTTAAAAAAATTTCACATTTTGCAGTTTCCATGGTAACGGCGGCCATTTTAAAATTCCAAAGTCAAATTACAGCTACATATGGTGCTACCTGTAATAATCTATCATTATATAACATAAAAGTACATAGGAATAATTCAACACTATCACATGACTAATCACATGACTATTGTTCTAGAATGTTCCATGAAAATTGACCCCTAAAATAATGCCAAGATGACCCCGGGCTGAAATAAAAACGTGGAATGGACACCTGGACATCGGTCTCTTGTATTTCACAAAACTTAAAGGTTCTACCAGTAGCGAATCAATAGTCCAAAATGACCCCACCCATGTTTCGGCCCCAAATAGTGCCAAGTTGACCCCATTTGAAATAAAAATAGTGAATGCACCCTAGGGATACTACCCCAACATCATACCAAATATAAAGTTTCCATCATTGAAGGCTTGGAAGAAAATGGTCGGACAAATTAGGGTTAAGAAGAATAATAATAATAACAAGTAATCCTGTGTTAGGATGCTAACACAAAAGTCGCCAAAACGGCCCCCAACCATTGTTCTTCTGTTTCCATGGTTACGGCAGCCATTTTGAAATTTCAGTCGGATAGCACATCTTCACATGACAGGTCACATTACTTACAAGTTTCATAAAAATTGGACCAATTTTCAAATTTAGGCATTCGTGTTTCCATGGTTACGGTGGCCATTTTGGAAATTCCAAAGTCAAATGCCACATCTACATAAGACAGTCAACATTTGTGTAAAGTTTCATTAAGTTTGAAGCATTTTGAATTTTTTGACATTTTTGCAGTTTCCATGGTAACGGTAGCCATTTTGAAAATTCCAAAGTCGGATGGCACATCTACACATGACAGGTCACATTACTGTCAAGTTTCATAAAGATTGGACCAAATCTAGATTTTTCGCATTTTTGTTGTTTCCATGGCAACGGCGGCCATTTTGGAAATTCCAAAGTCAAATTCCAAATCTACATACACTCGTTAACATCTCTGTAAAATTTCATTAAATTTGAAGCATTTTAAAAAAAATTCACATTTTTGCAGTTTCCATGGTAACGGCGGCCATTTTAAAATTCCAAAGTCGAATTACAGCTACATATGGTGCTACCTGTAATAATCTATCATTATATAACATAAAAGTACATAGGAATAATTCAACACTATCACATGACTAATCACATGACTATTGTTCTAGAATGTTCCATGAAAATTGACCCCTCAAATAATGCCAAGATGACCCCGGCTGAAATAAAAATGTGGAATGGACACCTGGACATCGGTCTCTTGTATTACACAAAACTTAAAGGTTCTACCAGTAGCGAATCAATAGTCGAAAATGACCCCACCCATGTTCCGGCCCCAAAAGTGCCAAGTTGACCCCATTTGAAATAAAAATAGCGAATGCACCCCTAGGATACTACCCCAACATCATACCAAATATAAAGTTTCCATCATTTAAGGCTTGGAAGAAAATGGTCGGACAAATTAGGGTTAAGAAGAATAATAATAATAATAATAATAATAATAATAATAATAAGAAACGGGACAAAACAATAAGTCTCAAAACTCCGTTTTGGCGACTTAACAAGTAATCCTGTGTTAGGATGCTAACACAAAAGTCATAAAACGGCCCCCAACCATTGTTCTGCTGTTTCCATGGTAATGGCAGCCATTTTGAAATTTCATAGTCGGATAGCACATCTTCACATGACAGGTCACATTACGTACAAGTTTCATAAAAATTGGACCAATTTTCAAATTTAGGCATTCGTGTTTCCATGGTTACTGTGGCCATTTTGGAAATTCCAAAGTCAAATGCCACATCTACATAAGACAGTCAACATTTGTGTAAAGTTTCATTAAGTTTGAAGCATTTTGAATTTTTGACATTTTGCAGTTTCCATGGTAACGGCAGCCATTTTGAAAATTCCAAAGTCGGATGGCACATCTACACATCACAGGTCACATTACTGTCAAGTTTCATAAAGATTGGACCAAATCTAGATTTTTCGCATTTTTGTTGTTTCCATGGCAACGGCGGCCATTTTGGAAATTCCGAAGTCAAATTCCAAATCTATATACACTGGTTAACATCTCTGTAAAATTTCATTAAATTTGAAGCATTTTAAAAAAATTTTCACATTTTTGCAGTTTCCATGGTAACGGCGGCCATTTTAAAATTCCAAAGTCGAATTACAGCTACATGTGGTGCTACCTGTAATAATCTATCATTATATAACATAAAAAGTACATAGGAATAATTCAACACTATCACATGACTAATCACATGACTATTGTTCTAGAATGTTCCATGAAAATTGACCCCTAAAATAATGCCAAGATGACCCCGGGCTGAAATAAAAATGTGGAATGGACACCTGGACATCGGTCTCTTGTATTACACAAAACTTAAAGGTTCTACCAGTAACGAATCAATAGTCGAAAATGACCCCACCCATGTCCCGGCCCCAAAAAGTGCCAAGTTGACCCCATTTGAAATAAAAATAGCGAATGCACCTCTAGGGATACTACCCCAACCTTATACCAAATATAAAGTTTCCATCATTTAAGGCTTGGAAGAAAATGGTCGGACAAATTAGGGTTAAGAATAATAATAATAATAATAATAATAATAATAATAATAAGAAACGGGACAAAAACATAAAGTCTTCAAAACTCCGTTTTGGCGACTTAATAATAATAATAAGAAACGGGACAAAAACAATAAGTCTCCAAAACTCCGTTTTGGCGACTTAACAAGTAATCCTGTGTTAGGATGCTAACACAAAAGTCGCCAAAACGGCTTCCAATCATTGTTCTGCTGTTTCCATGGTAACGGCAGCCATTTTGAAATTTCAAAATCGGATATCACATCTACACGTGACAGGTCACATTACTTACAAGTTTCATAAAGATTGGACCAAATCTAGATTTTTCGCATTTTTGTTGTTTCCATGGCAACGGCGGCCATTTTGGAAATTCCAAAGTCAAATTCCAAATCTACATACACTCGTTAACATCTCTGTAAAATTTCCTTAAATTTGAAGCATTTTAAAATTTTTTCACATTTTTGCAGTTTCCATGGTAACGGCGGCCATTTTAAAAATTCCAAAGTCGAATTCCAGCTACATATGGTGCTACCTATAATAATCTATCATTATATAACATAAAAAGTACATAGGAATAATGCAACACTATCACATGACTAATCACATGACTATTGTTCTAGAATATTCCATGAAAATTGACCCCTTAAAATAATGCCAAGATGACCCCGGGCTGAAATAAAAAATGTGGAATAGACACCTGGACATCGGTCTCTTGTATTACACAAAACTTAAAGTTGACCCCCATTTGAAATAAAAAAATAGTGAATGCACCCCTAGGGATACTACCCCAACATCATACCAAATATAAAGTTTCCATCATTTAAGGCTTGGAAGAAAATGGTCGGACAAATTAGGGTTAAGAAGAATAATAATAAGAAACGGGACAAAAACATAAAGTCTCCAAAACTCCGTTTTGGCGACTTAATAATAATAATAATAATAATGATAATAAGAAACGGGACAAAAACATAAAGTCTCCAAAACTCCGTTTTGGCGACTTAATAATAATAATAATAAGAAACGGGACAAAAACATAAAGTCTCCAAAACTCCGTTTTGGCGACTTAATAATAATAATAAGAAACGGGAAAAAAACATAAAGTCCCCAAAACTCCGTTTTGGCGACTTAATAAAAAGAAACGGAGGAAAAGCAATATGTCACCCGACATTGTCGATCGGGTGTCATAATAATAAGAAAAAAAAGAAACGTAGAATAACAATATGTCACCCCAACTCCGTTGAGGGTGCCATAATAATAATAATAAAAAGAAACGGAGGAAAAGCAATATGTCACCCGACATTGTCGATCGGGTGACATAATAACTAGATTTGCCATTGCAAGCAAAAGCGAATGGCACCTTTCCCCCATTGGCAGCCGAGTGGCATCCAGTTAGAAAAGTCAAAGAGTGCATCTACACATGCAAATTATCATTTTTGTAAAGTTTCATTAAGGTTGGAGCATTTTGAAATTTTGGACATTTTGCTGTTTCCATGGTTACGGCGGCCATTTTGAAAATTCCAACTTCAAAATGCAACTCTGCCCATGCCATCACCATTTCTGTAAAGTTTCATCCAGTTTGCAGCATTTTGATTTTTTGGAAATTTTGGAAATTTTTGCTGTTTCCATGGTTACAGTGGATAATTCCAAAATTCTAGAAGCAGACATCTCATTGCCATATGTCATGTTATATATCAATACAGTTTCATTGACTTTGGTGAAATACTCTTTTAGAAAATGCTGATTTCATGCATTTTCCCATAGGGTCAATGTAAAACTTGCCCCCAGTTTCCATGACAACGGCGGCCATTTTGGACTATCCAAATATTATTAAAGTTTCGTGCAGTTGGGTCTTATAACGAAAGAGTTAGAATTTTTGATATTTAAGCTGTTTCTATGGTAACGGCAGCCATTTTGAAAATTCCAAAGTCAAACTGGAAATCAGTACATGCCAGTCACCATTCCTGTGGAGTTTCTTCCAGTTTGGAACACTGATTTTTTTCGCATTTTTGCTGTTTCCATGGAAACGGCGGCCATTTTTTACCCATTCCATAGCAAGGTGCACAACTTCACATGGGGTCCTCATTATAGTTGAGTTCCATGAACATTGGTCCGTTCAATTCTGAGAACTCGCTCGGAAAAAATGTGTGGAAGATAAATAAGAAAAAAAAAAGAATCGTAGAATAACAGTATCTGACCCCAACTCCGTTGAGGGTGCCATAAAAACTATATTTGGCATTGCAAGCAATAGCGGATGGCACCCTTCCCACATTGCCACTAAACTGCAGCCATTTTGAAAATTGAAAATAGTCATAGCACTTAAATGCATCACAACAAACCTGTCTGTAAATTTTCGGAAAATTTGAAACATTTTTATTTATCTTTTATTTTGCAGTTTCTTTGGCAACGGCGGCCATTTTCGAAATTCCGAAGTACAAAGTCTTATCTCCAATTGTCAGTACCAATTTATTATAAGTTTCATTTAGTTTAGACCATTTTGAAATTTTTGGATACTTTTCGATGTTTCCAAGGTAACGGTGTCCATTTTGATAATTTCAACAACAGTCGCAACATTGACTTATGCCATGTTATATATTCATGATGTTTCTTTGAGTTTGATCTTATATTCCTTTAGAAAATGCTGGTTTGATGTTTTTCCCATAGGGTCAATGTTAAACTTTTCTCAAGTTTCCATGGCAATGGCAGCCATTTTACAGAAGCTAAGTACTGTTGTACCTCAGGGCACCACTGCCAACATTTGCATAAAGTTTCATTAGGTTGGCTCTTATAACAAAAGATTTAGAATTTCAATTTTTTTCACATTTTTGCAGTTTCCATGGTAACGGCGGCCATTTTGTACCATTCCAATGTCTCTTGCACAACTTCACATGGCGGTTCATATTATGGTATAGTTCCATCGACATTGGTCTGACCAATTCCGAGAAATAGCGTGGACAAAATATGTGGAAGAATAAAAATAAGACAAAAAAGAACGGAACAATAACAATATGTCACCCCAACTCCGTTGAGGGTGCCATAATAATAAGAAAAAAAAAGAAACGAACAATAACAATATGTCACCCCAACTCCGTTGAGGGTGCCATAATAAAAAAAAAAGAAACGTAGAATAACACTATTATTAAATTTATAATTAAGATCCATTTATTACATCGGTGATCCGTTTATTTGGCAATCGCCAATGGCAGTCATCAGGGTTTAAGAACATTTGTTGTTCGACCTGTTAGTCAAATGCGTTTTGTTAAAATATACTTTTTCACTTTGTTGGTCTTTTGGAAGATGTTGTTTGTGCTGTATTTAGACCCTCGAACAAGATATATATATATATATATATATATATATATTTGACTAACAGGTCGAACAACTGATGTTCTTAAACCCTGCTGACTGCCATTGGCGATTGCCAAATAAACGGATCACCAGATGTTACATGGATCTTAATTATTAATTTTAATACCAAACAGAAAACAATAAACTTGCGAAAATGAATGATTTATTTCCGAAAAGAACATTTAACATGGATAAAATGTAAATTATGTAAATATGTTTTATATTATACCTAGAGTTGGAATATGTTACATTCACCTTGTCCGTTCGTGCAAAACACATTTCCGTCACAGTTTTTTATGATGATATATCCTTAACACATATTACAATCCAAATTCATTTGTTCAGAAAGAGATGCCCTGAACACTCTGCTGGGTACCTTTAACAGACTCGACATAAATTTGTACTGCCATTTTGTCATGCCTGCGACGAAAATCCCAGTATGTGAGACATACACATTACTATCCGGCGGCGGCAGCGTAAACTATTTGTATAAAGCTTAATATTTCAGAAGGTAGAAGATCTGGATTCTTCATAGCTTTTATTCAAATACCTTATGTTACGAAGTTTCCGTCTGTCATATGTCCGTTGTCCTTGACCTCATTTTCATGGTTCATCAACTATCTGAAAACAAATTTCAGTTATTTTGTTATGTGTATTTCTCACTTATGAGTAGTAGGATAACTATATTTGGTAAATGGGTTCCTTGCAACCCATACATGTCAGTCAGACAGGGTTCACCTGACCTCGACCTCATTTCATGGATCAGTGATCAAGTTTAAAGTTACATGATTAGGTCTGTTTCTCAGATACTATAATCAGAAGGTCAGTTATATATGTGGTGTATGGAAGGATTGTAAGGGGTACATGTCAGTCTAGCAGGTTTCATCTGACCTCGACCTCATTTTCATGGTTCATTGGTCAATGTTAGGTTTTTGTGTTTTGGTCAGTTTTCCAAATACTAATATAATGTAGCAATAGGTCAGCTATGTTAGGTGTAATGGAACAATTGCAAGATGTACATGTCTGTCTGGCAGGTATTATTTGACCTTGACCTCATTTTCATGGTTCATTGGTCAATGATAAGTTTTCTTAATTTTGTCAGTTTATCAGATACTATAAGTCTAAGCAACAGGTCAACTATATTTGTTGTATGGAATGATTGTAAGGTGTACATGTCTGTCTGGCCTGGTTCATCTGACCAAGACCTCATTTTTGATAATTTTAAGTTTATGTGATACTTGTAGTAAACCCTTCCTGTTACAGACTTTCAACATAAATTCAATGATAAGTAAAACAGGCGAGACATTTGAGCGTGTGCACTCTTGTTGTACTTATGAATTGTGAAGTAATTGCAGGTCTCCCCGTTTATGCAAGGTATAACAAATTGACAAATAATTAGATGACCATTTGTCCAAAGGAAGGTGTCACAGAAAAAAAATTAAAATTGCCCTTCAACATGTTCGTGACGTCATAATTATTTGCCCTATGACTATTTGATATTTTTGGGGCCAGAAGGAATTTTTGCCTAATGCCTATTCATTTTCATCTGTTGCTATACGCATGCTTTTATTCAGTGGATACGATATTCATTTTCAAAATCCTAATCCCACAAAATCAAATGGTAATCCCCTTTCCTTTCAACTTTATACCTACATGTACTAATTCTGTACCTTTGTCTTCGGGTCAAATCCTCTTGCCCCCTGGTTTCGTTCAAGCACATACATGACATACAGTGTATATCAAGTTTAGCTTCTACCATGTCTACAGACAGACAGACCCCTCATCAGGGAAATGTTCAACTTTAGTGAGAATTTCTCTTCACAATCGATATAGATTTTTGTTTGGGTGGTCGAACTTTTGAAATTGTGTTTAAAGCGGGGTCATTAGGCCTATGTGGTTGATAAAGTTAAAGGGGGAGGGGGTTCCAACAAAACTTTTAAAAGTGAAAAATTTGAACCGACCCCCTCAGCTGATAAATAATGACCGTTCCCCAAGTTAAGCTTCTACAGACCCCTTATCTGGGAAATGCCCTACTATAAAGAGAATTTTTCCTCGTGAAAGATTCCAGTTGTCATTGTTTAAATCCGACTTAAAACATATAAAAAGCATTCAAAGACCTTGCTGTCACATGGTTATTCGACTGGTCCACTGAGACCCAATTTCACTGACGGCTTGAAATGTATGCATATATACTAATTCTTACCTTTTCTTTGATGCTAAATATCCAAAAGAAATGATAAAATGTCCTGCTGAGATACGATGACTTAATATAAATAAACAACTCCATCAAATTTCACGGAGCTGAATTTCCGGATTATATGAATAGAACATCTCACGTGTCCAGGCCAGTCCCACACAAAACAATTTGAGTCACAGGTGTAAAGTTAAGATTTTTGCAACAGAAACATCAGTTCAGCGATACAGGCCTACTTTAATATGATTGTGTTTCGTGTCAACCCCTGCCATGAGCCAGTAAATATTTTTTTTGTTATAAAATGAGAAAACCCCATACTGTATAGTCGGCTGTAAAAGGGCCCAACATGTTTATATTGCAATACTATTCAAAAACCTTTAAAGACATCATAATTATTTGCTTTTGTTCTGTTGATTGATAGTGGTTTTATGGACAGGAATAAGATGAAATATGTATAGTTCTGTTCAACAGTTTTACGGTTGATCAGTTGTAGTTGGTTGTTTGAAGTCCAAAGTATGCTGCATATTTAACTTTGTACATCTATTTCAGGTCTGCAACCAATATAAAAATAAGAAGATGTGGTATGATTGCCAATGAGACCACTATCCACCATAGTTCAAATGAAGTGAATGTAAGCAATTATAGGCAACCATAAAATGAGAAAAAAAACGGCTGTGAAAGGCCCCGACACTAAAAGTATGCAACAAGTCAATTGAAAAAAGTAATGGCATATTTTACAACAAAACAACAGGTTTGGAAAACCCCCAAATGAGGGATATCCCTTAAATGAGGGACTGTCCATCAGACAAGGTGTTATTTTGCTGTTGTAGAAAAGGAAAAAGAAAATGTAGCCTTTTTAACTTAAAAGGGGGAAAATTCATTATATTTGGAACAATTTTTCTAAAAGAGGGATCCACTTATTTTCAATAAAAAAGACGATTGAAGTCCATGAATATTCCAAAATGTGTACAAACCCGACGTCAAATGTTGATACTGTTCTACTTCAATGATTGTAGGATATCAAATTAGATGACGGTCAGTAAATTACAATCCAGAAACAAATTAATTGCAATGGTGAATGGAAGGTCAATGGAATTCTTTCCCGCGTAAATGTCATTCGTTAAACGGGATATACCATTTTTAGGGCTATACTGTCGTTCATATTAAGGTTATTTTGACACAGTAAAATGAAATATAAATGTCAACTATATATATAATGGTTTTGAATGTATTTACTTTATCAGAAAAATGATTTATTTCTCGCAAACAACGCTAAATAATATACATTACCTCGACTCTGAATCTAAAAAACCCTAAAATATAATGGTACATGGAATCGTCCGAAACAGGTTTCCTAATATTGATAAAGGGGAAATAGGTAGATTCAGAATTGTGCACAAAGAAATAAGATTAGAGATAAAGCCCTATGTAAATCGAAAACTAAAAAACACCCGAATTGAATCATCGTTTATCAAATTTGCTTGCATAAGAACCTTGAAGTTGAAACTACGAACGATTACGTGTATCCTGTCAACCCCTTAAAAAATAATACTGTCTTCTTGACTACTTCCGCGCGCCACTGACTTAATTTTTAATATATTGTTATAGAGTATGTTAATAACGTTCAATGTCATTTGTGTAAGCATGCACGAACAAAGGAATCAAAGAAAATAACAGCATGAATTCCATGCGTGTAAAACAGTGAGTACCTTTCGGTATACACAATAAAGAGATTGAGAAATAAGGATAGAATCAAATTATATAACAACCCTCTGTTATCTCTTGATTTTGTTGATTATACGTGATTTTATGATAATTACAGTGGTCGTTAATCTTTAGCAGCCGGCAATGGATATTTCAGCGAAATGGCAGCATATTTGAGCGATAAAAAGGATGTTTGAGCGCCAAAGTATAGGACATTTGAGCGCCGGAATGTTAGGACATTTGAGCGAAAATAAAAATAAGCATAGGACATTTCAGCGAAAAAAAAAATTAAGAATGATGAAGGAGTACCTCTTCCGTTCTCCAGATATTATCTATTACCCTGCTCACCACGAGGAGATGGAAGTAGGTTTTCGAGCAGGATATAGTTAATAATGTGGAGTTTATAATGCACAAAGTTTAAAATTTCTTTTAATTGTAAAAAATACAACCCAAAGCACTGTCATAAAACTCATAACCCGGCAATGGCGTTATTTACAAGTCAGTTTGGGATTGAAATTTATATCTCAGGCTTTGGACATAAAACCCTCGTTATTTCCTGCTGGCAGTGCCGCGAATGCAAGTCCATGAGATTCTATTCCTTCTCCTTGTCTGTTCGACTCTGAGGTGCATCACTATTCAAATTCCAAATTTTAATGTAAGTCACAGATTGTTATTTGACAAAGGTGTATAGGAAAGTATACATTGATGGGTGACTATGATAAACTTGCTCAATATATATAATAGGCATGAAATGATTCGGTCCATTGTTCTTACGTTTTGACGTAGATGGAACTGCGGCCAAGAGATAAGGTAGAAAAACGATTCGTCAAAGTCTATATACAAGGCTTGTCGGTAGGTAAAACGGTTAAGTAATCCTCGAAAAAAAAGTCTGCTTTTTCGTCTGGATCTATGAAAGCTATCACAAACACTCCTTTCAGCCATTTACTGATATCTAAATTTTACCTCTTGTATTGTTGACTTAATCCAACTTTCTGAATTACTCATGTAAAATCAAATAAAATATATTCATTTTAAAACTTACTATTTTTCTCTCTTTAATTCATATAAAAGCATCACATGAAATTGCGCACAAGCGTCCTATTTGAAAATCCAGATAAGGTTAATATTCCGGCGCTAAAATGTCCTATGATGTCGGCACTCAAATGACTCTATGCGCCTTTTTAATTTAGCTCAAATATCCTATGCCCTTAGCAACAAACAAATGAAATATTACTGATATGATTATAAATCGATTAAATGGTAGCTAATCTATCCATTTTGTGCAAAAACGCATACTTTCGACTGAATTAACTTTTTTTAATTTAAGGTAGCACTATAGGTACCTTATACTCAAATATAATCGTTGGCGTTTTCTAAGTAAAAGAGGTTTTATGCATACCACTTAAGTTTTTTAGCGTGACTGGAACCAACCTAAGATTTTACTAAGGAAATATTTAGTTTAAGATTTTTATGCATACCACTTAATTAAAAGGGCGGAGTTTCCTTATCTAAAATGTTTTCTAAGGAAAATCTTAGCTTAAGTAGCTTTATGCATACGGGCCCAGATATTTTATTGGATCTCGCATTCACAAATCAATTAAATCTGTCAGTGTATGGCCATCTACGTATACAATGTTTTTTGCTATATATATAAGTCTAAATTGAAACCAACGTTCAAACCTATGATTGCGTTGGATAAAACCGCAATTTTATACGTGTGCATGCAAAACAAATTTCTTGGTAGAGGGTCTAAATACAGCACTAACAACACTTTCCAAAAGACCAAAAAGTGAAAAAGTATATTTTAACAAAACGCATTTGACTAGCAGGTCGAACAACGGATGTTCTTAAACACTGCTGACTGCCATGGCGATTGCCAAGTTAACGGATCACCAGATGTAACAAAACGGATCTTAATCATTAATTTAATACCAAAAAGAAAACAATAAACTTGCGGAAAAGATAGTATATACCGCATACATGAGGTGCAAAAACTATATATATATATATATATATATATATATTCTAACACTGTTGGGTGTAATTTTCAGACATATATATATATAATTCGTATATGATTTGCATATCAACAATTATTTGAATTGGATTGGTCCGTTAGCATTTTTCCATTGGTTTACACTTCGATAAACCATGTTGATGAAGCTATTTTCGTAACCTTCATTGTGATCTATTCATGCGCGATACAGTTGCATGGATCAAGGGGTTCAAGCAAATTGAGATTGAAAAAAAAAACCAAATACATAACTGTTATTTCTATTCTAATGAATAATAAAAAGACATTAATTAATGCATTAAAGCTTGGAAAATGTATAAATGTACAATAAAATGAAATTCCGCGAAAAATCATGAATGAGCTTGGCGCATTATCTTCAGGGGAAAACTTGACGTCTCTCAAGATGAAGATTATTCTGTTTCTTGAACGCTTCAAATTTAAATACTATCTCATTAAAATGAAGTTTTTAGGAAGGTGTTATTTCATTTTAGATTCTTTCGCATTAATCGTATATTAATGGATTTCAGATAGTCAATATGGCGGCTTACTCCTTAGTTACGAAATGTCAATTGTGCATTTGATGGTAAATAAATGCCAATGTACCAAAAAATGTTAATTAAAAATTGCAAATGATTGGGTTAAAATTTTAGGATTAAACACATTTTTTCTAGAGGTTATTGATGTGTAAACTGGGTCGCTGACTCACAAACTTTACATAAAAGTCCGAAAGTTTGTGAGTTAACTGCCCCAGTTTACACATCAATAACCTCTAGAAAAAATGTGTTTAATCCTATAATAATTACTGTAAATAACAGCACAACAATGTTAAATCTGCAAATTTGCGGAAGAAAATTTTGTTCTTCCTTCGCCGGGATTCGAACTCATGCTATTGGGATATCGAGTCAATATCGCCTGCACTGTGTCCATCGCTCTAGACCACTCGGCCACCTAGACTAAACTAAAAATTCAGCTTTCGCTGGCCTAGTGTTACCTTTCTTCGTCAGTAGAATCTAGAGTTGTAACACAGTACATGATATATTAGGCATGAAGATGGAATTGATTGCAGATTAGTTAAATTATCTATCGTAAAGGATCGTAAGATGCAGTCACAGAAATAATTATATGATAAGTACGTCTAAACAAGTGACAACTCGACGACAGATCCATATATATATATATATATCATAGTACAAGGCGATTTGGTGCCACGATATCTCTGTAGCATGAGTTCGAATCGCGGCCAGGAAGAACAAAAAATTGCTTCCGCAAATTTACAGATCTAACATTATTGGGCTGTTATATAGACGAATTATGTATACAGTTTGTGTTTTCAACCTTGTTTCACCATCACTGGTGATCCGATGGATAACATCTGTCGTAGAGTTGTCACTGGTTCAGACGTACTTATAATATCTGCATCCTACATTAATTTGTAAGATCCTCTACGATAGATAATTCAGCTGATCTATAATATTCCATCTTCATGCCTTATATATCATGTACTGTGTTACGACGCGAGATAAAAACTGACGAGGAAAGGTAACACCCGGCCACCGAAAGCTTGATTTTTGTCGAGCCTAGGTGGTCGAGTGGTCTAGCGCGTCGGGCATAGTGCAAGGCGATTTAGTGCCATTATAACTCTGAAGCATGAGTTCGAGTCCCGGCCAGGGAAGAACAAAAAATTTGCTTCCGCAAATTTACAGATCTAACATTGTTGGGCTGTTATTTAGACGAATTATGTATACAGAATGTGTTTTCAGCCTTGTATCACCATCACTGGTGATCCGATGGATAAAATCTGTCGTAGAGTTGTCACTGGTTTAGACGTACTTATTATTTATATATAAGTCTAAAAATTTGCACAATTGACACCGACGAAGGCTATTTGTTAAGCCGAAATATTTGTCAACACGATTTAATAACAACATCTTCGTATAATACCATCTTATATTAGTATCGTTGTGCAAATTTTTAGACTGATATAATTTTTTCCTTATCTGCACAGTATCGTCTATTCTAGACGATCCGGTACATAGTAAATTTGCTGGTTGGTCCTTTTTATAGACTTCTATATATATAAATATAAGAACTATAACACATTCTAATATGACGTTCTTCTTTCGCTTTGGAAACAAAGCCATGCTCTAATTACAATAAAATATGGGCTGCACGTGATTGATGTCACAATTGAAATTACAACGTCAGTTGTATTTTGAACAACGCCGGAGATCGAAATGGACCTTTTTGTTGGTGTTGCTCGCTAGGAAATCAATTAAAATCATTCTAAAAGTAAGTTTACATATATATGTTATTTTTTTTATCGTGGAACTGTTGATTTTCTATAACGTTTTTGGTTCATCAAATCAAAATGGCTGCCTTTCGAACGTGTATTATAGGTCCGCTTCGAAGTACAAAAGTTCTAATTTTTCCTATCAGAATCGAAATAATTCTATCATACCATGCTTTATGCTAATTTTAACATGGGTAGGCATTATATTTGTCAATATTTTACACCTCGCTAACGCTCGGTATAAAGATATTGACAAATATAATGCCTACCCATGTTAAAATGAGCATAAAGTATGGCATGAAAGAATTATTTCTTAAATTTTCCATACGTTTCTGCCATTACGGCCTTCTTCACAGTTGGAAAGCAGGTCACGGTTTGACCCCAAATCTATCAGCAACAATAGGCGTCACGTGACCGTGAAAATTCAGCAAAACTACGGGTGAGACAAACCTCATTTTTACTCACTGAAGTACAACTGTCATGATAAAATCTTATTGATCAAAATAATCTTGAATATACATAGTTTTATCTCGTCAAAACTTACACATCATCTCAAAGTCCTTCATTCTTCATTTTATCTTCAAACTTGAAGTTTGTATGACAATTGTCAAGTTTCCTGATCGAAATATCTAAATATTTTCGAGGAAACTAAAAATGATGGGCTGAATTTAAATTTGATGAATCATCTCACTAAGAAAAACACTCGATATGAATATCTAAGCAGTAGAGTTTTGGATACGCAAACGTCAAGTTATTTTCAACAAAATGCAAAAAACCAGCAAAATGAATAAAAGGAGTTAACTTTACACAAATTAAGAAGAAAATAAATGAAATTCGATTTACCAGTATGTTATTATAATATTGAGAAGAGATACTTCCTACTTTCAGAGAAGGATTAGAGTAAAAATTAAAGACAAAAAAATGGTAAAAATTCAGAAACCTAGCTTAATATTGCTATAAATTAGCTCTGGCTGATGAAATTTACTTTGTAATTTTATAATGGGTTATGGGACCACTCTAAGGAGATTTTTAAATACTTCTAACAATGTTTAATGCAATAAAACATACTTTACACAATTTAAATAATCTTTCTGAAATAAAAATAATAAATAATACTGATATTTAAATTTTATATTCTATAAAACAGTGGTACCAAGAGAAAAATAATTTTTCAAAGTAATATAGCCTTTTAGCTCAACATCATGTTTCTTTGCTGAACAGTACTGTACTGCCTAGAAAATATCCTACAGAAAAAGGATAAGTTTACCAAAAATATTGACAGAAATTCTGTAAAAAAATAATACTTAAAATTATTTATAGTGACATAATTTTGAATTTTAAAATCATTATTATTGTAAAATTCAGTTATTACATGTAGATTAGCTAGCACAGCTAGTAGCCCTTAACAAATTTTTCAGGGTATTTTCTAGATTATGAAAGTAAACTTTGAAAAGCAAAATGAGGCTTCTACTCTTCAGATTGCTGTATTAGCTGGTATATATATTTGTAAAAAAAAAGTAGGCCCTATTGTATATTTTACCTTAAAAATTGGATATTTATATCACAAATGAAAGTTGTTGGGACATATATTGTGCCTTTTACCTAATGATCAATGGATTGTTAAATTTGACAGGAATAGTGTGCCATTGGAATAAGTTCAATTATGTAAGAAAAATTTTTATGAATTCAATTTCTTGTTTGACTTTATAAGCAGTTTTGCACTTTACTGTAGCTTATTTAGTAAAGAGATAACCATATAACCAAGGGTTTTAACTTATATTGAAATTATAAATATAATTAACTGACCTTCATTTCCTTTTTCATATGATATGTTTTCTCCAGAAATTTTCATTGCAAGTCATTTTCTCTTGCTATTTTTTGTGTTTTGTCCATCCAAAGGCTATCATTAATTTGTCAGATTTGTTTCCAGTATGAATGAAATATTCAAAGACGTACAGCTTCAAACTCAAGTTTCACTTTTCTAATGTGTAAATTTGCACAATGCACATGACCCTGACACATATTTTGTTAACGTTATATGACGTATGTTGAAAAAAAGAAAACAATGTCACCGTCAATTTGTGTAGGAGATCAAGAAGGGTTTTAGTTACTTTGAAATGGAGGTATCGTATGGAATTGTGAAAAACAACAGCCTTTAATCACAATTTCATTCATATCTCTAATAAAATCAGTATTTTAGAGTACTTTGGAAACAGGTACAATGAAAATAAGATGGACATTCACTGTTTTAACTAGAAACGCAGCCAAAACCAGCTACAAATTGGCATGACTGGTGGTCACTAAAATTGTCGTATTAGAGTAAAAAATTATGGCTTCATAATTGTGTAGAAATTTGAAATAGGTTACCAGGTTCATTTAAGATTTTTCCCGTCCTTTTCCGTATTTGGATACGCAAACGTCAAGTTATCTAAATTGATGTTTTTGGCGAACAAAAAAGATGGCTGATAATTTTTAGAACGGACAGGGTAAAGAAATAGCAAATAAAAGTTCAGGTCAGGGTCATGTCCATAGTGAAAGTTTACACATTGGAAAAGTGAACCAAAGATCATCTTTATTGCGTTTGAAACTGTACGTCTTAGAAAAAAATTGCATTCATACTGGAAACAAATCTGATAATTTAATGATAGCCTATGGATGGACAAAAACACAAAAAATAGCAATAGAAAATGTCTTGTAATGAAAATTTCTGGAGGAAAAAAGCATATGAAAAAGGAAATAAAGGGTAGTTAATTATACTTATAAGTTAGAAACCTTGCTTATTTGATTATCTCTTTATTAAATAAGCTACAGTAATAAATGCAAAACCTAGCTTATCAAGTCAAACAAGAAATTTAATTCATAAGTTAGAGATGTTTTCTTACAAAATTGAATTTATTCAAATGGCAAATTCTTGTCAAATTTAACAATCCATTGATCATTGTGTAAAGGGCGCAATATTTGTCCCACCAACTTTCATTTGTGATACAAATATCCAATTATTAAGGTAAAATAAACAATACTTTGTTCCGAAATATTTATACCAGCTGATACAGCAACCTGAAGAGAAGAAGCCCCATTTTGGTTTTTTTTTTTCAAAAAGTTTACTTTCATAATCTATAAAATACCCTGGTAATTTGGCAAGGGCTACTAGCTGTGCTAGCTAATCTAATAATTGAATTTTACAATAATAATGATTTTAGAATTCAAAATTATGTCACTTATGATTTTAAGTATTATTGTTTACAGAATTTCTGTCAATATTTTTGGTAAACTTATCCTTTTTCTGTCTCTACTTCAGGATATTTTCTAGGCAGTACTGTACTGTTCAACTAAGAAACATAGGCTTGAGTTAAAAGGCTTTTTTACTTTGAAGAAACTATTGTGACTCTCGGTCCCACTTTTTAGAATATAAAATATATGTATCAATGATCAGTACTATTTATTATTTTTATTTCAGAAAGCTTATTTATATTGTATAAAGCATGTTTTATTGCATTAAACATTGTTAGAAGTATAATATTTAAAAAAAAATTCTACTAGGAGTGATCCCATATCCCATTTTAAAAATTACAAAGAAAATTTCATCAGCCGGAGCTAATTTACATCAATTCAAGTATATTTCTAGGTGACATTTCTTAATTTTACCAGTTCTTTGTCTTTAATTTTACCTCTAATCCTTCTCTGAAAAGGAGGAAGTTTTCTTCTTAATATTATAATAACATAGTTGTAAATCGAATTTCATTTATTTTCTTCTTGATTTTTTAAGTATACTCCTTTTGTTCATTTTGCTGGGTTTTATTTTGACATGTGATATCAAGGGAGATAACCACTTGCACAAATCGGCAAAAAAACCACCGCTTCAGCCCATCATTTTTAGTTTCCTCGAAAAAAAATTTCGATCAGAGACTTGACAATTTTCACACAAACTTCAAGTCTGAAGATAAAATGAAGAAAAAAGGACTTTGAGTTGATGTGTAAGTTTTGAATGAGTTAAAACTATGTATATTCAAGATTATTTTGATCAATAAGTTTTTATCATGACAGTGGTATTGTAGTGAGTAAAAATGAGGTTTGTCTCATCCGTAGTTTTACTGAATTTTCACGGTCACGTGACTCTATTGTTGCTATTTACTGTCAAACCGTGACCTGCTTTCCAACTGCATAGTGTTGAGTCCATCAGGTTCTAAAGTTTTCAATTTTTTTATCCAAAAGGCTTCTTGAATGAAGAAGGCCGTAATGGCAGAAACGTATGGAAAATTGTGTTATAGTTTTTATTATACATTCAATAAGAGACTTTATATATAAACAGCAAACAGCATGGAATACACACAATTGCAATCTGTTGGAAACATAGAAAGTTGGAGTAGAAGACTGTTTAAGTGAAGAGAAAAGAAATGCCGCTACGGAGGTCACCTTTCATTTTTGGAAACATGTGATAGACTTAAAATTATACCAAAAGGATTTAATTTAAAATGGACATTAAACTTAGGTAAAGTGGACGCCAGTCATCAAGAAAATGTGAATAATATCTTAGAGGACTCTTCATATCAGTTAATCAAAGAAAGTATAAAGGTATGTGCTTCACAACTTCAAGAAGTTGATAACAATTTAACACAAATACACAATAAACATTTTAGGAATTGATATCTTACAAGAAATTCAACAGAATCATGAGAATGAACTGCATAAAATAGAAGACAAAATTAAAAGAATAAAGAACAAGAAAATCTCAGCAATAAATACTCGAAGCGAAGAATTACACAACGACAAAAGAACAACGATAAATAATCAAACTAGAACAAACCCGATAAAAGAGCGGAATATCGACATAATGAAAGACGGAACTGCTTTTTAGATGCATCTCAAAATATTTATTCGACACCCAAGAAGACATGAAGAAATACGTTATCAAATTTTGACAATATTTTTCAACAAACAAAAACTTTTACACGAAATTTATTGACGGTGATTTCGATATCCATATAAATAACATTTCAAAAACAAACTCCTCATCCTGGGCTACGGAAGCAGAAATTATAGCAGCTAGTGAAACATACTATGTTGATTTTTTTTTTATTAAAACTAAAGTCGGTCTCATAGCTGAATGGAAACAATATTCAAGAAATAAACATTGCAACCATGGCATGCCGTATATTACAATACTCCATGAAAACAATCATTTAAATATTCATAGACCATGTACATGCAATCCCGTTAGCAAACCTAATTTAGAAAAAGAAATAAATAACAAATTAAGAGACGAATCGAAAGTCAAAAGATAAAATTAATAAACAAAACAGCGACACAAAATGTGAAGTTATAAATAAATCATCAAAAGAACTAACACTTTATTGTCGAAAGGTTTCAAGTTCGTACCGACTAGAAGAAAAGTAGACATGGGAAAACTTATAGCCGATTTGAAAGAATGGGAAAGAAGAATGCGGCTTCGCGAATATTTTCTTGAAGAAAACGAGGAAAAAGAAAATTGCCAAAACGAATATTTTAAATTCAGGAAATCAAGTAATTTCACACCCTCGCCCGGAAGAGAACGATGGTTAGACGAATATGTGCAAACGATAAAAGATGAAATATTAAGTAGATTGACCCGACATTTTAAAATGAATATTACTACGGAAGAAGAAAAGGCAATGCGAGAACTGTTATACGATGAAATTGCAAAAGAAAAAATCATCCGGTAAGAACAATTATTAATTAATGGAAGGAACCACCCGACAGAAAAAATCACGGAAAAAGTGGAAAACGAGCTTTCGGAAAATGTTCGAAACTTGCCCACCTATATTAAAGACACAACAGATTTTTTAATTATATCCAAGTGTACCACGAAAAGAAGCACGAGAAGCATGTAAAACAGCATTAGAAAATCGATCTAATATATCAACCCCAACTGAAGATGTTCTAAAAATGATGGACTTAAGTCATTGAAAATAATAATTTCAGCTTTAACGGAAAACACTTTCTACAAACCGAAGGAACGGCTATTGGTTCCCATCTCGGTATGAATTATGCTTGTACTTACCTCGGACAATGGGAAGAAAATTTATTTTAAAACAGTAACTTACAGCCGTATTCATATTGGAGATATGTTGATGACATCTGGGGAATATGGGAACACGGTTTAGAAGAATTAAAAAAATTTCACGAATTGTCCAATAGTTTACATCCGCGAATTCAAACTGAAATGCGTTATTCAACTGAAAAAATCGAATTTCTAGATGTTTTTGTAGCCATAGAAAATGGAACACTAAAAAATGGATCTTAATACAAAATTCACAGATAAGCACCAGTACCTACATGTTTCGTCGAGCCATCCAAATTCTATCAAAAATGCTATACCTTATGGACTCGGTATTCGTATTAAAAGAATTTGCTCAACAAAAGAAAATTACAAAATAAGAAGAGAAGAGATAAAACCGCACCTGCGAAAACGGGATATAATAATTCGTCAACTGAAGATCAATTGAAAACAGTCGACATGTTAGACCGGGACGAACTTTTACAGTATAAAACAAAGAAAGAAAACAACAGAGTACCTTTAGTAATTACTTATTCCAAAGCGCTTCCAAATATACATTCAATTCTCAGAAAACATTTTAAAATTCTACATCAATCTAACAGACTAAAGAAAATATTCCCCGATCCGCCTATCGTAGCGTTCAAACGCGACAACAACATAACAGACATCTTAGTGCACAAGAAGCATAATTTATTATTTTATAAACAGAGTAATGGCTGTGGACCATGCGGGAAAAATTGTGCATTATGTTCATACATTAATGAAACCAAAGTATTCTGTGATAATACCGGAAAAGAATATAATATTCAGGGACAGATAGACTGTAAAACTGTGGGCGTAGTGTATGCAATTAACTGTAAAAAATGCGAAAAACTTGTATAATTATGTAGGACAAACAGGCAATTCACTTTATCAAAGGATGTTATTGAACTTTTCTAAAATAAGAACAAACAAAACAGACGATCCCGTAGCAAAAAACTTCATTCAACATAATCATTCGATAAAAAATCTAAAAGTTACTGCAATAGAAAAAGTATTTGGCACAGAAATTTACCGAAAAACTAAAGAAGCCTTTTGGATCAAAAAATTAAAAACTTTAGAACCTGATGGACTCAACACTATGTACGAACGATAGTAAAAATATTCATAACGCAAAAGAAAAAAAAAACGCGGCAAATGAACGTCATAGTAGTAATTGTAACGTAATGTATCCAAGCGATGTAATTGTTGTTTCAATTTTGTAATTTATTCCAATGAAGAAGGCCGTAATGGCAGAAATGTATGGAAAATTGTGTTATAGTTTTTATCATACATTCAATAAGAGACTTTATATATATAAACGCCTGAAAAGTGTACAAAACAACACCAGTAACAAAAAAAAGAAAACTATAAATGTAATTATTTATAAATATTTCGGATAACAGATATCCTTCATCAGTATGATTATGATCATGGATGTCAAATGAATCATATAATCTACTTTGATTAAACTATAACAATCTTGTAATTTATACAATAAAACAGTTAAACCGAACATCATAGTTTAGACGCTTGTACAATTCTAAAAATTTTAAACATGACATAAGTTATATAGCTATTTACAACAGAGACTGCAAAGATATGCTTCACATAAAAATAGTAATGTGCGATATGAACTGGCACAATTCTAAAATTTAAAAGGTGACGACAGTTACGATGTTACAAGAACGATTGCGGGAATAAACATTCCAAATAAACAGCACTGACCGATCTAAGTTTGTAAATATTTCAAATTTGACAACGGTAGAGTAATTACAACAGAGGCTGCGTATTTAAACATCCCAAATAAATAGCAGTTAAAAAATATAATAAATTTCGTTTAAGGTTAAATAGTTGAACGTGACTGGGTACTTTTACATCCCTCCAAAATGAATAGAACCAAGCAATTTTAACTGATATAATTACAATTTTTTTTTAGAGTTGAGTAAGGTAAAGAAATAGAAGCAGAGACTGTAGTTAAAGTAATAGAATTTTCCCAAAAATGTAAAGCATTGCGCGAATTGAACTACATCTTTCATTTATCCCATTTGGTGTCAAAGTTTTTAATTTTCTTATCCAAAATCTTTCCCGAGTGAGTCTATCCTCCCTAGACCAAGCAGTGTTGTGGTCAATGATTGTAATGGTCATTCGATTTAGATCTGCCTTAGTGTGGCCAGTAGATCTCAAATGTCGACTGAGGGGGAGGTCTGGCTTGCATTGGTAGTCGCTACGATGGCCGTTCATTCGTTTGTGAAATGGCTGTTCTGACTCGCCAACATACTGTTTACCACATTTACACTGTAGAAGATACACAGCATTTGTTGTCTTGCAATTAACATTGCAAAATATGGTGTATTCTGTACCGGTGGAGTGACTGTTAAAAGTCTGGGTATTCAGTATCTGTTTGCAAGTCAGACATCGTTTGTTTCCGCAACTCTTGCAAGAGCCCACAGAAGAAGAGCCTGCTTTAGAGGATAAATCAGCTCTCACCAGCAAGTCTTTAAGGCTTTTGGGCCTACGGAAAGCCAGTACAGGTGGCTCGGGAAAGATATTGCATAGTTTAGGATGTTTTTGATTTCTTTCCAATTCTCGCGGATTAGGTGTGATAAGTTGTTAAATTTGGGATGGTATGTCAACACAAAAGGCACCCTCTTGTTGACCTTTTTGTCTTTATATTGTAAAAGTTCATCTCGGCTGATGTTGTTAGCACGAGAGAAACCTTTATCAATGTCTTTTCTTTTGTAGCCCCGATGTTTTAGGTGACCGCGAAGTTCTTGCAGTCGTCTTTTTGCAGTATCGTTGGTGGAGCAAATCCGTTTTATTCGTATGGCCTGGCTGTAGGGAATGCTCTTGGTGCAATGCTTAGGAACTCTCGCAACACCTTACATCCACCAACTGAATGTCTAATCCAGCTTCTAACTTTTGTGCCTTTTGTGTTGACCTACCATCCCAAATTTGACAACTTATCACACCTAATCCGCGAAAATTGGAAAGAAATCGAAAAACATCCTAAACTATCCAAGATCTTTCCCGAGCCACCTGTACTGACTTTCCGTAGGCCCAAAAGCCTTAAAGACTTGCTGGTGAGAGCTGATTTATCCTCTAAAGCAGGCTCTTCTTCTGTAGGCTCTTGCAAGGGTTGTGGAAACAAACGATGTCTGACTTGCAAACAAATACTGAATACCCAGCCTTTTAACAGTCACTCCACCGGTACAGAATACACCATATTTTGCAATGTTAATTGCAAGACAACAAATGCTGTGTATCTTCTACAGTGTAAATGTGGTAAACAGTATGTTGGCGAGTCAGAACAGCCATTTCACAAACGAATGAACGGCCATCGTAGCGACTGGCCACACTAAGGCAGATCTAAATCGAATGACCATTACAATCATTGACCACAACACTGCTTGGTCTAGGGAGGATAGACTCACTCGGGAAAGATTTTGGATAAGAAAATTAAAAACTTTGACACCAAATGGGATAAATTAAAAGATGTAGTTCGAATTCGCGCAATGCTTTACATTAGGGTTCTATTACTTATAACTACAGTCTCTGCTTCTATTTCTTTACCTTACTCAACTCTAAAAACAATTTGTAATTATATCAGTTAAAATTGCTTGGTTCTATTCATTTTGGAGGGATGTAAAAGTACCCAGTCACGTTCAACTATTTAACCTTAGTCGAAATTTATTATTATATTTTTTAACTGCTATTTATTTGGGATGTTTAAATACGCAGCCTCTGTTGTAATTACTCTACAGTTGTCAAATTTGAAATATTTACAAACTTAGATCGGTCAGTGCTGTTTATTTGGAATGTTTATTCACGCAATCGTTCTTGTAACATCGTAACTGTCGTCACCTTTTAAATTTTAGAATTTTGCCAGTTCATATCGCACATTACTATTTTTATGTGAAGCATATCTTTGCAGTCTCTGTTGTAAATAGCTATATAACTTATGTCATGTTTAAAATTTTTAGAATTGTACAAGCGTCTTAACTATGATGTTCGGTTTAACTGTTTTATTGTATAAATTTCAAGATTGTTATAGTTTAATCAAAGTAGATTATATGATTCATTTGACATCCATGATCATAATCATACTGATGAAGGATATCTGTTAACCGAAATATTTATAAATAACTACATTTATAGTTTTCTTTTTTTGTTATTGGTGTTGTTTTGTACCCTTTTCAGGCGTTTATATAATTTATTTATTGTGTACATGTATCGTTACTCGTAACGATCCAGCGCCCTCGTTGGAGAGATCGTTGACTAGTATTCAGACTTTTTATATATATATACAAAAAATTTCCTTACGCAAATTTACAGATCTAACATTGTTGGACTGTTGTTTAGACGAATTATTATTATTATATATATATATACATGGTTTTCTGGAAAATGTTGTTTGTGCTGTATTTAGACCCCTCTACCAAGAAATTTGTTTTGCATGCACACGTATAAAAATTGCGGTTTTTATCCAACGCAATCATAAATTTGAACGTTGTTTTAATTTAGACTTATATATATATATATATATATATAAGTCTATAAAAAGGACCAACCAGCTTTAATATGTACCGGATCGTTTAGAATAGACGATACTACGCAGATGAGGAAAAAAATATATAAGTCTAAAGATTTGCACAACGGTACTAATATAAGATGGTAATATAAGAAGATGATGTTATAAAATCGTGTTGACAAATATTGCGGCCTTACAAATAGCCTACGTCAGTGTCAATAATTTTAACCATACTAATTGTATGTGTAAAATAGCTCAATAATACAGGTAAGTTTTGGTCTAGTGATTTAATCCCAAATCTTGAACATCATAATATAAACAAAACTCGATATTCAATAAACGTGACTGTATATATACATCCCAAAATGGATGTAAAATAAAATTGCTAGTATTTCTTAGTGATGCCGTTTAGATGATGTACATTTAGTTCCTTTATCCAAAAGCTTTCCCGAACCTGTCGCTGGGCATCACTCCAGTGAATGTTCTGTTCAATCACTAGGATTTTCATGCAGTTAAAGTCATCAAGTTTATGACCCGACTGTCTGAAATGCTTACCAACTGGAAGAAGTGGCTTCTTAGAGATATCACTCCTATGGCCATTGAGGCGTTTGTGGAAAGGCTGCTTTGACTCACCAACATATTGGAGGCCACAAACCGAACATTCTAGAATGCCTTTTTTCTACAGAACAAATGGTATATACCCATATCCTCTTATTTACAGAAAACAACGTCATCAGTTAAAGGCTATATTACAGAACACTTGATGTACTATGATTTCTATTTAATCCCTCCCGACAGAGATTAGCATTTGCAAATTTAAGTCAAAGAACCCTTTTCATTTTTGCAATCGTTTTTATGAAAAGATAAAGAAAAACAAAACCAGTTTTACAACGTACAATATAAAAATGTACTATTTCAAGGAAATAAATAAATTTTAATACACAATACAAATAATTTTGTTATTTCGACGAAGGCTTTATCACGGTTAAATCACAACCTTTTTCGGTGTGTTATTTTTTTTTTTTTTTTTTTTGTATATTTATTAAAACTCAATTGAATCACTTGTCGAGGACAAACAATACTGATGCAACAATTGCGATGATGGCAGCAATGATGACAAAAGAAAACGCAAAATTAATATTGTCCACTTGTGAACTTCCAAACTCAAAACTTGTTATTTTTGCTCCATAAATACACACCCCAAGTAGGATAAATGCCGCTGAAAAAAAGAAAAACATCGTTGATATGAACAATCATAAAATTATCGGTCCTTGACTGTATTTTTAAGTCTTTACAATAATATCATAATTTCAATTACTAAGCAACGAATTACAGTATTTAAAGGAATAATGTATCTGTTCATTTAATGTATTTTCATTACATACGCCTTTGTATGTTTATAATCATAATATGATATTGTCTATTAATTGAAAGTTTTAATGAAAATAATTGTTTTGGTTTAAATACCTTCCAATTATGTTAATTACCTGCCGCTGCTAGACATCCAATGCCAACAAATTTGAGAACCGGTTTATCTTTTAAGACAAACAATTTGAGGATTACAGCAACAACAGCAGCCAGTAGACACCAAAACCAAGTATTTCCATAGCTTGAACGGCTTTGAACCATGCTTTTAATAGATAAACAAAAAAGCATTTAAATAAATGTGCATAAATTCCATATTCCGGCATTACTCTAAAATGGCGGAAATTGAATATCAATAAAATGTTTGATAATGAGTCAGATCAAGATACCTTGAAGATATTTTTGTCACTGGTAATGATAGGGATTGTATTTTTCAATAAATACTAAAAACTTGTCAAAAATTGCCCATTTGACTGATCCATCTGTAAGCAGAGATATCACCAGAAATATGATACGTTGTTTAGTAGTACCTTTAAGCATATACAGAAAGCTTCCATACTTTGATTTTCGTTTGATATTGAAGACTAATTTATAGGCACCATGTCTGTTTGAAAATAACTTTGTCTGGGAAACAAATACAAGGGAATTTTTGTTTTACGACTCTCAAAAAATACCATACAGAAAATCAGCGTTGTTACTTAAAGTCATATGAAACGAGTGACTGGTGAAAAATAATGTTAATCCAATTCTTGAACCAATGCATGCATATATCATAAACTTAGTCTTCTGTGTACGATTTTATCATGTTTTACGCATCCATATCGTATAATCGTCAAAAACATATTTCACTCGGTCTGGCAGCTAATTAATTGTCGTGTTTTGAAGCCGAAGTTTACCGATTGTCAACTTAGAAAACAATCAACAAAGAAGCATGTATATTGAGGTAAAAAGTAAAATCACAAAAATACTGAACTCCGAGGAAAATTAAAACGGAAAGTCCCTAATCAAATGGCAAAATCAAATGATAAAACACATCAAACGAATGGACAACAACTGTCATATTCCTGACTTGGTACAGGCATTTTCAAATGTAGAAAATGGTGGATTGAACCTGGTTTTATAGCACATGTATAACATGTACAATAAGATTTAGTTTATTTCGATGACAGAGCGATGCGTATTGCGATCACCGGATTTTTACGAGAAAGGTCACGCTGAGGTCACTGCATACGGAAAACATGTCGGCGAATTATTGTCTGGGAAGCCATTAAATCAAAAAAAGTAATTTTCTTCTAAATTTGGACAAATTAAAGAATTTTCTTGAGAAAAGAGTATATGTTTATAAGTTTTATAATAAAAACTAGCCATTTATATATATAGTTATAAAAACATATGCATCAATTTTTTTTAATTTGAAGTTTCATATGACTTTAAATATTTTAGTTGCAAGAACTCAAATTGGCATAATTTGAAAGAATTATACTTAAAACATGATGAGATCATCAAAATACAAAATTATTTCTCATTGACGACTTCTGTAATACTATAGATCCGAGATTGGTATTTCATCAAATCTCCATAAAGTGCGCTAAATGTTTTATGTAGTGTATGTGTACAGGACGAGATACTGATTTGATGTTGCAGGAAATGATATAACTTTATTTTGTTATCATTTTTCTCATAAAAAATGTGTATTGTTCAAATAAAGTCTCAAACCCGACTCTCCTTTTATACTTAACATTACTTACATTCCAAATCAAAATCTCCCAGTGATCCACATTCTGTATTACCAGAAGTTGTTAAACAGTATCTCCAAAGTCCTACGTTAATTTCATAACCAGTTCCACTACCAGTAGACCAGTATGGAAAAATGAAACCAATTAAATCGAAAACTGCAGCTACAATTGTCAAAACAAAGCCAACAAACGTTAGAAGGTTTATTCCAGCAACTTCCATTGTAAAATCTCTAACACCTTAATCTGAAATCTGTCTAAATATCTATACAATTGGTTAAATATTAGGAGTGTGTTATATTAACAATATGAAGCGGGTTTTTATGTACTGAGAAAGCTAGCTAAGCGACGCACAATGTAATCAATTTCTGCAAGATTGGGTTATTCAAACTCTTTTTAAACCTTGCTTTATCTATTCAATCAGTAATAATGATTGTGAACGTAACAACTTGAAGTCGTGGTCACACAAAAAAAGACACTGTGCAGATTGTGTTACGTCCGCAATTAGGTTAGGCATTTAAGTACAGCTCTTTATAAGAACCAGGCAGAGTGCCATATACATGTGATATATGAAGGTATTCAGATTTTATCTATAATTGGCCTAGTAGAAGCAGTAAGTGAATACTGCTAAAAAATAATTTTGAGTGGGAAAATATGAGTGGTTGCCATGGTAACGAACACTCTATTTTTGGTTGTTAAGCGTGGTAAAATCTTTTAAAAATCAGCTAAATCACCACAATTCAGAGCCTGATTATGAATAGAATCATGAGTTTTCATAAATGTTCATATGTAACATCGATACAACTTGGTTTAAGCTTCATTTTAGTGAAGATTGCATGTCAACCAAATTTGTAAATTTTTGAAAAATTTTGCCAAAAATGCATATTTTCAACTTTTCTGAAATTGGGATTTTATGAAATTATCAAATTTTCTCTGGTGTTTTTCAGAAAAGTGCAAATGTGTACAGAATAGTTAGCACTGTAGTTATGAAGTTTGGATACTACTTTACCAAATTAAATAGAAAATGTGTGGGACTTTTTTAGTTTTATCACCATAGCAACCGATTTTTTCCTTGGAAACGGATTTATTATTTGCAGAATATTGCAGTTTAAGAGCTTAAATGTCCTGAATTGTTTCATAACCGATAAGAAAATGCATAAAAGCTAACGCTAACTCTAAATCACCATTGTTAAGAGTTGCTGACTTCAATAGTTACCACAGAAACACATATTATCTATAGCAACATCCATTCAAAAACTGCATAAATAGAAATTTATGTAAAAAAAATACATAAATAGAAGGTGTATATATTAAAATTTGAATACGACTGCATGCTTTGTTTACTCACAGTCTTGTCTGTTCTTTTCATAAGGTTCAACAAATGTAATATATAATGTAACATTGGGGTTAGAAGGTGGGGGAAAAAAGGGGGTAGGTCTATTTTTTTAAATATCATACATGTAGATTCTTGAAAAGAAAACATTTGGTCGGAGAGCCTGATTATATAAAGAATCAAATTTTTTTCAGAAATTTCATATATAACATCGATATAACTTGGTTTTAGCTTCAGAGCTTAGTTAAGGTAGTTCGCTTGTCATGTTTTGGGATTTTGTCAGATTTTCGGAAACCTCTGGTTTTATTCATTTGAATGCCTTTAAAAATGGCCATTGACCCCATTTTCTTTTTATAAATCTTTTACATGTGTAATGATAAGTCTTATAAAATTTCGATTATTCTTTAATAGTTTTTGAGAATGTAAACTTGTCAATGATAAAGCTGTGAAAAGTCAAGAGAGAATATTTTCCCGCCAAAATTTCAATGGGTAATATCTCGAAAACAAGCACATTGACCTGTATATTTTTTGTTTACTCTTTAGATTCCTTTAGTGATCCCCTATCGATATTAACTAGTGTTTTGAAAAGTTAATTAATTTGAAACTGAGAAACGAACTTCCTTAAGATTGCAGTTCAACCCGACTGTTAGATTTTTTGTTAAAATATACAAACAAAAAAAAACACATATTTTCTTTTTTCTGAATCATGGAGTTTTGTGAAATTATCAAATTTTCTCATGTGTTTTTTTTTTTTTATTGAAAAGTGCAAATAAGTAAAGCATAGCTAGCATTGTAGTAACAAAGTTTGAATACTACTTGACCAAAATAAATAGAATATTGCGTGGGGCTCTCTTGAATTTGATCACTATATTAATGTATTTGTCCCTTGGAAATAGAGTTTTTATTTGTTGAATTCTGCAGTATAGGGAATTCAATGTTCTCAATTGTTTCCAAACCTTTATGAAAATACATAAAATCATATATACACTCTAAATCTAAACTACAACGGTTAAGTATTATTACAACAGTTGTCATGGTAACAAATATCACCCATAACAACATCCAATCAAAAATATATAATATAATTTTTACAAATACATATAATTATGCTAATAATTTTCATTTTTCTAATGGGAATATAACTGCATGCTTTAATCTATTTAACTCTCAGTCCTGTCTTTGCTCCTTGAGAAGACTCAACAAATTTGAATTTATACACTGTGGCATTTTGGGGGAGGAGTGGAGGTTTGGTAGTTTTTGTTTGAATCTTTCATAAATCCTTTTAAGGAAAATTGAGAGGTTTAGCTATAAAACCAGGTTTCATCTACCATTTTCTACATAAGAAAATACCTGTACCAAGTCAGTAATATATGACAGTTTTTATCCATTCGTTTGATGTGTTTGAGCTTTTGATTTTGTCATTTGCTTAGAGACTTTCTGTTTAGAATTGTCCTCAGTGTTCCGTATATTTGTTATTTTACTTTTTTCTACAACATTTGGTTTCAATCTGGTAATCTATAATTATTCATGAAATGTTACTAACAGATGACCGACTTCATGGGGATTGCAATAGCACATTCTAGCTTTTGTCAAGGTCCATATAATTTTTGAAAGTATTGCTTTGACAATATATGTCCTTTACAAATGGGAAGAAATTAAGAAATTTTGGAAAAATTCTAATTTTCCTAGCGCAATAATTCTCACAAATTTCAAACAGCAAGAGACTCAACTTGAAATCTCACTTATAAATATAAGCTTACAAACCAATAATAGAAACATTTGGTTTAAGCATTTTCAAACTGAAACTGAAGTGACAAGGACAGACAGATGGACGGACAGACCAAAACAAAACATATAAAGTCATGGTCTTTTAAGAACACTTTACACATAACAAAGGTAAAATTTCTTTGTTATTACTCAGGATAATGCAATGCTAAGGTGTACATTAACTACTGCACAGTTCAAATGTACTCATACCTTTGGGGGCTGATCCTAGACTTTGAAAGGGGTGTTATTCCATAAAATAAAAATAAACAGCTGCGCCATGAGCACATGTTACGCCCGTCGCTTTTTCAAAGAATAAATTTCAATAACTTCTCAATGTCATATCACAAATTCATGAAAAACTAAAGGGAGGTTATGTTAATATATATAAACCCAACACCAAAGTTCGGCCGTTAGATTTTCTTGTTTGAATTGTTTTACATTGTCATTTCTGGACCTTTTACAGCTGACTATGTGCATGGGCTTAAGCCCCAGTCCCACTAGACCACGATCGCACCACGCTCACCGCGATCTAAAATAAATTCAGATCGTGGTGAGGTCGCGGTATGAGCGGCATGAAAATATTATTTTTCATTGATTTCACGATGATACTACGTCCTCATTACGCTTCCACAACGATCCCGCTACGATTATACCACATTCTCACCACGCTTTCTCTACGATTATCATGATCTTACTACGCTCATCACGTTCTCACTACGACCATACCACGAGTTATACGATTGCAACACGATCTTACCACGCTTCTACTGCGATTATAGCCCGTTCTTACCACGATTATACCATGTATACTACGTTCATACCGCGATCTTACTACGTTCTCAGCAATAACGTCAACATCGTGTTCCATATAAATACTGTTCCATTCCTTATATTTCTGATTAATACTTAATTCTCGGAAACAACACAGTCATGCCACCAAAATCTACCAGAACGCGTGGGCGTGGTGGTAGGTGTAGGTGTAGAGGCAGAGGGAGGTCTGATAGTAACGAATCCTGATCTAGCAGAGATGTCGCACCGACCAATGCAACCTGAATCTTTTTCTTTTTTCAAGTTTTTTTATTGTCATATAAACCAACTCATACGATTTGTGACAAATTATATACAACCTATTGCTAGTCCATCAAGCTCAAATGACGATGTTTTAGTGAACGAAAGCAGGGATGACAGAGATGTGTCAAGCAGGGTTGAGCCGTTGGAGAAAAAAGACAAGAGGTCCAAATTACATACAGACAAACAAAAACTGGAGGGCTTTTATATATTTCATGTGAAAATGACAATTAGCATGATGGTCGTAGTAAGAACGTAGTCGGGTCGTAAGAAGAGCGTGATGAGGACAGCATGGACGTGCTATAATCGTACTATGGTCTTGAAAAGCTTGGTGTAAACGTGGTATAGTCGTAGTGGAAGCGTAGATGGGTCGCGGTGAGAACGTGCTGGTCGTAGTGAGGTCGTATAAACGTCGCTGTGAGATCGTAGCGCAGTCTCTCCGAATAGAATCCCGCTTTCGCTACGCTCTCGCTACGATGTAACAGCGACCTTTGCGATCTTACCACGACCTAACTGCGCTCTCACTACGCTTCTACTACGACCTGATTACGCCACGACCGCACCACGATTGTTTTGAACATGTTCAAAGATGACCACGTTTATCACGATCTTGAAGACCTCACCACGACCGTATTACGACCTTACTGCGATCTACACGATCGCACTACGATCGTCTAAATTTGTATTTTTTTCACAGATCGTAGTGTGATCGTAGCTTAGTGGGACTGCGATATAAGCTCATTGTTGAAGGCCGTTTGATCACCTATAGTTGTTAATTTCTGTGTCATGTTGGTCTCTTGAAGAGAGTTGTCTCATTAACAATTATTATACCACATCTTCTTTTTTAAATTCACAGAAAAGATAAAAAAAAATCTACATGGAAGTCGAAAAATATAATATGGTATGCATGACAGAACAAAATTCGATAGGGTTCCGCGGAACCCAGTGTCTCGCCTACTTTTGCTGTTAATCGCAGGCTCAACAAAAATGAGGAAAAAATTGATAAAAATATTCCTCTCTATACTATCCTTTGATTGTAAGTAGCTTCTGTCCAAGTTTGGTAAAAAACCAGGATAGTTTATGAATCTAATAAATGTTTTAAAAACTTGAACTGCAGACTGTATGTAATGTTAACTGGAAGAAAAACTAAGTCCATTTATAAGTAAAATACAGAAAAAATGGAACAAAATTTTAACAAAATTTCCTTCTAGATACTAGCTTTTAATCATAAACAAGCTTCTGTCCAAGTCTGGTACAAATCTAGGATGGTTTAAGAAAGTTGTTAAAATTTCAAAAACTTTAACCACAAAGTGAATGTAATGTTTCTTGGCAGAAAAACTAAGTCCATTTATAAGTAAAATACGGAAAAATGTAATTTTTTATATACAAAATTTACTTCTGGATACTATCTTATGATCATAAAGAAGCTTCTTTCCAAGTTTGGTAGAAATCCAGGATAGATTAAGAAAGTTATTAAAATTTCAAAAACTTTAACCACAGAGTGAATGTAATGTTTCTTGGCAGAAAAACTAAGTCCATTTATAAGTAAAATACGGAAAAAATGGATTTTTTTTACAAAATTTACTTCTGGATACTATCTTATGATCATAAAGAAGCTTCTTTCCAAGTTTGGTAGAAATCCAGGATAGTTCAAGAAAGTTATTAAAATTTCAAAAACTTTAACCACAGAGTGAATGTAATGTTTCTTGGCAGTCCATTTATAAGTAAAATATGGAAAAAAAAATGGAATTTTTTTTTTACAAAATTTACTTTTGAATATTATCTTATGATCATAAACAAGCTGCTGTCCAAGTTTGATAGAAATCCAGGATAGTTTAAGAAAGTTATTAAAATTTCAAAAACTTTAACCACAGAGTGAATATTTGTGGACGCCGCCGCCGCCGCCGACGCCGACGGGATGTAGGATCGCTATGTCTCGCTTTTTCGACAAAAGTCGAAGGCTCGACAAAAAAGGGCTCCAGAAAGGTTCTCATAAGATCAAATGGTCACTTTGAGAAATTTCTTTAGTTAACCATGCCTTTTAAGGCAAATTATACAGTTGACAGTGACACCAACAAAATTCAAACTTGAACTCTGTTTTGTGGTAATAAGCATTGTGTATACATGTTTCATAAGATTTGGTTGAGGCAAACTAAATTAGAAAATGGAAACCAACTTTGTGACGACTAATGTACTGACAGACATGGGTTAAACCTACTCCCCCTCCCCCAAATTGCGGTGCGGCCATAAAAGTGTTTATTTTAGTTTTTGCCCTTGTACCTTGAATCGATCAAATGTGTGCAATTCGCGGGACATTGGAAATTTGTTCTTTTATTTCACATTGGACACTAAAGTCTTGTATTCATTAATGATTACAACTTGTTTGGACTAGAAAGCATTGATAATTACAAAGAAAAATAAGATTGGTATGTACTGCGCTGTTTCTAGTGTTGCGGTTAATTGAATAAGACCATGTGTGGAATTTGTCTTCAAATTATTACTGTTATTAATCTTGTGATCATGCAGACATTCTCAGCTTAGTGGTTTCATTCCAAATCTCAGGACAGTCTTTAATAAAGGTTACAGAGACAGATACAGAAAATAGGGGCTTAATTCATGTAAAGGTTAAAAAAAACGTTGAGAATAGCAAAACGATTTTTTTGAAGATTCAACCTAAAGAAATGATACATTTTTACATGTTTACTTTCTTAAAGGAGAGGAAGGAGATTTCCGAAGAAGGATAAGAAGTGTGCTTCAGTTGTCCCACCCCCCAACAAACACACACACACACACAAAACAAGATATAATGTTGTCGGAATCATAAACTTATGAGATATATGTAGAACGATGCATAGTAAGGAATGATTCATAATTAATACAATTATTGTGCACAATAATTTTGATTTGATAATTTTGCCGGTAATAGCATAATTATTTTACCGGGATTAGCACAATTCCAAGTTAGCAGATGTATCTATTTGTCTATCTCGGGGATCCTGAATTCCAATTGCGGGATAGCAGTACAACAAAGGAGCTATTAAGGATATGTTAATAGCTATATATTAAGAGGATTCCATTATACTGCACTTCTGATATTAGCGATCACCAGTTGACTATTATTATTTTTTAAGTCACCACCAACTTAAAATTTGATTCAATTTGCCTGTCCGTCTATCCGTTCGTCCATCACACTTCAGTTTCAGTTTAGAAATGTTTTGGCCAAATGATTCTATTATTGGTTTGTAAGCTTAATATTATGTTACAGGTCAATTTTGTGATTTATGCTGGTAGAATAACATCTCAGACGGGTGTGTGCCCTAAGAAATTCAGAATTTTCTTACAATTGTTAAGGGCCATATCTATCATGCCTTACCATAAGCCAGGTTGGCCCGGCTATTGCAATCCCATGAAGTTCATCATCTGTTTACTTTCAAATATGGATTATAAGATGATGAACTCGAAACAAAGTCCGACCAAACGCAATTATCTTTTCAAGTGTCTACCTGTATGAAACATTTTAAAAAATCAACATACCCCCCTTTTTTTCCAAACCCCCCAACCCCAATGTTACATCATATATTACATTTATTGGACCATCTGAAGAGGGAAAAAAACAGACAAGACTGTGAGTGAAGCAAAGAATAAAGTCATATTCCAATTTGAAAATAAACACCCTCTATTTATGTATTTTTTTACATAAATTTCTATTTATGCAGTTTTTGAGTGGATGTTGCTATGGATAATATGTGTTTCCATGGTAACAATTGAAGTCAACAACACTTAACGATAGTAATTTAAAGTTTGCGTTAGCTTTTATTTATTTTCTTATTGGTTATGAAACAATTCAGGACATTTAAGCTCTTAAACTGCAATATTCTGCAAATAAAAACTCCGTTTCCTAGGAAAAAATCGGTTGTTATGGTGATAAAACTAAAGAAAATCCCACACATTTTTCTATTTAATTTGGTAAAGTAGTATCCAAACTTCATAACTACAGTGCTAACTATTCTGTACACATTTGCACTTTTCTGAAAAACACCAGAGAAAATTTGATAATTTCGCAAAAATCCCAATTTCAGAAAAGTTGAAAATATGCATTTTTTGGCAAAATTTTTCCAAAAAATTACAAATTTGGTTGACATGCAATCTTCACTAAAATGAAGCTTAAACCAAGTTGTATCAATGTTACATATGAACATTAATGAAAAATTCACTATTCTATTCATAATCAGACTCTGAATTGTGGTGATTTAGCTGATTTTTGAAAGATTTTACTACGCTTAACAACCAAAAAATAGAGTGTTCGTTACCATGGCAACCACTCATATTTTCCCACTCAAAATTATTTTTTGAGCAGTATTCATTTACTGCTTCTACTAGGCCCATTTTAGATAAAATCTGAAACCTTCATATATCGCACTCTGCCTGGTTCTTACAAAGAGCTGTACTTAATTTTCAAAAGATCAAATTCTTTTCAAAATCAATATACATATCACAATGTTTTCAATAAATTGAACAGTTTGGTTCTTATTGTATGTTCAAATTTTCAGAAAACGAACACAGGTTAAGGTTATATATAGTTGACTAGATGTGACATGTTTGAGATTATTGTATTGTTTCCAACATTAAATCCAAGTCATTTGACAGAGTAACTTTTAACTTGTCAGTGGTCTTTTTCTAAACGCAATTTAACCTTTTTGTCCAATTATATAATGATTAGACAATACTTTGAACTTTCATTAATACTTATCTTTGGCGTATTTTTTGCAATAATAATAAATCATGAAGTGAATGCTTTTTTTTGAAATATGAAGTTATTCTTTTTTTACGCATGTTTTCATATCTTTTAATATTGAACAAACTTTGATAAAAAAAAGAAGATAAATGGGTTACACCATGCTGAAACTAACATTGATCTAAAAGAATCATAATTAGCATTTTCATGTATTAAAGTTTATAACTGAATTTATTTAAACGTTTTTGGGATGAATCTATGAAAGGTTTGTATCTTTTTCAAGCATTTCCAAAATCATTTCTCTTTGATACATCCCGGTTCTAATATCACATATAACCTTCGACATATCTTTCAAGAAATTTTGTAAAGAGGCTTACGGTTTTGGAGCATATTTGATCCGCCTTGACTTTTAAGCAAACGCATATTTCAGATTGCTTCCGAGAACTGGTTTTTAGATAGTCACACTTAACTTGATCTAACTTTTAGAAAGCATGGAAAAGTATTTTGGGAGATGTGGCTTTTACGTCAGGACTCCGTTCCCCAATGAATGCATATGGAGTTAATGCAAATCTAAGAAAAATGTTTCTTATTTTGTTTGTCTAAACGCAAAAAAAAAGGATTGGTGGTTCGTGTAGCCTTGAGGAACGCGTTGCAGTTGCACGAAGCCTAGAGTAATGCGTTAAAGCTCCTTCACACTACTTACAACAACGTGTTGCAATATTGTACGTTTGGAGTTGTTCACGGTATAAACGAAATCCTCTACTTTTGTAAAGAACTCCTCTATTCCAGGAATTCAGAAATATGATCTAACCAGTAATATTTGCCCTTTCTTCAAAATTTCATACGAAGGGTACAGACACGAGGCAATTTCTGAATTATATCAAACGAAAATTTAGTGCCTGTTTCAGAGAAGTATGGTATGCAGAAATAAGTATTTTATATAAGTCTTCTGCGCGCTAGCCTGTCCCCTGACGCCATTCTGACGGAATTATAATCTGAATTTGATCGGTTATTTATAGATCAAAATATCGGTTGCTGATGCAAATAATCATATTAGTCCGTAATAAGGTTGACAGGCTTTTGTATGATACACGATCCCCACAGGAACTCGAATCCATCTCTGTTTCGCATTAACCTGTTACTCTAGCTTTCGCGAATAATGTGTAACACATTACTCTATGATACACAGACTTACTGTTACTCGTTGCTCTAGGGTATGTGAACCAACATCGCGTTACTCTATGGTACGCAAACAAGCTAAAACGCGTTTCTCTATAGCGAACTTGTCAACAATTGCATTGTGATCCGAAAGGCCCTTCATACATTTTTGAATTTTTTTCAACACCGATTCGGTAAAATATTGGTTAATACAGCAAAACTGAAGTAGCTGACAATGATTATTTTTTATCAACATGGAAATTTGTGTAGCAACATCATATACAATTTAATAAAAATCTACGAAAAAAATTTGGAGATTTGATTAACTTAAAACTTTATGTGCATTTTATACAAATGTTCATCTATTCAAAAGATTTCATTAAGATATGTTTCAGAAAATATTATTTAAAATTTTACTTTAAGTTTAACATGAAGTGTATGCTAAATATTTTAAAATATATTTGATATGCTCATTACATGCAACTATAACTTTACCTGAATTTTTCATACATCTAACAGTAAAGAGCAGCAAAACCAATTAAATCGAAAACTCGACAACAAGTAAGGATATTTGTTCCTGCAATTTTAAAGCGTCATAAATTTACACCTTAAAAAAAATTCAAATATCACTTTTTCAGTAGCAAGGAACATGACTGAAATGTAAGAACTCAAAATTTCTAGAATAAAAAGAAATGAAGTATATTTCAGCTGTAAGTACAACAGAACTTTACACAACGACAAACGAACTGTATAGTTGAATGTATTGTTAGATATACCGTTTATCTAATCTTTTTGTTTTAAACCTATTTAAAATTATGCTTAAATGACAATTTGAACATAAGATCTTTTATACAAAAGAAATACTACTCCAACGCCATCTGATATGATTTACATTGTGAGGCTATGTTTTAGTTTTCGATTAGATCAACCGCGATTTTTCAGTTAATTTTCAATTCTGGAATTCCTCACATAATTAAATTTTATTATTGTTATGTCTTTTATCAGACAGTCACGCATGTTAACCGATTTTACCAATACAATCCCACTTAATACACAGTTATCATTATTCTCATTGTTTGTTTGTCAATCAATTATTAAGGACGAGTGAGATATCGTATGGAACAGGAATGGATATGGGTAATTTTAGATATGTCGAATTTTCGGAAAACCTATGCTTATTCCTTTATTATTCTATGTAAATGAGAGAAAAAAATATAACACTTTATTAATAAGTTGTGTCCGAAGCGCTTTGTGGATTAACCTTCATCAAAATGCGAAGAGTAATCTTCTTAAGTGAATGATATATTTAAGGTTTTAACAATATTATTACTTATTTCTAAACAGATCATGTAATTATAAACACCAGAAGATGGCGAAATACTGCAATTATGTCAATATTTTAGTACTTGGTGTTATTAAAAATTGTACCAGTATAATATTTTTGATATTTTTATTGTCATATAAACATAATAAGTGTGTGACAAAACAAACAACAAACATATTATAGGAAAGAAATAACAATTCTATAAGAAATTAACACACGGAAAACAATTATAAGACTTATAAGAATGGAAGAAAACCAAAATTATGTTGGAAGTCAAGCTATGTATTGTCTTTTGGATACAAATTAATTATTTTGGGAAGCATCGTACTTCGATGCAAAATATGACAAAATGTAAACTTACAATTTAGTATCAAAATGCCTTTAGCTACAATATGTAGAATTGAATAGTATTTGAATTTTATGGAAATATGTAAAATGGTTGATTTGTTTTTAATATATACGACATAGACTCTTTGAATATTTAATTTCCTGTGTAAATAGGGTTTGGTACCTTTAGATTTGGACACTGTGAGTAAAACAAATACATTATTTTGCTACTGCTCTATCCATCCTGATTAATTTCAATTCTATGTAACGACTTCTTAATATAAAAATCGGTGTGCAATTCAGTTAAACGTTTTTGATTTTATGTATTCCTATACAAAATGTTCAAATTCATAAATAAAAAAAACTTTCATTTTCTTGGACCATAACAGGGCCTAATGCGGGCCTTTTAAAATCAAAAATATAGTACTTAATTTACAACAGCGTTTATTTTTTCTATCCTGTAGCTATGGATAAATTAAAAGGAGAGACTACATTTGTTTGAAACTTATTCAAATAGTGTATAAAATTAATATGTTTTTTTCTTTTATTATCCTTACTCATTTAAAGGTAACAACATCTTTATCTTCGAAAGTTAGCATACACAATATGCAATACTGCTTATTGGTAATATGATAGACAATTACAATACATTTGGTAATATTTTATATATGTCACAAACGTTCGTTCCTGTTTCTAAAAATAAAGTGAATAACGTAAAACTCTGTAGAACTGTGATGAAGGATAGCGAAATCTGCCGAGGTTTACCAATTGAAATAAAACAATCACGATGTGGGAGAAGTACCGGATATTGTTTTTAAAAGAAAGAGGGAGAAATACGAACTTTGAAAACCAATTTTTAGAGATATTTTTCGATACAACATAGACATTGACAGATAATCTATAAATACACAGCTAGAAAGTACTTAAGATTTTTTTTCTCTTGAAAACCACCTGATTTTTCAAGAAAAACAAGCTGATTGTTTTACATTTATCATTTCGGGACCTTTTATAGCTGACTATGTGGTATGGTTTTTATTCATTGTTGAAGGCCGTACGGTGCCATATCGTTGTTAATATCTATTTCATTTGGTCTTTTCTGGAGAGTTGTGTCATTGGCATTCATACCACATCTTCTTATTCTTATAATGAGACAACTCTCCACCAGAGACCAAATGACGTAAAAGGTTAGCAACTGTAGGTCACAGTATAGCCTTCAATAATGAGCAAATCCTTCAACGCATAACAAGCTATAAAATGCCCCAAAATGACAAATGTAAAACAATTCAAACGAGAAAGTTAACGGCCTGATTTTTGTACAAAACAATAAACGAAAACCAAATATGAAATACATGCAGCAACTGACGAAACCCAATACCTTTTCTTAAAAGCCGAAAATTCCTTCTAAAAATGGTAACAGGATAGACAAAATATTGCACCACCAATCAACAGATGTTTCAATATATTTTCTTGTATGACATTATAAAGATTGCATTTTTATATTGGTTTTTCAAACATTGTCTGTTTTGATTTGCTTATAAGGATGAATGTTGCAATTTCAAAATTTGGTTTTTTATTTTAATGACTCATATAATGAAGTGGCATTCGGACTTATCTCCGTCACTGAATATGCAGAATGTTTTAACTTTCTTAAAGTGTCTTTTTATAGATGACAATTATTAAGAAACTAAGGTTTCAACTCCCTCCGACAGTTGACCTTAGCTGAATTTGGCTATCATTTTTCATGTCTTTTTTGGTCATATAGCTCTTCAACTGTTACGGTTCTTATACACCTTTGGCTTTCAAATATTCGGCTTTGCGGGTTCCTGATGTAGGTAAATAAAAAAAAAGTAGTTCGAAAGCATGAAATTTATAAAGTGTTACTTTCATTTTCGTTCTGTTTTCATATGTATCGAACAGTCACAATTTTGTACATGTATATGAAACAAAATCATTTTCTATAAACTGAGTATATTGAAAACTCGTCAGTGTTGAAAAATAACATGCTAGTTAATGATAGATGTGAAAATGACAAAAGCTCTTTATAAATTTGTTACGTTCAAAGCGCTTTTCTGAATCATTACAACATTACATGAGATGAAGCTGTATCGCAAAATCGAAAGCAAGACTTCAGTGCACGATAGAGGCGAATCTTTAAACGGTATCAGATTTAATTGTTTACTAGTAATGTAAGTTTTTGATTTTCAAATATTTAGGCCTTGAGCATTTTTGAAGAGATATTAATTGTTGAATTGCGCATCTTGTGCAAAAAAAAAATAGTACCGTTTACGTTATTAGCTGTTTGTTTTGTATTGTAACTCCCAAAATTAAAATATGTGCTCCATTTAATCTAAATTGTCCACAAGATTGTTTAAAATGGTTCATAGTAGGTGTTTTATCTTTATTTTGTCAGATTGTGTTTTCCTTATGGTACCCATGAATGATTTAGATAGTAAATGTATTTGATATTAAAAAATGCTAATATTTACATTAAATATATATGCGTTTCATAAAGATTCCGTATATCAATTGGCAGACACCAAGTATTTTTAATTCCCAATAAACGCCAAACACATGACTTCACATACTCTCCATGACAACATTTCGAAGGAAATATCTTTTTCCCCGAATGTGACGTACCGAATTAGGCTTATCACCGACGGGTGCCACATGTGGAGCAGGATCTGTATACCCTTCTCGAGCACATGAGATCACCTCCGGTTTTTGGTGGGGTTTGTATTGCTCAGTCTTTATTTTTCTATGTTCTGTTTTGTGTACTGTTGTTTGTCTTTAGGTCTTTTGCTTTCTTTGCCATGGCGTTGTCAGTTTATTTTCGACTTCTGAGTTTGAATGTCCTTTCTGGTACCTTTCGCCTCTCTTCTAAAAAGTTTGATCCGAACTTATCAAGACCTCCCCTGCTTTATTGGGATAAAACAAAGAAAAATGTTGCCTCTTTCAAAAAGACAAATAAAATCCGAAAAATATCTTATTAGATTTTCGTCATATCTATATTGTATAAATAACGTGTGATTTTCTTTCTCTTTCTGCCATATCTTCGGCACTTTTTTTTTGTATCCGGATTTGTACTCTCTTTTCTCCTGTCTTCCTTTCCTCTTTTAAGAGGTGTTTGTTATTTTATCTAATCAGGAATGATTGCGAATAAATTTGATAGGAACCCAAAATAAACTGAAGATAATCTCTGCAGATCGTATTCATCTAAAGAAAGGAATATATACAAGACAAAAAATGGAAAAACAATGAATGAAAAAAAAACAATAGCCAAACAAGACTACTGGACGCCGAATTTATTTATATTACACACATCATTTTTATTTATCAATACAAGATATAATCAACAATTTTATAATTTATGTTCATAAAAATCAAATACAATCTTATGATCAAGTGTGTTTAAGAAATGTGTTGCTCTGTCGTCAACGATGCCTCCGGCCAGGAAAACCATCAAAAATGAAGTTTTCTGTTTTTCTACTTATACAAGTTGAGTCTATCTACATTGTTGTCTTCACTAGCTTCTCTTCTATTTAGGATAAGACATACGACAGGATAATGATCTGGCAGAAATATATACATTGAACATTTTTATTCTGCAGATCTATCATATATGGGGAAATGGTTCTTCTAAACCAACAAATCTCTTCTTCTAAATTTGACTCTACAACTCATTCATCTAAAGCTACCAGCTACCAACTTATACTATACATATATCTGATTTTAAGTAGAATGAATTTCATAACAGTGTTGACATGGTATTTAAATGTTATCGTGTCGGTCACTGGCTGTCGACAACAAAGACTTCACGCAATTACAGAATGTCAGGGCCTATCAATAGGGATGTTCATAATTACTATCTTTACACATGTCCATTCATAAAGTAAAAGTTTTTGCATGAAAGTTTTCAGGAATTTGTTTTGAATATATTTATATACTCACAACAAAAAGTTTCTTTGGACAGAATAAGTATATTCAGAGGTGATATATCACCAAGTAATCGAGAGAAAAAAAAATGTTAATACGTACTTTTTTTCTTGCACAAACGGTCTGTGGCTCGTTAAATAAAAAATTCAATAACATTTATTCGTACGAGTTGATGTAAAGTAGATATAGGAAGATGTGGTGTGAGTGCCAATGAGACAACTCTCCATCCAAATAACAATTTATAAAAGTAAACCATTATAGGTCAATGTACGGCCTTCAACACGGAGTCTTGGCTCACACCGAACAACAAGCTATAAAGGGCCCCAGAATTACTAGTGTAAAACCATTCAAACGGGAAAACCAACGGTCTAGTCTATATAAAAAACGAGAAACGAGAAACACGTATAAATTACATAAACAAACGACAACTACTGTACATCAGATTCCTGACTTAGGACAGGTGCAAACATTTGCAGCGGGATTAAATGTTTTAATGGTACCAAACCTTCTCCCTTTTTCTGAAACAATAGTATAACATCACAACATAGAAAAACACACGATAAAATATCAATTGGAAGGCTTAACTCAATCAAAAAACGTAAATTAACACACTATGAACGAATAAATTCGATCTGTGATACCTGAAAGTAAATACATACTTAATAAAATATTAGGGAAAAACATTCAAGGCCAAAAAGCAAACAAACAAATCCAAACAAAGCCATGGCAAGACACCACCGCGAAATATTAAACCCTCAGAAAATAATCACTTTTGAAAAAACCGGTTTTCATAATATATACAGGTAAATGAAAAATAACTTTGTCGTTTTAGGTATACTACTTCTGTCTATATAAAATCTTCCAATAATTAGGAATACCAAGTAAGGTCTGTCATATAAATACCTAATTTAACACCAGATACATAAGGGGTGAATATCAACAATAAAACTTCCCTGTACAGATTTAAGGAGAATAATCTTGATGTTCATACAAATGGAGTATGAAGAAGTGAAAATTAGTAGATATTCTAAATACTCAAAGCTGGTATACAGACAAGATCCATATTAATATAAAATAACAAAAAAGTATTAAAAATAGTATCAACAGGTCGAATTAACAAGAAAGTACGATTTGAGAGTACTCGCAGTTACTGACAGCTAGTTAAAAGCCAAAACAATTAATAATAAAAATCATGCATCAGAGACTAAAATCAACTAAAACACATCCCAGGGATTTAGTATTTTAACATCATGAACAGTCAGAGAAGACATGACTTGTGCAATGCCAAAAATAAATGTATCGACAGGTAATAGGATAGTGAGGAGCTACTTCTTTAGAGATAAAAATTAACATGTGTGTGTCTCTAAACATCCCGCCTCAAAAGAAGATACAATTTAGTTATGTTTTAATTTGCTAATGACAAAATCGATAATAGTGCCAATGTAAACTATATTCAGAGATCTAATTACAATATTGGTACGATAACCCTTACTTATAAGTTTGTTTAAAGGTTCGATGAGTTTACACGGATCACATAGTGATTTCCTCGCTTTAAGTACAATATTACCGTAAAATTTAGGATGTGAAATACCATTTTTAATAAGTTTTCTACAGGTACAGCCAAATTTACTAATCAAATCTTTGTATCTATGAAAGAATTTAGTAAAAGTTTTAAGTAATTTATGGTATCGAAATCCCTGACACAATAATTTCCTAGTGATGCATTGATTACGTTCGTTAAAATCTATGACATCAGAACACACACGGGCATACCGAACGAGTTGGGATATATAAACACCGTATGATGGAGCCAAAGGCACATCGCCGTCTAAAAATGGAAAATAAACAATAGGAAATGAAAATCGTCTCTTTTGTCGTAAATTTTAGCATGTAGTTTCCGTTAGAAATTGAAATGTCTAAATCTAGAAAAGGGCAACTGCTGCTGTTTATGTTAGATTTAGTTAAAGTAAGTTCTTTTGGGTAAATTTCGGAAGTATATTTAGAGAACTCTGGATTATTTAACGAAAAATATCATCCAGATAACGGTAGGTATTGTTGAATGTATCAACTAAATATAACAATGATGGGTCTTTACTGAGTTTGGTCATAAACTGAGATTCATAGCAATATAGAAATAAATCTGCTATTAAAGGGGCACAGTTAGTGCCCATAGGAATACCTACTACCTGACGATACACTTTATCAATAACCTACAATCAATTTTCATACTAAGATTATAAAACACCCACGGAACAAAGTCCCGTAGGGTATAATGTTTTAAAACCGTCCATCAGTCCGTTCGTCAGTCTTGTTCTTGTCATCGCAGCTCCTCTGAAACTACACTACATAACTTCATGAAACTTTGTAGAAAACATGGACATACTATGTAAATGTGCTTTTCAAAAGGAAATTATGAATATTTTTTTTTCTAGGAGTTATGTCTCTTTGAACTTACAAAGTTTCCCCCAAATATACTGCTGCAACAGTTTGTCACCGCAACTTCTTTGAATCCACAAGACAGAATTTCATGGAACTTTGTAGATAATAAGGCCGTGCTATGTAGATGTGCATATCGACAGGAAATTATGATTCCATTTTTTTAGGAGTTATGTCCCTTTTATCTGAGACATTTTGGCCTAAAGTTATGAGTTTTTCAACTTAATTATCTGATGATATTTCGTGACAATGTGGGCCGTGGGGTATGTGAGCGTGCTCCCAAATCATCCAATAAAACAAAACTCAATACTCTATAAATATTATAGAGTATTGAGTTTTGTTTTATTTGATGGTGTTCAAGATTTAGGATTAAATTAATAGACCAAAACTTACCTATATTACTGAGCTATTTTACACAAGCAATTAGAATGGTAAAAATCATTGACACTGACGAAGTCTATTTATTAAGCCGAAATATTTATCAACACGATTTTATAACAGCATCTTCGTATATAACCATCTTATATTAGTGCCGTTGTGCAAATCTTTAGACTTTTTTTTCTTTTCAGCGCAGTATCGTCTATTCTAAACATAGATCCGGTACATATTAAATTTGCTGGTTGATAAAGACTTCTTTATATATAGCTGCATGCCCTGTGTATTCACTGTACCGCTATGTATCATATTATTATTTAGGATATTCATCTTAATTACAACCCATTGGCAGCCGAGAGGTTTCGTCGATGTGATACAGACACAGACTGCAAGGACGGGGTTTGATTCTCAGTGCAGGCAAATAAAAAAAAAGTTGCTTTCCTTAAAAAAAAAAAGAAAAGCAATATGTAAACCCGAGAAAGCTGTTTGTTCTCATGGTAGAGGTGGTATAGATGAATTGAAAGTCCAATTTTCATGTGAAATGTGACTCTGTGGCATGCAACTTATAAGAAGGTTATGGTTTTTGTTCTTAATAGTAACATACCAGCTTCATTATGACATATTTTATACTAACAAATAATTTGGTTTGATAACACAACTCAATTTTAAAGGATTTCTTAAATTTACTTTAATCAATCTTAATTTTCTACAGGAAAACTTAGTTTTGAAGAATATCTTGATTGTAAAGTTTTATGAATACCTGAACATGCTCTCAAAAGAACCAATTTATCTCAAAAGATATGTTAGGTAAAAGCAAATAAGTTCATCATCAAGACCATAATTTTGCACGCCAGACACGCGTTTCGTCTACAAAAGACTCATCAGTGACGCTCGATTCATAAAGGTTTAAAAGGCAAAAAAAAAGTTGAAAAGCATTAAGGACCCAAAATTCCCAAAGGTTTTGCCAAATGAAGATTAGGTAATCTATTCCGGAGGTAAAAAATCCATAGCCATTCGAAAATTTTAAAGTTTATAAAAGGACAGTCACTCAAAAAAAGAAAAAGAAAAGAGAAACAACTAGAGAATACCATGATGATGACTATGCTTCAAAGTCACATGCCAAGCTCTTACTACTTGGGTCTTAATTCAGATTAGAAATGCAAAAATTAACATTCCGCGAAAGAAAATAATTATAGAATAACTAATCGAAGAATTCACATATTGAAAAATATTCAACGAGTGACCGACCAACACATTTATTCACGAATGCGCGTAGCGCGTGAGTTAATTATTAGTGTTTTTTGGTCAGGAGTTGAATATTTTTCGATATTTGAATTCTTTGATTAGCTATTACATGTATTATTTTCATTACATTGACGATGGTCTTTTAAATGGAAATAAAGTAGAAAATCCAAGAAACTATATCTTTTTATACGCATTCACAATTTGCTTTGATACAACGTCAACGACAACGTCTTGACAACACTTATTTTGGTATGACGTCAGAGGAGTGTACTTGTAATTATCGAGTTTATTTCACATGTGAAATTATCGGTTTTTATTTCACTGGGAAATCACAGTAATTCATGCGCATGAAATGGTAAATGGAAAGCATTCGCACTGATATTCTGGATTAGAATATGCATTTGCATCATGGCGTATATATATTCTAGGCTTAAATCTTATGTCACTTGAAATTCCCAAATCGCACCACATTGGAAAGATTTAGATGCTATAATGTTGAACTAGTAAAAACAGAAACAAAAAGAATTGAACTATAATTAACATACATTCCTGGTGAACATTTTTTTTTATCAAATCGATCTCTTCTTCAAGGCAAACTTTCCATTTTATGAATATATTGCTATAAAAATATAAGCAGAGAATTATAAAACTATACTTTAACTGTATAACATAATTAACGTAGTACTTAAATGATTGTTGTAAAATATTACTTATGGTTTTGTGAAATGCAAGGATTTACTCCTTGTGAATTGAAACCATACAACTATTTTTTTTAACTCACTGCAGTTTAAGTTTTAGATACTAATTTATTTGTGTGCATTCCTGATAATTGGTGGTCATATGTTGCATATATATATATAATTTTCATAAATGTGTTCACTGTTAAAACCTGAGGGACATAATATAAAATTATTAATTATATTCTATCAACGATCAATCTACTTAATATTAATGAAATTAAATATTTTTTACAGAAATTTCGTTTTGTTTAATCATCTTTCTGCTTTCCGACCACTGTGTTTCCGACCAAAGATAAATATTTTTAACATTAATAATGTTTTGTTAATTTTCTTCTCGCTTTCCGACATTTGCTCAGGCTGTGATGGAAATACAAAATATCACGTGTTAATCGTTCAGAAATATTCAGATTATTCTGGGACAAAGTATTTTCAGTATACTATTCCCAGGTTTGTTGTCATAATGCACAATACTACGTTGTATTAAATTCCATACACACCACGCCTACAGAGACCGTCGCAAAACTTAAGTTATATAATTGCGTTATCATTATACTTGATACTTAATAAACATTCAATCAAATCATACTATGTTTTGTCAAAAGGCAAATATGTTGAAATATATAAATAATTTGTGAATGGCCATATAAGCTACCAAAACTCCTTAATATATAGGCATGAACCACTCAGGGGTTCACACAATTACAAAAGTTAAGTATAGATTAGAAAATACTTAGTTATGTTTTATGGAGATTTAAAGCCCGAGGGCTTTAGATGTTCATAAAACATGACTAATATTGTCTGACCAATTTAGAACATATATACATAATCGAGTGAGATTACAAAATCATCCTCTCCCATTGAAATACTCAAACCTTAATATGAATTAACTCTTTATAATTTAGTGTTAACATGGCTAATAAAAGAAATGTAAATCATATTAAATGGTCAATTCAATGGATTGAATGAAATAGCACTGACATAACTTTTTGAGGACAAAAAGGATAAATTGTTCAAATATTGAGTTTTTTCTGCTTCAGGTAAAGTGTAATACTTATATATCTTAAATGTCTTCATTTTAAAAAGCACACAATGTTATATATATCAGCTTATCGAAATTTGTATATTTTTGATAAATATAAAACTCACTCAGTAAATGTTAAAATTACGATCATTCACCATCAGATGCTTACTTTTTATAGATGAATTAACATTACATGTATTGTTTTTATTTTATCTGAAAAGTCCCTTTGCTTTATATATATCAACAGTCAAATCTTTCAAAAATACATTGACTCTCTAAGGTCTGGTATAAAATTAAAATCAAATGTCCTTTTACCTTCCCCATATATGTACCATTATAATCGTTTGCAATATTCAAAATGCATTTTATAGTTCTATTCTCTTTCATCTTTAATCATTATGCTCTTTTCCTATTTAAATTGCCTCAGGGGATTGTACACTTCATTAGTGTAGTTATTAAGAGTTCACTTTCATAATTACAATGAAAAGTCAATCAAGGAGAGCATTTTATTGTGCATGGAAAGCCATGTACTATGAAAATTAGAAGGAAAAACAATGATTTTTCATTGGACGAGAAGGGGTGAGTATGTTCTAGAAGTAAGTTTTTAAATTAATTCCATTAGTGAACAGAAATCAGTAAATTTGCCAATTCAAACTTAAGCACACGAAGGAAAAAATTGAATATAATTGAGTGAGTTAATGTCAACGACAGATTTAAGAAGCGTTGATTTTTTATAGGTTAGATAATACTTGGTCATGTTTTATGAATATTTAAAGCCCGAGGCGTAGCCGAGGGTTTTAAATGTTCATAAAACATTACCAAGTATTGTCTGACCAATTTAGAACATATTTACACCTTCGAGTGACATAACAAAATTAGCCTCTCCCATTGTAATTATTCAAATTAACCTGAATATGAGCTCACTCTAAGCGTTAAACATGGTCAGTAAAATGGATGTATATCATATTAAATGGTCATTTCAAAAGATGGAATGAAATAGCTATGCGATAGTATTGTGATAACAAAAAAAGGATAAATTATCAAAAAATGAAGATTTCTTCTGCTTCAGATATAGTTTAATACTTATATATCTTAAATTCCTTCATTTTAAAAGGACGCAATGTTCTATAAATCAGCTTTTCCAAAATTGTATAATTTTTAGATAATGACAAAACTTCATCAATGATTTTATAAAATTACAATCGTTTCAACATCAGATGCTTATTTTTTTTATTGATGGATGTATTGGTTTTTTAAAAATCCATTGATTTCAATGTTTTTCGCATAAGAGTTATATTAAATATCATTTTACCTGTACCTATGTCCCCTTTTCAATTCTTTTTGTAATTCTATATGTTTAGATAACCTGCTTGCCGACAAAAACCTTCAAACAAACATTTCAAGCTTTTCGGCTTCATTTCTCTCTCTCTGTGTCTTTTTGTTTTTGTTTTTTTATCTATTTGGGAGATTCAATATATGTACCATTATATAACGTATACAATGTTGAAATTTCATTTTAAAATGCTTTTATATTTCTATTCTCCTGTTTTCATTTATAATAATTAGACAAACAGCAGTATTCATTATTTTTTTTCTTTTGCTCTTTTCCTATGGAAATTGCCTTTGGGGGATCTTACATCTCATTATTGTAGTTATTAAGAGTTCACTTTCATGATTAATCTACAATGGAAAGTCATTCGTGTATAGCATTTTATAGTGCATGGAAAGCCATGTACTGTGAAAATTAGTTGGGAAATAAATGATTTTCTACTGGACGACACGGGGTGATTATGTTCTAAAGAAAAAATAAACCACGGTAAATTAAATACGCTGACGTCAGGGCAATGGTTTAAAATTTTATATTGCAGAAAGTCTTACTAGTAATAATTAATGACGAAAAAAATATGTTCGCTATGAACATGTACACATGAATATGATATAATATGTTTTTACTACCACTGGGCCGGTAACGCTGGAGAAAAACTATTCGCACACGCGAATACCATCCGCAATAAGTCAACTGCGATCGATATTAGCATGATGTACATTATCTATACACCAGAAGACATATTGAAAGATTTTTTTAATGTCATTCTTTAAAGATTTCACATTCCTATTAGACATATTATTGCATATGTATGTATGCCTCATACCCAATCGTATGCCGTAAGGGGTGACCATTTGATATTCTGGGGAACGGGTAGGACGATTTTTCTGGATTCATCATTTCTTTTCATCTGTTGCTACACGTGCTAATTTTTTTTTTCGAGCGAATCTTTTTTTCTCACTTTCGTACACATTTGTTTCCTTTCTGTTTGTGTTACAGAATATTCATTTTCATCCTGCCTTGTGTAAAGTTATCTATTTCCAGTTCTAATCAACCCCCCCCCCCCCACCTTTTCCCCTCAGGAAACCAAATGGTCGTCCCCTTACCGTCCTAAGAGAGAGTTCCAGATGACTATCTTCTCCTTTAATAAAAACTGTATTGCGTTATCAAAGATACTCTGGCAAAATACTTTAAACTTGCCAAAGTGCCTCATTCTGAAACCATTTTACTTTTAACAAATCGCTTTTAGCGAGATCTGCTATGTGTTAATGTGGATAAAATAGTTTTTATGATAAGACCTTTGTACATATCGAATTATGTGTAAAATATTTATTTGAGGTCGAATATGTCAATTTCTACATGTTGATTACTTGATTATTATTATTGATGCAGTCATGATCAATAAATGTTCTGTTCACAAAATTATTTAAAATCATTTTCATCGTTTGACGCGAACGGAATGCTCATTTGGTTTACCTTCGCGCAAAGGACGCATTTCCTCCCCTCGTGAATGGCCCCAGGTAAAAAATCGTACAAGATAATGGTAATATTACAGAAAGACTTAATGTTTTGTTTTTATTCAATACCCACAGGTGACTGGGGAATATAAGTGTGGTCACGTTTAGTTTTGTCCGACCGGGTGTAAAATCATTTACAAAGTGGGGCGTCCGTTTATTTGGTCGGGATGTACAAGTACATAGCCACGTCCGGGCAGATTGGGACGTTAAATCTGATGCATCGCGTAAAGAGAGTGTCATGCTCTCAGCACTTTACGAATTCTTGCAACAACGCTTTGAGTGGTCCATGTCTTTTTGAGGTGGCCCGTTGCAAGGCAAGATTCCCCCGACTTTCATCCCAGACGGCCTCTTTCACAGGACCTGCCCTATGTATTTATTGTTAATTTGTTGTCGTCCTGAACATGCATGAAATATTTGACACTGGACGTTCAGAAACCAACAATCAATCAATCAATTAATTTCTCCCGACAGGTTTGGATTGATTTGCAAATTCAAGTCAAAGAACCTTTATTTTTAAAATCATTTATGGAAAAAAAATGTGTCTTCCTGGAATGCCTACATTTTGAAAAATATCTATTCCTTGAATGTCAACATATTAAATTGAATAGATATTGTTTTAGAAAAAAAATTATTAGGAAAAAGTTAGTTTCAAGGTACATAGTAAAATTTTTGCACCTAAATAACATCACTTTTTTCAATTAAAAGTAAAATTGAACTGGAATAGAATAATAAGGAAAATGATAAAATAATTAAATCAGTTGTATTTATACATGGTTTTCTTAATTACTAAAATTAACGGTAAAAATGAATCATTTACTCGACAAAATCAAGTATAATTTTACCCCAATTCTTAGATAAAATTTTTAATTCATTTTTACATTTTAAGAATAAAGTTTTTGTTGTTGAGAAAAATACAAAAAATAGAATTGAAAGCAAGTGACCATACCACTTGAATATTTCATCAGCAAATACGCATTCCAAAAGAAAAGGTTCAAAGAATCTCAAAACAACAATTATAGTCATACTTTTAATATCATTAAATAAAACGAAGTTGTCAAAGCTACAAGTTCTTGTATTTTTCTGAAATTCTTTTTTAGTTTGTTTCGTCGACCTAGATACAGCTCCACATTATAAATATCCACACTTTTGTATGCAACACTACTTTAATTTATTCCATAAGGTATTGTATTTCATGTACCATAATTTGTTAAAGACTAAGATTTAATGATTTATTGTTGGTTGCTCAATGTCCAATGGCAATATTACATGGATGATCAAGAACAGAATAAACTAACAATACACACAAAAGGTAGGTGTTGTAATAGGGGTCAACCTGGATGAACGGTGAGAAATTTAACCACTAAAAAAAGGGGGTAAAGTGGAAAAGGACTGAAACTTTGACTTTCAAAAGGCCACCAACGGGCCCCTAAAAGAGTTTTTTTAAAGGTTTTTAACATACAGGAAGCGTGGATCTCTCTCTCTCTCTCTCTCTCTCTCTCTCTCTCTCTCTCTCTCTCTCTCTCTCTCTCTCTCTCTCTCTCTCTCATTCGGATTATGCATTTCCATTTTTTTTATCAATCTTAAGAATTTAATTTCCTCATTTAAAAAAAATCATTGCATCCAGAACAATGTTTATATTAACTTAGATTTTAAATGGAAGGCTAAGCTTACCTGCACTAATTATAATAACCGTTTGTTTTGACTACACTTAATTTTAATCAGACACTATTCCTTGAATGCCAACATATTTTTTACCTGTATTTTGTCGGCAGATCTAAGGATGTAGGCTTTCAATGAAAACTCCCCCCCAAAAAAAAAAATTAGAAAGAAAAAAAAAAATATTGTTCAACGTACAATATTAAATACTATTCAAAGGAAATAAAATTATTTTACTCCAAACACTATTCATAACTTGTTTTTTCACCTGTTAAATCATAACCTTTTCGGTGTGCTATATTGTTAGTTTTATACTTTTTATATTAAAACCCAATTGAATTAGTACAGGAAAAATACGACAGTATCAGGTTCGCAATAATAAAAACTCGCATTCATAATTTCAGCAGTGATTTACTTTCATAAAATTTTCGCATTCGTATTCTCATTTTTGCCAGTGGTCAAGGTTTGGCAATAATAAATGCACGCATTAACAATCTCTGTATTGTAAGTACTTATTGCCGCCTAAACATACGGATGCAACAAAGGCGATGGTAGCACCAACGATGACAAAAAAGAACGCAAAATCAGTTTTGTTCGTTCGTAAACTTGATCCTTTTTCTTTATATATACGCACACCAATCAGGATTGATATCTCTGAAAAAGAGCAAAACGTAGTTGATATGAATAATCATAAAACGATCTGCTCATGAATGTATTTTTAAAGTCGTTACAATAATATAATGAATTCAATTACTAAGCAATGAATTGAATTGAATTTAAAGAAAAACTTTATTTGTTTATTTAAATCTTTTTTTCATTACAAATTCCTTTGTGTGTTCCTAATCATACGATGTTGTTATTGATTCAACACCAGCTTTAGTGAAATTAATAATTTTGGTTGAAGACCTTCCAGCAACTTGGTATGTTTGATATGCTGTTTTTGCAATTTTGTAAACTGCTGATATGTTTCCTGCAACGATAGTCACAAAAGTAAAAGAATTTTTATCTTTTTTTTTCAGCTGGAGGGGTAAATTTACTTTTTATAAAGCCAAATTCAACTCCGAGATCCATAAATTGTGTTTTATCATTCGAAAGTAGTTTAAATACATGAGTTGTAGGCAAATCATTGTCCCATGACCTTATGTTCATTGTGTAATAATAAATATATTTTACTTTATTTCATTTTCAGGTATGTTTTTCAGTAACTAAAATTTACCTTCAACTCTGTTAACTGATTGTAGTTTACTCATATTTAAAACATTTGTCACATTAGTATCAAAATATTGATGAAATAATGTGATATATCTAATTTTATTCAATAGTGTTAATTCTACCTGCTCCTGTTAGACATACAATGCCAACCCATTTAAGTTCGTCTTGTCGGACGAAAAATCCGATGAAGAGAACAACAACAGCAGCCAAGAGGCACAGAAGACAAGTGTTTCCATAGCTTGAACACTTGTGAAACCATGCTTTGAATAAATGAAAAAAGAAAGCAATTAAATAAATGTGCATAAATTCCATATTCCGTCTTTTCCGAATCAAACTTTAAACTAGTAAAGCATTAGTTTAACCTAGTAGAATTTGAACATCAAGAAAGTATGATAATGAGTATTGTCAACCAACTTGAAGACATATGTGACACTGGTGATGATAGGGATTGTACTTTTAAAAAAATACCCACAACTTGATAAAATCTATCAAAATTGCACTTTTGATCCATTTGTAAGCTAAGTAGTACTTTTAAACAAATACAGAAATCTTTCATACGTTTAGTTTCGGTAAATATTGAAGATGTAAGTAAAGACTCATTGTGTGTTTCAAATGACAATATTGGCTAAACAAATAGATGGGAAAGTTGGCCATACATCCTCCAAAATGAACCTCAAGGAAATCCGTGTTTTACTTAAATATGTTGGTAAAAACAACTAATAATAAATTTGCAAATAATTTGAAAGAATTTTACTTTAAACATGATAAGATTTACTAAAACATAATTATTTGTCATTGACGACATTTGATTATTTTTCTGTAATACCAGAGATTTTTCGTCAAATTTTCCATAATGTGCGCTAATTTTTGTGTGTAGTGTATAACATACTGAATTAATTTTTTTTTCAAAGGACAAAGAAAATTATGAAACTATATTCTGTTGTCATTTTCACCCTAGAACAGTTTAAACAAAAATAACAAAACCCCATTCATCTTTTATACTAAGTTTTACTTACATCCCAAATCTCCGTCTCACAACCACAAGATGTGACATTTACTATTGTTAGACAGTATCTCCAAAGTCCTTCGTTATGTTCAAGATTTATCACTGTCCCATTTGTTGATACAGATTTTCTAATCCATGTCCAACATGGGGCAACACACCCAATTACATCGAAAACTGCAGCTACAATTGTCAGAACAATCCCTACCACTGCGACAACAATCTTGTGATTCATTTAACACCTTAGTTTGAAATCTGTCTGAATATCAATGACATTGGTATTATTATTATTAGAGTATTAGAGTGTGTTATGTTAACAATAAGGAGTGGATATTTATGTACTGAGAACAAATATACATAATCGTAGCCAATCGACAAACAATATTCCCAATTTCTACATGATTGCGGGTACATGTATGTAAATTTTTGAAACTTTGCTTGATAAATTCAAGCAGTAATAATGGTTATGGACGTAGTGACGGTCACATAGTTTCATATCTACAAAAGAAGTACCATATATGTAACTGGAAGAACACAGATAGGATTATGTCACGTCACATTTATGATAGGCATTTAATTTTCAAAATATCACATTCTTCTCAAAATCAATATACATATCATAATAATTTCCATAAAATTAAACAGTATAGTACTTATTGTATGTTAAAAACAAAAACAGGTTAAGGTGATATTTAAAAAAGAAAAACTCATCATAGATACCAGGATTATATTTGACCAGAACGTGAAATGTTTGACATTATTTTAATATTTTCAATATCAAATCCAAGTAATTTCACGGGGAAACTTTAAACTTGTCAGCTATCGCTTTTGAAACGCAATTTAACTTTTTTGTCTGATAAGATAATGCTTTGAAATATGATGAATTTTCAGAAATATATATATTTGCACTTATTTTGCATTAAGAATGAACCATGCAGAGAATGCATTTTGGGGCAAATATGAAGTTATTCTTTTTTTAAAAGCATTTTTTCTTACATTGATTTAACTGAAACGTAATCATTAAAGTTCATAATTGAATATATTTGAAACGTTTTTGGGATGGATCTTTTTTTTTGTATTTTTTTCGAGCATTTTCAGAATCCTTTCGCTTTACTACATCCCGGTTCGAATGTAACGTATAATCTTCGACATATCTTTCAAAAAGTTTTGAAAAGAGGTTTACGGTTTTGAAGAAAAAAATATTCCGCTTTGACTTTTAAGCAAAAGAATTTTTAGATTGCTTCCGTAAGCTGAATTTAATGAGATAATCACCCTTAACCCTATCTAAATTTTCGAAAGCCTGGAAAAGTGTTTGGGAGATGTTGCTTTTACCCCTCCGTTTTGAAAATCTTGCTCTCTGATGAATCCATATGGAGTTAATACCAATCTAAGTAGATGTTGTTTTTTTTTTATCTTGTTCGTCAAAACGCAAAAAAACAGAAACAGAAACAGAAGTCACTGGCAACCTTTATTTTATATTAACATGGAAATGTGTGTAGCAACATCAGAAACAATTTAATAAAAATCTATGAAATGATTTTGGAGATTTTATTAGCTTTATGTGCATTCTATACGAATGTGCATCTATTTAAAAGATTTCATTCAGTTATATTTCAGAAAATATTATTTCAAATTTTTAGTTTAAGTTTAACATGAAGTTGTATGCAAAATATTATAAAAATATTTTCTTTGCTCATTGAATGCAACTATAACTTGACCTGAACTTTTTCATACATCTATCAGTATGGAGGAAGAAAACCAATTAAATCGAAAACAGTAGCAACAATTGAAAAAATAAACAAACAAAAGTAAGGATATTTATACCTGCAACTTTTTTTTATAATCAAATCAACTTTTTTTTAGTAGCAAGGAAAACGACTTAAATGTTAGAGCTTTCTAGAATAAAAGAAATGAAGTGTATTTCAGCTGTAAGTACACCAGAACTTTGCATAGGGACAAACGAACTGTAGTTGAGTGTATTGGTAAATTTACCGTTGATCTAATCTTTTTGTTTCATACCTATTTTATTCAATTTGACTATTAGTTCTTTTATACAAAAAAAGATACCACCCAAACGTCATCTGATATGACACGTGTAGATTATCATTGTTAGGTTATGTAATTTTCTATTAGATCAATGGAATCCACGTTTATTCAGTGGGTTTTAAATTCGGGAATTCCTCACATAATCAAATTTTATTATTAACGTCTCCGATGAGACGTTATTAAGAATTGAACGATGGACAGTCTGCGGGCTTAATGCTTCTTACTACAGTCAAACCTGAGTAAACCGGACCCTGAATAAACCGGTTCCTGTCCATTTCGGCCGAAAATTGAAGTCCCATTTTTTCCCTTCAAAGTCTTTGTAAAAATACCCTTTTAAACCGGACCCTGTGTATTCCGAAATCCGGTCTAATTATGCAGTCCCAATACTCTTAATTACATCAATTATTACCTGTCAAAACCGGTTTGTTTAATTAATTTAAGATGATAACTGTATTGATCGATATGCAATCAAAACATAATTGTTTATACAAGATGGTTTTTTGGATAATCCGAGCAAGGTGTTAAACCGTGAACTTACAGTAGTGAGCTGTATTATTGAAACACTATAAAAGTTTTAATTAAAATAAACTAAAGGAAACGTCGAATATATCTCGGATAGAACTTACGTTGTAACTTTGATAATTTTTTTAAATCGCGGAGTAAGAAATTTACATCGTGTTTTCGAAATGCTGGGTTCCTTGTTGTGAACCCCGAAACCAATGACCCTGATAATGAAGAAGACCCGGATGACGACAATCCATGAGTATCGTACACTGTACGACAATGTTTCGATCGTGATGAAATTTCATTTGATAAAATTCTGGCTTTTTAATCGGCTATACCAACGTAGGAAATGAACGATGAAAGTAAAACGAAACTCTCGTGTAACAATTCAAACAACGCGAGGATTCTGATGCAAATGAAAACAATGAACTCAAAGTGAAAGTGAAACTGACAAGTCGGAGACTGATGCTACCGAGGTCGATTTGACATACGAGGATATGTAAAAAGGTTAAATTATTATTTTTTTGAATTCGGGGAATAATCAATTTCTTAAATTTGTAAAGCCGATGAATACGAAGATTCAAAACAACGATCGTGCGTAGTTACATGTATTACGGTATTGTATTTATCAGTTTACAATTTACAATCAGACAGACTTTTTACATGCAAAATATTTGACATCACAAATCATTAACTTCCGGTCAAAGCGGAAACCTGAATAAACCGGCCCACTGTCCAAACCGGCCCTTTTTTATAGTCCCATAGCCGGCCGGTTTATACAGGTTTTACTGTACCTGATTGGAAGATATTACTGAGACGTTAATAATTAAAGTTCGTTGATTGGTTGGAACAATCCAAACCTAGTAAATGTCTTTCAATCCCGTAGAGTGTCGGACTTGAACTCTGTATTTTAGCAATTAGATTTTGCCTGGTTACCAATCATGCATATCGGTACACAGTACACAGGTAACACTTATCTATAAATAGCCGAAACTCCTTAAAGCTTGTAAAGTCAAGGTCGTTAAAAACTTCCATCATCAGCTTGTAAACAAACGGACACGTACTTATTTAACATTCTACAGGGACTCGGTAAGCAGATTAGAATTTTGTTTATCAATGTATTTCCTATCTATTTGTATTACACTATTAACGTTTTTAACGTTGACATAAATATTTCTTTATTTTCTAGCAATGTGCAGTTTACTATGATCTACTATCGATATCCGTATACTGAAAAGTCCTAGACAAAAAGAAAACATTTGGAAAACATTGATAAACAAAATTTTAATCTGCTAACGGTTTATCCGAGTCCCTGTGGTCGCTCACTGTTACGTACATCTTATACATGAAAGCATACTTAGAAAAACATCGTGCCTTTTTCTTAGGTTATAAATATTTATACTTAGTAAGATAATCCAAAGACAACAAAAACTAAAAACAAAACTAAAAGGGAGATATCCAAATCAGTTATTTTCGATTTAATATCAATTTAAACTGGAATCTTTATCTCGGAAAAGGGGGGAGTGCAACATTTTCATGGTAAAAGCCGAGAGCCTAGGGCAATACATATATATATATCTGGTAAAATAACATAGTACCCTAGAGGTCAAATACTTTTTACAATAAATATGCCTACACATAGCTATCATGGTTTCATGATGGGAGAATAAATTGTATGACTATTATGTAAAGCATTTACAACCATGATTTTAATTGCATCTGTAAAAAATTATCATCTTCTTATCAGTTTCAGATACAATCTTCAACCATGTCTTATATCACTAAAATTTTCGATTTTATCAAATATCATGAAGCTTAAACGAAGGCATATTATATCTCTCAATACAAATGATTATTATGATAAATGCACTCCCCGATCTTAAGGACAGGGTTTGGGCTGGGTTGAACGTTGTCTTGCTCTCCCTAGCTCTTCCTATAAAAATAGCAGACGATGAAGAACAGAAGACTCAAAAAAATCCAAAGGGTAATATAAGAAGAATACAAAAAAACTTCTCTCAGACGATGAAAGCAATTATACATTTATACTATCATATTTCAGCAGTATTTAATTTCTATGAATGATTTTAAAAGAGATATGAAGTATACGTAATTAATTTAGACAGTAACCTAATACAACAACAAACAAAACAATTTACTTCTAAAATTCATCTCACGGTCTTCTACAATTGACATGTTATTATAATATTTTAAGTTTTTAAACCTCCCAAGTCTAACTATGACATACAGAATAGTTGTGAATACATGTAAAAAATAATATCTTAATAGCAAAAAATGAATATTGCTTAAAACACTGAGCAGGGTCAAGAACAAACTTCTAGTAGTTGTTTTGAGGTTTATTGACCATTCATACTATATATTAATGCTATATGAGAGAAAGAGAAATAAAAAAAAATTATAAATTTCAAATACGAAAATACTGATGGCATTTTAAAAGAACGGCCTCTCACAAAAGATTATGTCAATGCGCAGCAGTATGATAAGATTTGAAGGATTCGTACGATAAGGACCTTATTTGACACCCAACATTAAACAGTATACTGCTTAATAACGTGTTTGTTGACTGCTGTAACCCTATTTTTGACATTTTTACCAATTGTGTCTGTTTGTTTTGTTCACGCATCGTTGTCAATATAATGGAATTTGATGCGACTGTCATACAAGTGAGAGGTTTGGCTAGCCATAAAACCAGGTTCAATCCACCATTTTCTACATAGGAAAATGCCTGTACCAAGTCAGGAATATGACAGTTGTTATCCATTCGTTTGATGTGTTTGAACTTTTGATTTTGCCATTTGATTGAGGACTTTCCTTTTGAATTTTCCTCGAGTTCAGTATTTTTGTGATTTTACTTTTACTACAACCAAGTCGATGTCAAGTTTCTTCCTAGAAGAAACTTTACTGCTGGTGGATTATTCCCGAGGGCATCATTAACTTGGTAGCTTTATGCATGATGAAAACAAATAATACAAAGAACAAACCGGCTGGGACGTCGCCCGGGTTACCAAGGTCCTCTTTGCTGCATGGAACACTGTAGCATTTGATTTGTGTGTTCCACAGAATATCCTCCGGATACCCCTGATTTGACGTACGTTCAGCCAGAAGGTAATTACTACTTTAAAATTCAGATACTTTTCATAAATTAAAGCCATGTTGCGTTAATATTTTCGACTGTTTGAATACACCTGCTACAAGTGAATCAACACCTATCATTTCTTCTTGTAAACACAAAAGGAAAAAGGAGCACGTGTAAGACATGTAATATGTTAATCACGACTCCTGATTTTACCAGTAATTTAACAGGAAAACGTATTATACTAAATCTTTCGAGCCTCTGGACTGTTCCACGGACAATGTCGTGTACGGAATTGAATGTACTTTGTGTGGACTACTTTATGTCGGTGAAACTCGACAAACTTTGCGTAAAAGGATGAATCAACACATGTCTGATAATAAAGATCCGCATTTCAGGGTTCTTTATAACCATTTTAATCAACCGGACCATGATCCTTCTTTATCTATGAAAGTACGCATCATCGAGAAAATTTATCACCACACAAATAGCCCTGTACTTAGTACTCCTTTCCGAAAAGATAGAGAAAATTTCTGGATAAGGGAACTAGGTACTGCAATGCCATATGGTTGCAATGATAATGTCAAAGGAGTAGGAAATTTGTCAAGTCCAGCCTGCAGTGATGTTAATGTAATGAGTTTATTTTATACTACCTTACGAAACCAACGTAGTCATGGGCAAAAACGTTACCATTGGCCTAATGTAAAAGAGTCTTCCAAATCTAGATCGGCCTCTGGGAGCTTTGATGACCTTCTTTCTCATCTTCATCATCCACTAGGGTTACATTACATTAGAACTATTCTTTTTTCACTGCCTGTTAATTTTCTAAAATGTTTGAGAGATTATGCACTTGACAAAGGATGCATAAATACATTTTCTCCAATATACAGACTTGTCAGTATAATTTGTGATATAGCTCTTTTCCGTCTTTTTAAACCAGTAAGATCGGAACCTTTACATGAGGAAAAGAGGAAATTCCTTCCTGTTTACTTTACCAATAGAGGAATTGATGCAATCAACATCAGCAACGTTCTACATCACAAGGAGGTAACATCTAAAATTCCTATCTATTTTCAAAATCAGTCTGTTCCTATTGTATCCTACAGTTACACCAAAACCATTGCACCCAAAATATTTAACTATAAACAAGCATTGCAGGACCTTGATTTAGAACAATACCTAAAAAACCCTCTGACATGTGATTTTTCCCACTCACCTTACAATTACAGCCCCTCCGGCCATGTTATTACTGGGGATCTAAACATAATTCAACATAAAAATCTCCGAAAGGTGATTTCTCATGGTCCTAAGTTTAGAGAACCCCAACACATCAATTGGAACCATAACTTCAAAATAATTATGGATTCCATTGAGGACTACGCCAGAGCATGGGCTAAACGAGAAGAAGTTCAACTGGACACTTTGTCAGAATGGGTCAAAACAATCAGGTCTCTGATAAAACGTCGCATTCATAAGTTAAAAAACTGTATGAATGATCGACCAAAGTCCGTTTTCAGAGACAAAGAGGCTGTGAAATGTCTATCATCTCTTCAAGATAAGTATGTTGTTGTTCCTGCGGACAAAGCTTCAAATAATATTGTCTTTGTATGTAAATCGTATTACTACGAGTGTCTTGTAAACGAATTAGGAATAAATGAGCACTCAGGTAATCCCACATACAAAAACATATCATTTGACAAGGATGAGATTTTGGCGAATCATAAGTCCTTCATGGCTTCAATGAACATTGCATTGAACAACAAATCGGAGGACTTACCTTGTTTGTATTGGATACCTAAACTTCACAAAATTCCGTACAAACAACGGTACATTGCCGGCTCATCTGCATGTTCCACTAAAGAATTGTCCATAAGATTGACTAAAATTCTGTCCGCAGTGAAAGAGGGTCTTCAGAAATACTGTGAAACGGTTTACCCGCGTAGTGGTATCAACCATATGTGGATTCTTATAAACTCTAAAGAACTTCTGGATAATTTTAAATCTCGGTCTTTTTCTGAAATTAGTTCTATCAAAACTTTTGATTTTTCTACCTTGTATACCACCATTCCCCATGTGAAATTGAAAACCGTCTAAAAGAAATAATCCACAATGCTTTTCATCATAAAATGGTAGCATACGCTATAAATTTATTACTTTGGGATACCATAAGGCATATTTTGTTAATAGCGAACAAAAGGGTAAAACATGCTACACAGAGGAACAAGTGATCAGTATGTTGGAGTTCCTTAATGACAACATATTTGTTGAATTTGAGGTAGACTTTTCAACAAATTGTCGGCATTCCTATGGGAACGAACTGTGCGCCTCTCCTTGCCGACCTCTTCTTATTTTCATATGAATCGGAGTTCCTTCAGACACTTGTCAAAACAAGAAGATCAAAGAAGCCAGGTTATTTAATTTCACTTTCAGATATATTGATGATGTTCTTTCCATTAACAATCCGCACTTTTCTGATTGGGTTCCATTAATATATCCACCAGAACTAGAAATTAAAGAAACAACAGACACGGCTTCCTCCGCCTCATTTTTAGACTTATACCTCGAATTTGACATACACAGTCATCTCAGTACCAGAATCTATGACAAACGAGACGATTTTGATTTTGAAATTATCAATTTCCCCCACCTTAGTAGCAATATACCAACTTCACCTGCATATGGGATATACATTTCCCAATTTATTCGGTATTCAAGAGCTTGCAGCTCCTACTCAGACTTTGTAAAACGTCACCAGTGTCTGAGCAGAAAGTTGATGAACCAGGGGTATGTCAAAGAACGTCTTGTCCTTTTTCTAAAAAAGTTCATCGGAAGGTACCAAGAAATTGTTGGTAAATATTCCGTATCAACTTCACAAATAATACACGATGGTCTTGAAGTATAGATTTTGCTTACTGACGTTGTTTATCATCTTAATAACGTATTATAGTATTCTTTTATTTGTCTTTATTAGTATTACTTTTAATGTTAAGTCCAGGGTTTTTTTATATATCCATTTGACGTGACTCTTTGCTTATGTATCCCGTCATACTTTGAACGACAAAATTATTTCATTTTTTAATATTACTTTTACGGTTAAGTCTGTTTTTTGTGATATACATTTGACGTGACTCTGTACTTTTGTATCCCGTCATAATTTGAACCACACTATTATTTTATTTATTAATATTACTTTTACTGTTAAGTCTGTTTTTTGTGATATCCATTTTACGTGACTCTGTGCTTATGTATTCTGTCATACTTTGTACGACAAAATTATTTTATTTATTAATATCACTTTTACTGTAAAGTCTGTTTTTGTGATATACATTTGACGTGACTCTGTACTTATGTATCCCGTCATAATTTGAACCACACTATTATTTTATTTATTAATATTACTTTTACTGCTAAGTCTGTTTTTTGTGATATCCATTTAACGTGACTCTGTATTTATGAATCTCTTTATACTTTGAACGACAAAATTATTTTATGTCTACCTGTGCGAATTTCAAACGCGCGATTTTACGCCAGTACTTAAAACCTTCCATCCTTTATAGGTGGATTTTACATAGATAAATAAAATCGTATGATATAAGCATAATGAGGATGTTAAATTTGATGTATGCCCTTTTTGTGCTTCTTCATAACATTTGTTTGTTTTTATAGTGATTAAGATGATAACACAATGTTGACTGCTGTAACCCTATTTTTGACATTTTTACCAATTGTGTCTGTTTGTTTTGTTCACGCATCGTTGTCAATATAATGGAATTTGATGCGACTGTCATACAAGTGAGAGGTTTGGCTAGCCATAAAACCAGGTTCAATCCACCATTTTCTACATAGGAAAATGCCTGTACCAAGTCAGGAATATGACAGTTGTTATCCATTCGTTTGATGTGTTTGAACTTTTGATTTTGCCATTTGATTGAGGATTTTCCTTTTTGAATTTTCCTCGGAGTTCAGTATTTTTATGATTTTACTTTTTTTGGTAAAATTTGTTAATCTACAAAAGCGAGAATTCTTTCCACTTTCATCAGCTAAGATACGGCTAGTTTTTTTTGGAAAAGCTATTACTTGTTGTTCTATCTTTTATCTGACAGTCACGTACGCATGTGAAACGATTTAACCAATACAATTCCACTAAATACACAGTTATCATTACCCTAACTTTTAAGGACGAGTGAAGTATACACGGTATAGTATGAAACAGTTATGGATATGGGTAATTCTAAAAAAAATGTCGAATTTTGGTAAACCTACGCTTATTTCTTTATTATTCTATGTAAATTAAAAAAAGCACTTTATTCACTAGTTGCGTCCGATGCGCTTTTGAGGATTTACCATCACCAGAATCGCTAAAAGTATAAACCGAAAGCAAATGATATAAGTACTTGAAAACGTGATCTATAGCTATATGACCAAAAAGGACATAAAAAGAATAGTTAAATCGAATAAGGTCAACTGTTTATGAGGGTGTTGTAACCTCAGTGTTACATAACAATATATAGAGAAAATTCAAGAAAGAGTTCCCGTGAATTTGTTTCACATCAGAGACATTTTCAAAAAATCTTTTAGTCCTTACTTAAATTAACAGTATCACAGCCCCAATGTGTGTTCCTTAAGGTTTTAACAATATTTTTGCTAATTTCTAAACAGATCATATAATTATGAACACCAAGAGATAGCCACATACTGCAATTATGTCAATGTTAAAGAACTTGGTGTTATTAAAAACCGTACTAGTATAAGAAGGGAACACAACCCAAATTATGTTGGAAGTCAGGCTATGTATTGTCTTTCTAATACAAATCAATTATTTTGATTAGCATCGAGCTTCGATGCAAAATATGTATAAATGTAAATTTGCATTTAAGTATCAAAATGCCTTAAACTGCAATATGTAGCGCTGAATAGCATTTGGATTTTATGGAAATATGTAAATTGGTTGAAAAATATTTAATGTATACGATATATACTCTTTGAATATTCAATTTCCTGTGTAAATAGGGTTTGATACCTTAAGATGTTAACCCTGTGAGTAAAAGCAATACAGTAGAAAGTTGCTACTGCTCTCGTCATCATGATTAAAATTCAATTCTATGTAACATAAACATTCGTGTGTAATCAATCATACGTTTTGATTTTATGTATTCCTATACAAAATGTGCAAATTGATCAGTAAAAAAAACTTTCATTTTCTTGGATCATAACAGGGCCTTAATCCGGGCTTGATCACTGCAAAAATGGAGTTATTAATTTACAACAGCATTTATAGAAATTTGTCTATCCTGTATGTATGGATAAAGTAAAAGTAGAGACTACATTTGTTTGAAACTACTTCAAATAGTGTATAAGATTAACATGTTATTTATGTTTTATTATTTTACTCATTTAAAGGTAACAAAATCTTTATGTTCGAAAGTTAGCATACACAATATATGATAGACAATTAAAATACATTTAGTAATATTTCATATATATCGCAAACGTACGTTCCTGTTTCTAAAAATACAGCGACAAACGTAAAACACATTAGGGTAGCGGAATCTGCAGAGGTTTGCCAATTGAAGTAAAACAATCACGATGTGGGAGAAGTAAGGGATATTGTTTTTAGTAGAAAGAGGGAGAAACACGAACTTTGAAAACCAATTTTTAGAGATATCTTTCGGTACAACATGGACATTGACAAATAATCTATAAATACACAGCTAGCAAGTACTTAGGATTTTTGTTCTTGAAAACCACTTTATTGTTCAAGAAAAACAAGCTAAATAAGACAACTCTCTATCAAAGATCAAATGACGTAGAATGTTAGCAACTATAGGTCCCTGTACGGCCTTCAACAATGAGCAAAACCTTTAACACATAGCAAGATATAAAAGGTCCCGAAATGACAAATGTAAAACAATTCAAACAAAAAAAAAAACTAACGGCCTAATTTTTGTACCAGACAATAAACGAAAACCAAACATGAAATTCAGCAAAACTAATTAAATAGAAAACTCGACAACAATTGTAACAAACAAAAGTCAGGATATTTCTACCTGTAATTTTAAAACGCCGTAAATTTACACCTTAAAAAATTAAATATCACTTTTACAGTAGCAAGGAACATGACTAAAATGTAAGAAATCAAAGTTTATAGAATTAACAGAAATTAAGCATATTTCAGTTGTAAGTACAACAGAACTTTGGACAGAGACAAACGAACTGTATAGTTAAGTGTATTGTTAGATAATCCGTTTATCTAATCTTTTTGTTTCAAACCTATTTAGAATTATGCTTAAATGACAATTTGATCATCAGATCTTTTATACAAAAGAAATACCACTCCAACGCCATCTGATATGATTTACATTGTTAGGTTATGTTTTAATTTTCAATTAGATCAATGGCGATTATTCAGTGGGTTTTCAATTCTGGAATTCCTCACATAATTAAATTTTATTATTGTTTTATGGCTTTTATCAGACAGTCACGCATGTTAACCGATTTTACCAATACAACCATCCCGCTTAATACACAGTTACTATTACCGTCATTGTTTGTTTGTCTGTCAACTATTAAGGACGAGTGAGAAGGCAGATGGGTAATTTTAAAAATGTCGAATTTTCGCAAAACCTATGCTTATTTCTTTATTGTTCTATGTAAATGAGAGAAAAAATCTTTATTATTAAGTTGTGTCCGAAGCGCTTTGTGGATTAACCTTCATCAGAAATACCAAGAGTAATTGTCTGAAATGAATGATATACTAAGTACTTAGCAACGTGAGGAATTATAAAACAAAAACGACCTAAAAGAATAGTCAAATCCCCTAAGGTCAACTTTTCCTAAGGGAGTTGGAACCTTAGTTTTTTTTAAAAACACCGATGTAATATTTTTTCTACTAATCAAAAATAGAAAAAAAATATTCAAGAAAGAGTTAGGTCCAATTTCCAATGCATTTGTTTCACATCAGGGCCATTTTCAAGAAGATTTTCAGTCTTCACTCAAATACTTAGTATCACTTTGCAATGTGTGTTCTTTAAGGTTTTAACAATATTATTACTTATTTCTAAACAGATCATGTAATTATAAACACCAGAAGATGGCGAAATACTGCAATTATGTCAATGTTATAGTACTTGGCGTTATTAAAATTTTACTAGTATAATATTTTATTGTCACATAAACATAATAAGTGTTTGACAAAAACAAACAACAAACATAATATAGGAAAGAAAATAACAATTCTATAAGAAATTAACACATGGAAAACAATTATAAGACTTATAAGAATGGAAGAAAACCAAATTTATGTTGGAAGTCAAGCTATGTATTGTCTTTCGGATACACAAATTATTTATTTTGGTTAGCATCGTCCTTTGGTGCAAAATATGCATAAATGTAATTTGTATCAAAATGCCTTCAATAGCGCTGAATAGCATTTGGATTTTTTGAAAATATGTAAATTGGTTGAAAAATATTTAATGTATACGATATATACTCTTTGAATATTTAATTTCCTGTGTAAATAGGGTTTGATACCACAAGATGTTGACCCTGTGAGTAAAACCAATACATTATTTTGCTACTGCTCTAGTCATCATGATTAAATTCAATTCTATGTAACGACTTCGTAATATAAAAATCAGTGTGCAATTTAGTTAAATTTTTTGATTTTATGTATTCCTATACAAAATGTTCAAATTGATAAGTAAAATAAAACTTTCATTTTCTTCGACCATAACAGGGCCTAATGCGGGCCTTTTAAAATAAAAGATAGAGTACTTAGTTTACAACAGGTTTATTTTTTCTATCCTGTAGCTATGGATAAATTAAAAGGAGAGACTATATTTGTTTGAAACTTATTCAAATAGTTTATAAAATTAATATGTTATTTTTGTTTTATTATCCTTTTATTATCCTTTGTGTATAAAATTAATATGTTATTTTTGTTTTATTATCTTTTATTATCCTTACTCGTTTAAAGGTAACGTTTATGGGTCATCGTAAATTCCCCTTTTTCTATTTTTAGATATATATATAACTTGTTTGTCCGTTCACTTTTCGCGGGGATCGTTTTTCTCGTGCTTGAGACTCAATGTCCAGACTTGGATATTTAAACCTCGTCTGGACAATATTTCTTTAGATTGGGGAAAACGTTGGTACTGGTAAGTCGTACTTTAAATTTCATTTTATTCGTATTTCAATGTTTGACTTAAATATTTCTTACTTACATTTGATATATTTCTTTTCGGTTTTAGAGTCAAACATTTCTAAATTATAAATTCACGTTTCCGTTCCAAAATAAATAAAAGGAATTGTACACTAGCTAGATATTTTATGATTTCAGGTTTATAAAGAGATGGGGTTCATTTTGATAGCGATATTTAGAAAGATGGTTAATCCGAGGGATAGTTTAGAGTAACGGTCGTCAATCTTCGGAATTGTTCGTGCCTTACTCTGAAATGGAATTTTGTATTCTCGCATGTTTTATTGAAAAATGTGTTTCAGACATTGCTCTGGTTGGACCGAAAATTAAACGGGAATAGAATTAGTGCGATGTTTTTTTTTACTGGATTGATTTTGTTCCCTAGTCCATGGAATTACGAGGTTCATGTTCTAGTCTAACAAAGTCGGTGGGAACCGGTGGGTATATTTATTTTATCTCGGAAGGTGGGACGTCACGAACTTGATTGAATTTAGTGTATGGATAAAGACGACTAGTGTACAGTTCTCAATATTTTGAGTAAACGGACACCTCTAAAATTCTACTATCTTATTATTTTATTCAATTAGATAGCACTAAGGCCGAACCCTTCCTAGAATTGGTTAACTTTTTATTGGTATTTTTCACCGCAAATGCATCGTTTTTATCCTAAAAGGGTGGTTCGAAAATGTATTGAAATTCTAAAGAATTTAAAATTTCACATGGAGATACCGCGGTATTTATGTATTTATTGTTTTGTCTATTAAATGTGAAACTGTTTCATGATTCTTGGTTATTTGTTATATGAGCAAATTCATTGCTTGGCAAAATCGTCATCTCTGGTCCTTTCTAGGTTTCTTATACCTGTCATTTATTGAAATTATTGTTTCTTTGTATTGTCAGTATGCTGACCGAAGTCCTGGAGCGAAAGCACAGGCCGAACCCTCTCTACCAGTAACGTAAACGGCTGAGCTAGCGGGGTATAATGTCATGAGACAAATTATAAAAGGAAAATCAGTTTACACACGAAAACCCGTTTACGTTGCAATATGTTATTTTTGTTTTATTATCCTTACTCGTTTAAAGGTAACAACACCTTTATCTTCGAAGGTTATCATACACAATATTCAATATTGTAGATTGGTATTATGACAGACAATTACAATACATTTGGTAATATTTTATATATATCACAAACGTACGTTCCTGTTTCTAAAAATAAAGTGACTAACATAAAACACATTCGGCACACATCTGTAGAACTGTGATGAAGGATAATGAAATCTGCCGAGGCTTGCCAATTGAAGTAAAACAATCACGTTGTGGGAGAAGTACCTGATATTGTTTTTAAATGAAAGAGGAGAAATACGAACTTTGAAAACCAATTTTAGAGATATTTTCGATACAACATGGACATTGACAGATAATCTATAAATACACAGCTAGAAAGTACTTAAGATTTTTTCTCTTGAAAACCACCTGATTGTTCAAGAAAAACAAGCTGATTGTTTTACATTTATCATTTCGGGACCTTTATAGCTGACTATGTGGTATGGGTTTTATTCATTGTTGAAGGCCGTACGGTGCCATATCGTTGTTAATTTCTATGTCATTTGGTCTTTTTGGAGAGTTGTGTCATTGGCATTCATACCACATCTTCTTATTCTTATAACGAGACAACTCTCCACCAGAGACCAAATGACGTAAAGGTTAGCAACTGTAGGTCACAGTATGGCCTTCAACAATGAGCAAAACCTTCAACGCATAACAATCTATAAAATGCCCCGAAATGACAAATGTAAAACAATTCAAACGAGAAAGTAAACGGCCTGATTTTGTACAAAACAATAAAACAGGATAGACAAAATATTGCACCACCAATCAACAGATGTTTCAATATATTTTCTTGTATGACATTATAAAGATTGCATTTTATATGGGTTTTCAAACATTGTCTGTTTTGATTTGCTTATAAGGATGAATGTTGCATTTTCAAAATTTGTTTTTATTTTAATGACTCATATAATGAAGTGGCATTCGGACTTATCTCCGTCACTGAATATGCAGAATGTTTTAACTTTCTTAAATTGTCTTTTATAGATGACAATTATTAAGAAACTAAGGTGTCAACTCCTCCGACAGTTGACCTTAGCTGAATTTGGCTATCATTTTCATGTCTTTTTGGTCATATAGCTCTTCAACTGTCTCGGTTCTTATACATCCTTGGCTTTCAAATATTCGGCTTTGCGGGTTCCTGATGTAGGTAAACCAAAAAAGTAGTTCGAAAGCATGAAATTTATAAAGTGTTATTTTCATTTTCGTTCTGTTTTCATATGTATCGAACAGTCACAATTGTGTACATGTATATAAAACTAAATCACTTTCTATAAACTGAGTATATTGAAAACTCGTCAGTGTTGAAAAATAAGATGCTAGTTAATGATAGATGTGAAAATGACAAAAGCTCTTTATAAATTTGGTACGTTTAAAGCGCTTTTCTGAATCATTACAACATTACATGATATGAAGCTGTATCGCAAAATCGAAAGCAAGACTTCAGTGCACGATAGAGGCGAATCTTTAAACGGTATCAGATTTAATTGTTTACTAGTAATGTAAGTTTTGGATTTTCAATATTTAGGCTTTGAGCATTTTGAAGAGATATTAATTGTCGAAATGCGCATCTTGTGCACAAAAAAAAATAGTACCGTTGACGTTATTAGCTGTTTGTTTTGTATTGTAACTCCCAAAATTAAAATATGTGCTCCATTTAATCTAAATTGTCCACAAGATTGTTTAAAATGGTTCATAGTAGGTGTTTTATCTTTATTTTGTCAGATTGTGTTTTCCTTGTGGTACCCATGAATAATTTAGATAGTACATGTATTTGATATCAAAAATGCTAATATTTACATTACATATATATGCGTTTCATAAGGATTCCGTATATCAATTGGCAGACACCAAGTATTTTTAATTTCAATAAACGCCAAACACATGACTTCACATACTCTCCATGACAACATTTCGAAGGAAATATCTCTTTCCCCGAATGTGACGTACCGAATTAGACTTATCACCGACGGGTGCCACATGTGGAGCAGGATCTGTTTACCCTTCTCGAGCACATGAGATCACCTCCGGTTCTTGGTGGGATTCGTATTGCTCAGTCTTTATTTTTCTATGTTCTGTTTTGTGTACTGTTGTTTGTCTTTAGGTCTTTTGCTTTCTTTGCCATGGTGTTGTCAGTTCATTTTCGACTTATGAGTTTGAATGTCCTTTTCAGTACCTTTCGCCTCTCTTCTAAAAAGTTTGATCCGAACTTATCAAGACCTCCCTGTTTTATTGGGATAAAACAAAGAAAATGTTGCCTCTTTCAAAAGACAAATAATATCCGAAAAATATCTTATTAGATTTTCGTCATATCTGTATTGTTTAAATAAAGTGTGATTTTCTTTCTCTTTCTGCCAAATCTTCGGCACTTTTTTTGTATCCGGATTTTACTCTCTTTTCTCCTGTCTTCCTTTCCTCTTTTAAGAGGTGTTTGTTATTTCATCCAACCAGGAATGATTGCGAATAAATTTGATAGGAACCCAAAATAGACTGAAGATAATCTTTGCATATCGTATCCATCTAAAGAAAGGAATATATACAAGACAAAAATGGAAAAATAAATAATGAAAAAAACAATAGCCAAACAAGACTACTGGACGCCGAGTTTATTTATATAACACACATCATTTTATTTATCAATACAAAATATAATCAACAATTTTATAATTTATGTACATAAAATCAAATACAATCTTATGATCAAGTGTGTTCAAGAAATATGTTGCTCTGTCGTCAACGATGCTTCCGGCCAGGAAAACCATCAAAATGAAGTTTTCTGCTTTTCTACTTGTACAAGTTGAGTCTATCTACATTAGATTCTCTTCTATTCAGGATAAGACATACGACAGGATAATGATCTGGCAGAAATATATACACTGAACATTTTTATTCTGCAGACTTATCATAATTAGGAAATGGTTCTTCTAAACCAACAAATCTCTTCTTTTAAATTTGACTCTACAACTCATTCATCTAAAGCTCGCAGCTACCAACTTATACTATATATATATCTGATTTTAAGTAGAATGAATTTCATAACAGTGTTGACATGGTATTTAAATGTTATCGTGTCGGTCCCTGGCTGTCGACAACAAAGACTTCACGCAATTACAGTATGTCAGGGGCCTATCAATAGGGATGTTCATAATTACTATCTTTACACATGTCCATTCATAAAGTAAAAGTTTTTGCATGAAAGTTTACAGGAATTTGTTTTGAATATAGTCTCTGATGCATGATTTTTTATTATTAATTGTTTTGGCTTTTAACTAGCTGTCAGTAACTGCGAGTACTCTCAAATCGTACTTTCTTGTTTATTTGACCTGTTGATACTAATTGTAATGCTTTTTTTGTTATTTAATGTTATTCAGGGTTATAATCTGGTCTATATACAAGCTTTGATAAGTGTTTGGTACTAATATAAATTTCCACTTCGTACTATGAACATCAAAATTATTTATTTTGTAAAAATATTTCCTTTCTCTATTGTAACTGTACACGTATACCTAACAGCAAAATTATTTTTATTTACCTGTGTTTAAAGTTATTGCAAATGGCTGATATTTTTGTTCGAGCATATTGTTTTTCTTAAATTGTTTAACATTTCATACCGATATAACATGTTACTTTTATTATTCTTCCCTTAGTTTATTTATTTTGTATTTGCATTGTGTCATAGGTCAAATTTATTTGTTCAGTGTATGTTCAATGGTGTTAATATGTCCTTTGATTGAGTTAAGCTATTTCAGTTGATATTTTATAGTGTGTCTTTCTATGTTGTGATGTTACACTATTGTTTCAGAAAAAGGGTGAAGGTTTGGTACCATTAAAACGTTTAAACCCGCTGCATTTGTTTGCACCTGTCCTAAGTCAGGAATCTGATGTTCAGTAGTTGTCGTTTGTTGATGTGGTTCATAAGTGTTTCTCGTTTCTCGTCTTTATATAGATTAGACCGTTGGTTTCCCGTTTGAATGGTTTTACACTAGTAATTTTGGGGCCCTTTATAGCTTACTGTTCGGTGTGAGCCAAGGCTCCGTGTTGAAGACCGTACTTTGACCTATAATGGTTTACTTTTATGAATTTTGACTTGGATGGAGAGTTGTCTCATTGGCACTCATACCACATCTTCTTATATCTATTATATACTCAGAACAAAAGCTTCTTTTGACGGAATAAGTATATTCAGAGGTGATATATCACCAAGTAATCGAGAGAAAAATGTTAATACGTACTTTTTTCTTGCACAAACAGTCTGTGGCTCATTAAAGAAAAATTCGATAACATTTATTCGTACGAGTTGATGTAAAAGTAACCTACAATCAATTTTCATACTAAGATTATTATACACCTACGGAACAAAGTCCCGTAGGGTATAATGTTTTAAAACCGTCCATCAGTCCGTTCGTCAGTCTTGTTCTTGTCATCGCAACTCCTCTGAAACTACACTACATAATTTCATGAAACTTTGTAGAAAACATGGACATACTATGTAAATGTACTTTTCAAGAGGAAATTATGAATATTTTTTCTAGGAGTTATGTCTCTTTGAACTTACAAAGTTTGCCCCAAAAATACTACTGCAACAGTTTGTCACCGCAACTTCTCTGAATCCACAAGACAAAATTTCATGGAACTTTGTAGATAATAAGGCCGTGCTATGTCGATGTGCATATCGACAGGAAATTATGATTCCTTTTTTTCTAGGAGTTATGTCCCTTTTATCTGAGACATTTTGGCCTAAAGTTACGAGTTTTCAACTTAATTATCTGATGATATTTCGTGACAATGTGGGGCCGTGGGGTATGTGAGCGTGCTCCCAAATCATTAATAAAACAAAACTCAATACTCTATAAATATTATAGAGTATTGAGTTTTGTTTTATTTGATGGTGTTCAAGATTTAGAATTAAATCAATAGACCAAAACTTACCTATATTACTGAGTTATTTTACACAAGCAATTAGAATGGTAAAATCATTGACACTGACGAAGTCTATTTATTAAGCCAAAATATTTATCAACACGATTTTATAACATCATCTTCGTATATTACCATCTTATATTAGTGCCGTTGTGCAAATCTTTAGACTTTTTAAATTTTTTTCCTTTTCAGCGCAGTATCTCTATTCTAAACATAGATCCGGTACATATTAAATTTGCTGGTTGATCCTTTGTAAAGATTTCTTTATATATAGGTGCATGCCTTGTGTGTTCACTGTACCGCTATGTATCATATTATTATTTAGAATAATCATCTTAATTACAACCCATTGGCAGCCGAGAGGTTTCGTCGATGTGATACAGACACAGACTGCAAGGACGGGGTTCGATTCTCAGTGCAGGCAAATAAAAAGTTGCTTTCCTTAAAAAAGAAGAAAAGCAATATGTAAACCTGAGAAAGCTGTTTGTTCTCATGGTAGAGGTGGTATAGATAAATTGAAAGTCCAATTTTCATGTGAAATGTGACTCTGTGGCATGCAACTTATAAGAAGGTTATGGTTTTGTTCTTAATAGTAACATACCAGCTTCATTATGACATATTTTATACAACAACAAAAATTTAAAGGATTTCTTAAATTTACCTTAATCAATCTTAATTTTCTACAGAAAACTTAGTTTTGAAGAATATCTTGATTGTAAAGTTTTATGAATACCTGAACATGCTCTCAAAAGAACCAATTTATCTCAAAAGATATGTTTGGTAAAAGCAAATAAACTCATCATCAAGACCATAATTTTGCACGCCACACGCGCGTTTCGTCTACAAAAGACTCATCAGTGACGCTCGATTCATAAAGGTTAAAAGGCCAAAAAGTTGAAAAGCATTAAGGACCCAAAATTCCCAAAGGTTTTGCCAAATGAAGATTAGGTAATCTATTCCGGAGGTAAAAATCCATAGCCATTCGAAAATTTTAAAGTTTATAAAAGGTAGTCACTCAAAAAGGAAAAGAAAAGAGAAACAACTAGAGGTCAGAATACCATGATGATGACCATGCTTCAAAGTCACATGTCAAGCTCTTACTACTTTGGTCTTACTTCAGATTAGAAATGCAAAAATAACATTCCGCGACTGAAAATAATTATAGAATAACTAATATAAGAATTCAAATATTGAAAATATTCAACGAGTGACCGACCAACACATTTATTCACGAATGCGCGTAGCGCATGAGTTAATTATTAGTGTTTTTCGGTCAAGAGTTGAATATTTTCGATATTTGAATTCTTTGATTAGCTATTACATGTATTATTTTCATTACATTGACGATGGTCTTTTAAATGAAAATAAAGTAGAAAATACAAGAGACTATATCTTTTCTACGCATTCACAATTTGCTTTGATGCAACGTCAACGACAACGTCTTGACAACACTTATTTTGGTATGACGTCAGAGGAGTGTACATGTAATTATCGAGTTCATTTCACATGTGAAATTATTGGTTTTAGTTCACTTGGAAATCACAGTAATTCATGCGCATGAAATGGTAAATGGAAAGCATACGCACTGATATTGTGAATTAGAATATGCATTTGCGTCATGGCGTATATATATTCTAGGCTCAAATCTAATGTCACTTGAAATTCCTAAATCGCACTACATTACAAAGATTAAGATGCTATAATGTTGAACTAGTAAAACAGAAACAAAAAGAATTGAACTATAATTAACGTACATTCCTGGTGAACATTTTTTATCAAATCGATCTCTTCTTCAAGGCAAACTTTCCAGTTTATGAATATATTGCTATACAAAATATAAGCAGAGAATTATAAAACCATACTTAATCTGTATAACATAATTAACATAGTACTTAAATGATTGTTGTAAAATATTACTTATGTTTTTGTGAATTGAAACCATACAGCTATTTTTTTTTAACTCACTACAGTTTAAGTTTTAGATACTAATTTATTTGTGTGCATCCCTGATAATTGGTGGTCATATGTTGCATATATATATAATTTTCATCAATGTGTTCACTGTTAAAACCTGAGGGACATTATATAAAATTATCAATTATATTCTGTCAACGATCAATCTACTTAATATTAATGAAATTAAATATTTTTACAGAAATTTTGTTTTGTTTAATCATCTTTCTGCTTTCCGACCACTGTGTTTCCGACCAAAGATAAATATTTTTAACATTAATAATGTTTTTCGCTTTCCGACATTTGCTCAGGTTGTGATGGCAATACAAAATATCACGTGTTAATCGTTCAGAAATATTCAGATTATTCTGGGACATAGTATTTTCAGTATACTATTCCCAGGTTTGTTGTCATAATGCACAATACCACGTTGTATTAAATTCTATACACACCACGCCTACAGAGACCGTCGCAAAACTTAAATTATATAATTGCGTTATCATTATACTTGGTACTTAATAAACATTCAATCAAATCATACTATGTTTTGTCAAAAGGCAAATAGGTTGGAATATATAAATAATTTCTGAATGGCCATATAAGCTACCAAAACTCACTAATATATAGGCATGAACCCATCAGGGTTCACACAATTACAAAAGTTAAAATTGAGAATGGAAATGGGAATAATTAAGTATAGATTAGAAAATACTTAGTTATGTTTTATGGAGATTTAAAGCCCGAGGGCTTTAGATGTTTATAAAACTTGACTAATATTGTCTGACTAATTTAGAACATATTCACATAATCGAGTGAGATTACAAAATCATCCTCTCCCATTGAAATACTCAAACGTTAATATGAATTAACTTTTATAATTTAGTGTTAACATGGATAATAAAAGAAATGTAAATCATATAAAATGGTCAATTCAATGGATTGAATGAAATAGCACTGACATAACTTTTGAGGACAAAAGGATAAATTGTTCAAATATTGAGTTTTTCTGCTTCAGGTAAAGTGTAATACTTATATATCTTAAATGTCTTCATTTTAAAAAGCACACAATGTTATATATATCAGCTTATCGAAATTTGTATATTTTTGATAAATATAAAACTCACTCAGTAAATATTAAAATTACGATCATTCACCATCAGTTGCTTACTTTTTATTGATGAATTAACATTACATGTATTGTTTTTATTTTATCTGAAAAGTCCATTTGCTTTATATATCAACAGTCAAATCTTTGAAAAATACATTGACTCTCTAAGGTTTGGTATAAAATTAAGATCAAATATCCTTTTACCTTCCCATATATGTACCATTATAATCGTTTGCAATATTCAAACTGCATTTTATAGTTCTATTCTCTTTCATCTTTAATCATTATGCTCTTTTCCTATTTAAATTGCCTCAGGGATTGTACACTTCATAAGTGTAGTTATTAAGAGTTCACTTTTATAATTACAATGAAAAGCCAATCAAGGAGAGCATTTTATTGTGCATGGAAAGCCATGCACTATGAAAATTAGAAGGAAAACAATGATTTTCATTGGTCGAGAAGGGTGAGTATGTTCTAGAAGTAAGTTTTAAATTTATTCCATTAGTGAACAGAAATCAGTAAATTTGCCAATTCAAACTTAAGCACACGAAGGAAAAATTGAATATAATTGAGTGAGTCAATGTCAACGACAGATTTAAGAAGCGTTGATTCTTTATAGATTAGAAAAACATTACCAAGTATTGTCTGACCAATTTAGAACATATTCACACCTTCGAGTGACATAACAAAATTAGCCTCTCCCATTGTAATAATTTAACCTGAATATGAGCTCACTCTAAGCGTTAACATGGTTAGTAAAATGGATGTATATCATATTAAATGGTCATTTCAAGAGATGGAATGAAATAGCTATGCGATAGTTTTGTGATAACAAAAAGGATAAATTATTAAAAATGAAGATTTCTTCTGCTTCAGGTATAGTTTAATACTTATATATCTTATATTTCTTCATTTTAAAAGGATGCAATGTTCTATAAATCAGCTTTTCCAAAATTGTTTAATTTTAGATAATGACAAAACTTCATCAATGATTTTATAAAATTACAATCGTTTCAACATCAGATGCTTATTTTTTTATTGATGGATGTATTGTTTTTTTTATCAACAGTCATTGTTTCTTAATAATCCATTGATTTCAATGTTTTTCGCATAAGAATTATATTAAATATCATTTTACCTGTACCTTTGTCCCTTTTCAATTCTTTTTGTAAATCTATATGTTTAGATAACCTGCTTGTCGACAAAATCTTCAAACAAACATTTGCTTTTCGGCTTCTTTCTTGTCTTTTTTTTTTTTTTTTTTTTTTTTGTCATTTATTTGGGGAGGGGAGATTCAATATATGTACCATTATATAACGTATACAATGTTGAAATTTCATTTTAAATGCTTTTATATTTCTATTCTCCTGTTTTCATTTATAATAATTAGACAAACAGTAGTACTGATTATTTTTTCTTTTGCTCTTTTCCTATGGAAATTGCCTTTGTGGGATCTTACATTTCATTATAGTAGTTATTAAGAGTTCACTTTCATGATTAATCTACAATGGAAAGTCATTCATGTATAGCATTTTATAGTGCATGGAAAGCCATGTACTGTGAAAATTAGTTGGGAAATAAATGATTTTCTATTGGACGACACGGGGTAACTATGTTCTAAAGAAAAATAAACCACGGTAAATTAAATACGCTGACGTCAGGGCAATGGTTTAAAATTTTATATTGCAGAAAGGATTACTAGTAATAGTTAATAACGAAAAAAATATGTTCGCTGTGAACATGTGCACATGAATATGATATCATATGTTTTACTACCACTGGGCCGGTAACGCTGGAGAAAACTATTCGAACACGCGAATACCATCCGCAAAAGTCAACTACGATCGATATTAGCATGATGTACATTATCTATACACCAGTAGACATATCGAAAGATTTTTAATGTCATTCTTTAAAGATTTCTCCTTCCTATTAGACATATAATGGCATATGTATGTATGCCTCATACCCAATCGTATGCCGTAAGGTGACCATTTGATATTCTGGGGAACGGGTAGGAGGATTTTCCGGATTAATCATTTCTTTTCATCTGTTGCTACGCGTGCTAATTTTTTCGAGCGAATCTTTTTCTCACTTTCGTTCATATTTGTTTCCTTTCTGTTTGTGTTGCAGAATATTCATTTTCATCCTGCCTTGTGTAAAGTTATCTATTTCCGTTCTTATCAACCCCCGTTTTCCTCAGGAAACCAAGTGGTCGTCCCTTTCCGTCGTAAGAGAGTTCCAGATGACTGGTCTTCTCCTTTAATAAAACTGTATTGCATTATCAAAGATACTCTGGCAAAATACTTTCCACTTTCCAAAGTGCCTCATTCATTACTTTTAACAAATCGCTTTTAGCGAGATCTGCTATGTGTTAATGTGGATAAAATAGTTTTTATGTTAAGACCTTTGTACATATTTAATCATATGTAAAATATTTATTTGAGGTCGAATATGTCAATTTCTACATGTTGATTACTTGATTATTATTATTGATGCAGACATGATCAATAAATGTTCTGTTCACAAAATCATTTAAAATCATTTTCATCGTTTGACGCGAACGAAATGCTCATTTGGTTTACCTTCGCGCAGAGGACGCATTTCCTCCCTCGTGAATGGCCCCAGGCGAAAAATCGTACAAGATAATGGTAATATTACAGAAAGACTTAATGTTTTGTTTTATTCAATACCCCAGGTTACTGGGGAATATAAGTGTGGTCACGTTGAGTTTCGTCCGACTGGGAGTAAAAGCATTTACAAAGTGGGCGTCCTGGATGTACAAGTACATAGCCACGTCCGGGCAGATTGGAACGTTAAATCTGATGCATTGCGTAAAGAGAGTGTCATGCTCTCAGCACGTTACGAATTCTTGCAACAACGCTTTGAGTGGTCCATGTAGTCTTTTGAGGTGGCCCGTTGCAAGGCAAGATTCCCCGACCTTCATCCCGGACGGCCTCTTTCACAGGACCTGCCCTATGTTTTTATTGTTAATTTGTTGTCGTCCTGAGCATGCATGAAATATTTGCCACTGGACGTTCAGAAACTAGCAATCAATCAATCAATTAATTTTTCCCGACAGGTTTGGATTGATTTGCAAATTCAAGTCAAAGAACCTTTATTTTACAATCATTTATGGAAAAAATGTGTCTTCCTGAATGCCTACATTTTGAAAAATATCTATTCCTTGAATGTCAACATATTAAATTGAATAGATATTGTTTTAGAAAAAACATTATCAGGAAAAGTTAGTTTCAAGGTAGAAATATTTTTGCACCTAAATAATATCACTTTTTCAATTAAAAGTAAAATTGAACTGGAATAGAATAATAAGGAAAATGATAAAATAATTAAATCAGTTGTATTTATAGATGGTTTTTAATTACCAAAATTAACGGTAAAAAATGAATCATTTACTCGACAACAATCAAGTATAATTTTATCCCAATTCTTAGATAAAATTTTTAATTCATTTTACATTTTAAGAATGAAATTTTTGTTGTTGAGAAAATACAAAAATAGAATTGAAAGCAAGCGACCATACCATTTGAATGTTTCATCAGCAAATACGCATTCCAAAATTTCATGTACCATAATTTGTTAAAGACTAAGATTTAATGATTGATTGTTGGTTGCTCAATGTCCAGTGGCAATATTACATTGATGATCAAGAAGAGAATAAACTAACAATACACACAAAAGGTAGGAGTTGTAATAGGGTCGACCTGGATGAATGGTGAGAAATTTGGCCACTAAAAAAGGGAGTATAGTGGAAAAGGACTGAAACTTTGACTTTCAAAAGGCCACCAACGGGCCCTTAAAGAGTTTTTAAAGGTTTTAACGTACAGGAAGCGTGGCTCTCTCTCTCTCTCTCAACGAAGATTCGGATTATGCATCCTCATTCTGACTGGTTTTTTTATGAATCTTAGGGAATTAATTTCCTCGTTTAAAAAAATCATTGCATCCAGAACAATGGTTATATTACCTTGTTTTGACTACACTTAATTTCAATCAGACACTATTCCTTGAATGCTAACATATTTTTACCTGTATTTTGTCGGCAGATCTAAGGATGTAGGCTTTCAATGAATACCCCAAAAAAAAAAAAAAAAAAAAAAAAAATATTGTTCAACGTACAATATAAAATACTATTCAAAGGAAATAAAATTATTTTACTCCAAACACTATTCATTACTTGTTATTTTACCATTAAATCAAAATCTTTTCGGTGTGCTATATTGTTAGTTTTATACTTTTTATATTAAAACCCAATTGAACTAGTACAGGAAAAATACGACATTATCAGGTTCGCAATAATAAAACTCGTATTCATAATTTCAGCGTTGATTTACTTTCATAAAATTTTCGCATTCGCATTCTCATTTTGCCAGTGGTCAAGGTTTCGCAATAATAAATGCACGCATTAACAATTTCTGTATTGTAAGTACTTATTGCCGCTTAAACATCATACGGATGCAACAAAGGCGATGGTAGCAACAACGATGACAAAAAGAACGCAAAATCAGTATTGTTCGTTCGTAAACTTGATCCTTTTCTTTATATTTACGCACACCAATCAGGATAAATATCTCGGAAAAGAGCAAAACGTAGTTGATATGAATAATCATAAAAGATCTGCTCATGAATGTATTTTTAAAGTCGTTACAATAATATAATGAATTCAATTACTAAGCAACGAATTGAAATTAATTTGAAGAAAAACTTTATCTGTTTATTTAAATCTTTTTTCATTACATATTCCTTTGTGTGTTTCTAATCATACAATGTTGTTATTGATTTAACACCAGCTTTAATGAAATTAATAATTTTGGTTGAAGACCTTCCAGCAACTTGGTATGTTTGATATGTTGTTTTGCAATTTTGTAAACTGCTAATATGTTTCTTGCAACGATCAGTCGGAAAGCAAGCCCTTAGAAACGACCGTTGTTGCTACTTTCTTAAGACAACAATGGGACTGATATTAAAACCCGCCATTCTGAAATTGCGTTAATTTCGCGGAAAAAATAATTTGGCGCCAATTTGGAAATTTTTCTTTTTTTCTGTTTGTAACTTGCCATTACATTTTTTTTTTCGATTTTTTAAGCATGGGTCTTATTATTAAAGAAAATAATACTTAAACATGTTAAATTTGGCCGTCTTTTAACAATTACGTAACGCCGTTGATCGTCGTTTATAAATAATGCGAAATTGTCTGTTATTTTCCTTCTTTTTCACAGATAAACAAAGATTATATATACTATATAAAAATTAATAATACGTATCTCGAAGTTTAAAAAATCAAGTCTAACGTTCTATCACCCTTAGGAAACCCTGTTCGAACTAAATTCCAAACGAAAGACATTTTTGACATTGTAGTTTTTGGTCTTACACATCGATGTCAACTTGCATATCTGAACACAATATACACACATTTAGTGTGTTTGTTTGAAAAAGCAATGGCGAGTTCAGCTGTGAATATTTGATTGGATTAATTATTCTCTTGAAGTCAGTAAAATGTTTGACTTAACTAAAACAAGGTATGGAAATTTTATACTGTCTTTGCACAACCTTAACTGCTTAATTAAGATTACTAAACAAAACTCATTCATTATTTATAATATTATAAAAAATTGTGATGAAGGAATCCTGCAAAAGTAAATGAAAAGCCTAGCACTCAGAAACTGCTCTGAAATACTTTTATATAAATATAAAATGCATAGTTATTATTTTTTTTAAACAGAAGAAGAAAAATATTAGACCGAGTCTTTTGTTCTAATTTATTTTCAAGTTCATGATTAGAACCATTTATTTATTGGTTTAGTGGTTTTTTTTTTTTTTATAATTTGAGTCCATTCATTAGAACTTGCATGGAATCAATGAGACAAAATTTATTGTTATATTTAGTTTGTTCATACACTGATTGCAAACTAATTTCCTTTTATTTCAAATAATGAAGAATTTACATTCAGAATACTTTCATTATGATCTTTTTTAAGTTTGAATGAATAAGGTAGGACCAAGTATCAGTAATGAAAAGGAATTCCTGTTTTTGATCATTTTAGTCCTGTCTTGATCCATTATTCATGAATATTTTGGCTACCCCTTGTAATAATGTAGTAGAAATTTATTTCTGTGTTGAAATAATTTGGCTACAACAGTAAAAATACTTACCAAAATATAAATATTACCTAAATTAACTCTTTGAATAATAATATTATGGCACATAGGGCCTATTTCACTGAGACTGAGTTCTGAAAAGTGATAAAATGTCTTTCTCTAATTTTTTGCACATGTCTTTATAGTATCAAAATATATTTAATAAAATTGTTTGAATAATATCCACATGTAAATAACAGCATATGGTGCTTAATATAATAAAGTTTGTTCATGAGAGTGTCAAACAAAGGGACGTAACTCGTAAATTACTATCGGCCCCGCTTCGTCAGAAATATCAACACATCGAAGTGGCACATTTGCGTATACAGCGTATTAAGTGGCACAAGTTTGACATATCATAGTCCAAGTTATGTTACATAACATAATTTAAATTCAGCATAGCTTACCGAGAAGTTAAGAAAGAAAATTACGATTTCAATTTCCTGTGACCAATTTTTTTGGTCAACACCTAGACTTTGAAGACACATTTTGAGAGAAAAAATGAGTTTAATCCATAATTGAGTGGATCAATATATTTCTTATATACTCAAGAATGTTCACTTAAAAGCAAATTAGTTTTAATTCATGCAAAAAACTACAAATTCCAAAAACGGGCTTCACTTTTTGGTAAAAATGCCCATATATGGTAATCACATGACTTCATTGTTGCTTTAAGAAATGGGGTCAAACTGGGGTCAGCTTTCCGACTGGATAGTCACATTTTATCTTTTTTTCAGCTGGAGGGTAAATTAACTTTTATAAGCCAAATTCAACTCCGAGATCCATAAATTGTGTTTTATCATTCGAAAGTAGTTTAAATACATGAGTTGTAGGCAAATCATTGTGTAATAATAAATATATTTTACTTTATTTCATTTTCAGGTATGTTTTTCAGTAACGAAAATTTACCTTCAACTCTGTTAACTGATTGTAGTTTACTCATATTTAAAACATTTGTCACATTAGTATCAAAATATTGATGAAATAATGTGATATATCTAATTTTATTCAATAGTATTAATTCTACCTGCTCCTGTTAGACATACAATGCCAACCCATTTGAGTTCGTCTTGTCGGACAAAAATCCGATGAAGAGAACAACAACAGCAGCCAAGAGGCACAGAAGACAAGTGTTTCCATAGCTTGAACACTTGTGAACCATGCTTTGAATAAATGAAAAAGAAAGCAATTAAATAAATGTGCATAAATTCCATATTCCGTCATTTCCGAATCAAACTTTAAACTAGTAAAGCATTAGTTTAACCTAGTAAAATTTGAACATCAGGAAAGTATGAAAATGAGTATTGTCAACCAACTTGAAGAAATATGTGACACTGGTGATGATAGGGATTGTACTTTTAAAAAATACCCAGAACTTGATAAAATTTATCAAAATTGCACTTTTGATCCATTTGTAAGCTAAGTAGTACTTTTAAACAAATACAGAAATCTTTCATACTTTTAGTTTTGGTAAATATTGAAGATGTAAGTAAAGACCCACTGTGTGTTTGAAATGACAATATTGGCTAAACAAATAGATGGGAAAGTTGGCCATACATCCTTCCAAAATCAACCTCAAGGAAATCCGTGTTTTACTTAAATATGTTGGTTAAAACAACTAATAATAAATTTGCAAATAATTTGAAAGAATTTTACTTTAAACATGATAAGATTTACTAAAACATAATTATTTGTCATTGACGACATTTGATCATTTTTCTGTAATACCAGAGATTTTCGTCAAATTTTCCATAATGTACGCTAATTTGTTTGTGAAGTGTATAACATACTGAATTAATATTTTCAAAGGACAAAGAAAATGATAAAACTATATTCTGTTGTCATTTTCACCCTAAAATAGTTTAAACAAAATTACAAAACCCCATTCATCTTTTATACTAATTTTACTTACATCCCAAATCTCTATATCTCCAAGATGTGACATTTACTATTGTTAGACAGTATCTCCAAAGTCCTTCGTTATGTTCAAGATTTATCACTGCCCCAGATATTGATACAGATTTTCTTATCCATGTCCAATATGGGGCAACAAACCCAATTACATCACAAACTGCAGCTACAATTGTCAGATCAAAGCCTACCACTGCGACAACAATCTTGTGATATATTTAACACCTTAGTTTGAAATCTGTCTGAATATCAATGAAATTGGTATTATTATTATTAGAGTATTAGAGTGTGTTATGTTAACAATAAGGAGTGGATATTTATGTACTGAGAACAAATATACATAATCGTAGCCAATCGACAAACAATATTCCCAATTTCTACATGATTGCGGGTACATGTATGTAAATTTTGAAACTTTGTTTTATAAATTCAAACAGTAATAATGGTTATGGACGTAGTGACGGTCATATAGTTTCATATCTACAAAAGAAGTACCATATATGTAACTTAAGGAACACAGATAGGATTATGTCACGTCACATTTATGTTAGGTATTTAATTTTCAAAATATCACATTCTTCTCAAAATCAATATACATATCATAATGATTTCCATAAAATTAAACAGTATGGTACTTATTGTATGTTAAAATTTTCAGAAAACAAAAACAGGTTAAGGTGATATATAAAAAGAAAAACTCATCATAGATACCAGGATCATATTTGACCAGAACGTGAAATGTTTGAGATTATTTTAATATTTTCAATATTAAATCCAAGTAATTTGACGGGAAACTTTTAATTTGTCAGCGATCGCTTTTGAAACGCAATTTAACTTTTTGTCTGATAAGATAATGCTTTGAAATATGATGAATTTTCAGAAATATATATATTTGCACTTATTTTACATTAAGAATGAACCATGCAGAGAATGTATTTTGGGGCAAATATGAAGTTATTCTTTTTAAAAGCATTTTTCCTACATTGATTTAACTGAAACGAAATCATTAAAGTTTATAATTGAATATATTTGAAACGTTTTTGAGATGGATCTTTTTTTTTGTATTTTTTCGAGCATTTTCAGAATCCATTCGCTTTACTACATCCCGGTTCCAATGAAACGTATATTCTTCGACATGTCTTTCAAAAATTTTGAAAAGCGGTTAACGGTTTTGAAGAAACAAATATTCCGCTTTGACTTTTAAACAAAAGAATTTTTAGATTGCTTCCGTGAGCTGAATTTAATGAGATAATCACCCTTAACCCTATCTAAATTTTCGAAAGCCTGGAAAAGTGTTTGGAACATGTTGTTTTACCCTCCGTTTTGAAAATCTTGCTCTCTGATGAATCCATATGGAGTTAATGCCAATCTAAGTAGATGTTTTTTTTTATTTTGCTCGTCAAAACGCCAAAAAAAACCAAACAGAAACAGAAGTCACTGGCAACCATTATTTTATATTAACATGGAAATTTGTGTAGCAACATCAGAAACAATTTAATAAAAATCTATGAAATGATTTTGGAGATTTTATTATGTGCATTCTATATGTGCATTCTATACGAATGTGCATCTATTTAAAAGATTCCATTCAGTTTTATTTCAGAAAATATTATTTCAAATTTTTAGTTTAAGTTTAACATGAAGTTGTATGCAAAATATTATAAAAATATTTTCTTTGCTCATTGAATGCAACTATAACTTGACCTGAATTTTTCATACATCTATCAGTATGGAGGAAGAAAACCAATTAAATCGAAAACAGCAGCAACAATTGAAAAATAAACAAACAAAAGTAAGGATATTTATACCTGCAACATTTTTTATAATCAAATCAACTTTTTAGTAGCAAGGAAAACGACTTAAATGTAAGAATTTTCTAGAATAAAAGAAATGAAGTGTATTTCAGCTGTAAGTACAACAGAACTTCGCATAGGGACAAACGAACTGTAGTTGAGTGTATTGGTAAATTTTACCGTTTATCTAATCTTTTGTTTCATACCTATTTTATTCAATTTGACTATTAGTTCTTTAATACAAAAAGATACCACCGAACGTCATCCGATATGACACGTGTAGATTATCATTGTTAAGTTATGTAATTTTCGATTAGATCAATGGAATCCACGTTTCTTCAGTGGGTTTTAAATTCGGAAATTCCTCACATAATCAAATTTTATTATTAACGTCTCCGAGGAGACGTTATTAAGAATTGAACGATGGACAGTCGGCGGGCTGAATGCTTCTTACTACCTGATTGGAAGATATTACTGAGATGTTAATAATTAAAGTTCGTTTATTGGTTGGAACAATCCAAACCTAGTAAATGTCTTTCAATCCCGTAGAGTGTCGGACTTGAATTCTGTATTTTAGCAATTAGATTTTGCCTGGTTACCAATCATGCATATCGGTACACAGTACACAGGTAACACTTATCTATAAATAGCCGAAACTCCTTAAAGCTTGTAAAGTCAAGGTCGTTAAAACTTCCATCATCAGCTTGTAAACAAACGCACATGTGATTATTTAACATTCTACAGGACTCGGTAAGCAGATTAAAATTTTGTTTATCAATGTATTTCCTGTCTATTTGTATTACACTATTAGCGTTTTTAACGTTGACATAAATATTTCTTTATTTTCTAGCAATGTGCAGTTTACTATGATCTACTATCGATATCCGTATACTGAAAAGTCCTAGACAAAAGAAAACATTTGGAAAACATTGATAAACAAAATTTTAATCTGCTATAATAACGGTTTATCCGAGTCCCTGTGGCCGCTCACTTCCTATAAAAATAGCAGACGATGAAGAACAGAACACTCAAAAAATCCAAAGGGAATAATATAAGAAGAATACAAAAACTTCTCTCAGACGATGAAAGCAATTATTTAGATATAAGAAGATGTGGTATGAGTGCCAATGAGACAACTATACTATCATATTTCAGCAGTACTCAATTTCTATGAATGATTTTAAAGGAGATATGACGTATACGTAATTAATTTAGACAGTAACCTAATTAAACAACAAACAAAACAATTTTCTTCTAAAATTCAACCTACGGTCTTCTACAATGGACATGTCATTACAATATTTTAAGTTTTTAATCCTCCCAAGTCTAACTATGACATAGAATAGTTACGAATACATGTACAAAAATAATATCTTAATAGCAAAAAATGAATATTGCTTAAAACACTGAGCAGGGTCAAGAACAAACTTCTAGCAGTTGTTTTGAGGTTCATTGACCATTCATACTATATATTTATGCTATATGAGAGAAAGAGAATTAAAAGAATGGCATTTTAAAAGAACGGTCTCTCACAAAGATAATGTCAATGCGCAGCAGTATGATAAAATTTGAAGGATTCGTACGATAAGGACCTTATTTGACACCCAACATTAGACAGGATATAGCTTAATAATGTGTTTGGTTTTCCCTTTCATCAGCTAAGAGATGGCTAGCTTTTGTGGAAAAGCTATTACTTGTTGTTCTGTCTTTTATCAGACAGTCACGTACGCATGTACATGTGAACCGATTTAACCAATACAATCCCGCTATGTACACAGTTATCATTACCCTGATTTTTGTTATGGATATGGGTAATTCTAAAAATTTCAATTTCGGTAAACCTACGCTTATTTCTTTATTATTCTATGTAAATTAAAAAATTATTCGTCCGATGCGCTTTTGTGGATTTACCATCACCAGAATCGCTAAAAGTATAAACCGAAAGCGAATAATATAAGTACTTCAAAACGTGCATATAGCTATATGAACAAAAGGACATAAAACGAATAGTTAAATCGATCATGGTCAACTGTCCATGAGGGTGTTGTAACCTCAGTGTTACATAACAGTATATAGAGAAAATTTAAGAAAGAGTTCTCGTGAATTTGTTTCACATAAAGACATTTTCAAAAATCTTTTAGTCCTTACTTAAATTCACAGTATCACAGCCCCAATGTGTGTTCTTTAAGGTTTTAACAATATTTTTGCTAATTTTTAAACAGATCTTATAATTATGAACACCAGGAGATAGCCACATGCATACCGCAATTATGTCAATGTTAAAGAACTTGGTGTTATTAAAAAACGTACTAGTATAAAAGAGGGACGAAAGATACCAGAGGGACAGTCAAAATCATAGATTGAAAATAAACTGACAACGCCATGGCTAAAAATAAAAAGACAAACAGACAAACAGACAAATAATAGTACAGAAGTACATAGTATAAGAAGGGAACACAACTCAAAATATATTGGAAGTCAGGCTATGTATTGTCTTTCTGATACAAATCAAATTTTTCAATTATTTTGGTTAGCATCGACCTTCGATGCAAAATATGTATAAATGTAAATTTGCATTTATGTATCAACATGCCTTAAACTGCAATATGTAGTGCTGAATAGCATTTGGATTTTATGGAAATATGTAAATTGGTTGAAAAATATTTAATGTATACGATATATACTCTTTAGATATTTAATTTCCTGTGTAAATAGGGTTTGATACCACAAGATGTTGACGCTGTGAGTAAAAGCAATACAGTAGAAAGTTGCTACTGCTCTCGTCATCATGATTTAAATTCAATTCTATGTAACGACTTCGTAACATAAAAATTCCTGTGTAATCAATCATACGTTTTGATTTTATGTATTCTTATACAAAATGTGCAAATTGATCAGTAAAAAAAGCTTTCATTTTCTTGGACCATAACAGGGCCTTAATCCGGGCTTTATCACTGCAAAAATGGAGTTATTAATTTACAACAGCATTTATAGAAATTTGTCTATCCTGTATGTATGGATAGAGTAACAGTAGAGACTACATTTGTTTGAAACTACTTCAAATAGTGTACAAGATTAACATGTTATTTATGTGTTATTATTTTACTCATTTAAAGGTAACAAAATCTTTATGTTCGAAAGTTAGCATACACAATATATGATCGACAATTAAAATACATTTAGTAATATTTCATACATATCGCAAACGTACGTTCCTGTTTCTAAAAATAAAGCGACAAACGTAAAACACATTACGGTAGCGGAATCTGCAGAGGTTTGCCAATTGAAGTAAAACAATCACGATGTGGGAGAAGTACATGATATTGTTTTTAGTAGAAAGAGGGAGAAACACGAACTTTGAAAACCAATTTTTAGAGATATCTTTCGGTACAACATGGACATTGACAAATAATATATAAATACACAGCTAGCAAGTACTTAGGATTTTTGTTCTTGAAAACCACTTTATTGTTCAAGAAAAACAAACTAATAAGAAACTCTCTATCAAAAAGCAAATGACATAGAATGTTAGCAACTATAGGTCCCCGTACGGCCTTCAGCAATGAGCAAAACCTTTAACACATAGCAAGCTATAAAAGGCACCAAAATGACAAATGTAAAACAATTCAAACATAAAAAAAAACTAACGGCCTAATTTTTGTACCAGACAATAAACGAAAACCAAACATGAAATTCAGCAAAACTAATTAAATCGAAAACTTGACAACAATGGTAACAAACAAAAGTCAGGATATTTCTACCTGCAATTTTAAAACGCCGTAAATTTACACCTAAAAAAAATTTAAATATCACTTTTTTAGTAGCAAGGAACATGACTAAAATGTAAGAACTCAAAGTTTATAGAATTAACAGAAATTAAGCATATTTTAGTTGTAAGTACAACAGAACTTTGCACAGGGACAAACGAACTGTATAGTTAAGTGTATTGTTAGATAATCCGTTTATCTTATCTTTTTGTTTCAAACCTATTTAGAATTATGCTTAAATGACAATTTGATCATCAGATCTTTTATTCAAAAGAAATACCACTCCAACGCCATCTGATATGATTTACATTTTTAGGTTATGTTTTAATTTTCAATTAGATCAATGGCGATTATTCAATGGGTTTTCAATTCTGGAATTCCTCAGATAATTAAATTTTATTATTGTTTTATGGCTTTTATCAGACAGTCACGCATGTTAACCGATTTTACCAATACAATCATCCCGCTTAATACACAGTTATCATTACGCTCTTTGTTTGTTTGTCTGTCAACTATTAAGGACGAGTGAGAATGCATATGGATAATTTTAAAAATGTGGAATTTTCGGAAAACCTATGCCTATTTCTTCATTGTTCTATTTAAAGGAGAGAAAACATATAACTCTTTATTAAAAGGTTGTGTCCGAAGCGCTTTTGTGGATTAAACTTCATCAGAAATGCCAAGAGTAATTTTCTTAAGTGAATGATATACTTAATACTTAACAACGTGAGGAACTATAAAACAAAAATGGCCTAAAAGAATAGTCAAATACCTTAAGGTAAACTTTTCCTAAGGGAGGTGGAACCTTAGTTTTTTTTTTAAACACCGATGTAATATTTTTTCTACTAACCAAAAATAGAAAAAGAATATTCAAGAAAGAGTTAGGTCAAATTTATCATGCATTTGTTTCACATCAGGACCATTTTCATAAAGACTTTCAGTCTTCGCTGAATTCTTTGTCTCACTTTGCAATGTGTGTTCTTTATGATTTTAACAAAATTATTACTTATTTCTAAACAGATCATGTAATTATAAACACCAGGAGATGGTGAAATACTGCAATTATGTCAATGTTTTAGTACTTGGTGTTATTAAAAATTTTTCCAGTATAATAATTTTATTGTCATATAAACATAATAAGTGTGTAACAAAACAAACAAAAACATATTCATGATATTATAGGAAAGAAATAACAATTCTATAAGAAATGATCACAAAATGATGGAAAAAAAAATATAAGACTTATAAGAATAGAGTTAGCATCGTCCTTCGATGCAAAATATGCATAAATGTAATTTTGTATTAAAATGCCTTTAAATGCAATATGAAGCACTGAATAGCATTTGGATTTTTTGGAAATATGTAAAATGGTTGAAAAATATTTAATGTATACGAAATATACTCTTTGAATATTCAATTTCCTGTGTAAATAGGGTATGATACCTTTAGATTTAGAACCTGTGAGTAAAACCAAAACAGTAGAAATTTGCTACTGCTCTAGTCATCATGATTAAAATTATATTCTGTGTAACGACTTCGTCACATAAAAAATCGTGTGCAATTCATTTAAACTTTTTGATTTTATGTATTCCTATACAAAATGTCCAAATTGATAAGTAAAAAAAAACTTTTCATTTTCTTGGACCGTAACAGGGCCTTAATGCAGGTCTTATATCAAATCAAAAATAGAGTACTTAATTTACAACAGCATTTATAGAAATTTGTCTATCCTGTATCTATGGATAAATTAACAGGAGCGACTATATTTGATTGAAACTTATTCAAATAGTGTATAAAATTAAAATGTTATTTTGTTTTATTAAACTTACTCATTTAAAGGTAACAACATCTTTATCTTCGAAAGTTAGCATACACAATATGCAATACTGCTTATTGGTAATATGATAGACAATTACAATACATTTGGTAATATTTTATATATATCACAAACGTACGTTCCTGTTTCTAAAAATAAAGTGACTAACGTAGAACACATTCGGCACACATCTGTAGAACTGTGATGAAGGATAATGAAATCTGTCGAGGCTTGCCAATTGAAGTAAAACAATCACGTTGTGGGAGAAGTACCTGATATTGTTTTAAAAGAAAGAGGGAGAAATACGAACTTTGAAAACCAATTTTTAGAGATATTTTTCGATACAACATGGACATTGACAGATAATCTATAAATACACTTTTTCTCACGAAAAACAAGCTGATTGTTTTACATTTATCATTTCGGGACCTTTGATAGTTGACTATGTGGTATAGGTTTTATTCATTGTTGAAGGCCGTACGGTGCCATATCGTTGTTAATTTCTATGTCATTTGGTCTTTTTTTGGAGAGTTGTGTCATTGGCATTCATACTACATCTTCTTATTCTTATAATGAGACAACTCTCTCCACCAGAGACCAAATGACGTAAAAGGTTAGCAACTCTAGGTCATAGTATGGCCTTTAACAATGAGCAAAACCTTCAACGCATAACAAGCTATAAAATGCCCCGAAATGACAAATGTAAAAAAATTCAAACGAGAAAGTTAACGGCCTGATTTTTGTACAAAACAATAAACGAAAACCAATTATGAAATACATGCTGCAACTGACGAAACCCAATACTTTTTCTTAAAAGTCGAAAATTCCTTATAAAAATAGTAACAGGATAGACAAAATATTGCACCATCAATCAACAGATGTTTCAATATATTTTCCTGTATGATATGATAAAGATTGCATTTTTATATGGGTTTTTCAAACATTGTCTGTTTTGATTTGCTTATAAGGATGAATGTTGCAATTTCAAAATTTGTTTTTTTATTTTAATGACTCATATAATGAAGTGGCATTCGGACTTATCTCCGTCACTGAATATGCAGAATGTTTTAACTTTCTTAAATTGTCTTTTTATAGATGACAATTATTAAGAAACTAAGGTTTCAACTCCCTCCGACAGTTGACAGTTGACCTTAGCTGAATTTGGCTATTTTTCATATCTTTTTTGGTCATATAGCTCTTCAACTGTTTCGGTTCTTATACATCCTTGGCTTTCAAATATTCGGCTTTGCGGGTTCCTGATGTAGGTAAATAAAAAAAGTAGTTCGAAAGCATGAAATTCATAAAGTGTTACTTTCATTTTCGTTCTGTTTTCATATGTTTCGAACAGTCACAATTTTGTACATGTATATGAAACAAAATCATTTTCTATAAACTGAGTATATTGAAAACTCGTCAGTGTTAAAAAAAAATTAGATGCTAGTTAATGATAGATGTGAAAATGACAAAAGCTCTTTATAAATTTGGTACGTTTAAACCGCTTTTCTGAATCATTACAACATTACATGAGATGAAGCTGTATCGCAAAATCGAAAGCAAGACTTCTGTGCACGATAGAGGGGAATCTTTAAACGGTATCAGATTTAATTGTTTACTAGTAATGTAAGTTTTTGATTTTCAAATATTTAGGCCTTGAGCATTTTTGAAGAGAGATATTAATTGTCGAAATGCGCATCTTGTGCCAACAAAATGGTACCGTTTACGTTATTAGCTGTTTGTTTTGTATTGTAACTACCTAAATTAAAACATGTGTTCCATTTAATCTAAATTGTCCACAAGATTGTTTAAAATGGTTCATAGTAGGTGTTTTATCTTTATTTTGTCAGATTGTGTTTTCCTTGTGGTACCCATGAATGATTTACATAGTAAATGTATTTGATATTAAAAAATGCTAATATTTACATTACATATATATGCGTTTCATAAGGATTCCGTATATCAATTGGCAGACACCAAGTATTTTTAATTCCCAATAAACGCCAAACACATGACTTCACATGCTCTTCATGACAACATTTCGAAGGAAATATCTCTTTCCCCGAATGTGGCGTACCGAATTCGGCTTATCACCGACGGGTGACACATGTGGAGCAGGATCTGTTTGCCCTTCTCGAGCACATGAGATCACCTCCGGTTCTTGGTGGGGTTCGTATTGCTCAGTCTTTTTTTTTCTATGTTCTGTTTTGTGTACTGTTGTTTGTCTTTAGGTCTCTTGGTCTCTTTTACCATGGCGTTGTCAGTTTATTTTCGACTTATGAGTTTGAATGTCCTTTTTGGTACCTTTCGCCTCTCTTCTAAAAAGTTTGATCCGAACTTATCAAGACCACCCCTGCTTTATTGGGATAAAACAAAGAAAAATGTTGTCTCTTTCAAAAAGACAAATAAAATCCGAAAAATATCTTATTAGATTATCGTCATATCTATATTGTATAAATAACATGTGATTTTCTTTCTCTTCCTGTCATATCTTCGGCACTTTTTTTTGTATCGAGATTTTTACTCTCTTTTCTCCTGTCTTCCTTTCCTCTTTTAAGAGGTGTTTGTTATTTCATCCAATCAGGAATGATTGCGAATAAATTTGATAGGAACCCAAAATAGACTGAAGATAATCTTTGCATATCGCATACATCTAAAGAAAGGAATATATACAAGACAAAAAATGGAAAAACAGATAATGAAAAAAACAATAGCCAAACAAGACTACTGGACGCCGAATTTATTTATATAATACACATCATTTTTATTTATCAATACAAAATATAATCAACAATTTTATAATTTATGTACATAAAAATCAAATACAATCTTATGATCAAGTGTGTTCAAGAAATGTGTTGTTCTGTCGTCAATGATGCCTCCGGCCAGGAAAACCATCAAAAATGAAGTTTTCTGCTTTTCTATTTATACAAGTTGAGTCCATCTACATTGTTGTCATCTCTAGCTTCTCTTCTATTCAGGATACGACATACGACAGGATAATGATCTGACAGAAATATAAACATTGAACATTTGTATTCTGCAGACTTATCATATATGGTGAAATGGTTCTTCTAAACCAACAAATCTCTTCTTTTAAATTTGACTCTACAACTAATTCATCTAAAGCTCGCAGCTACCAACTTATACTATATATATATATCTGATTTTAAGTAGAATGAATTTCATAACAGTGTTGACATGGTATTTTAATGTTATCGTGTCGGTCACTGGCTGTCGACAACAAAGACTTCACGCAATTATTACAGTATGTCAGGGGCCTATCAATAGGGATGTTCATAATTACTATCTTTACACATGTCCATTCATAAAGTAAAAGTTTTTGCATGAAAGTTTACAGAAATTTGTTTTGAATATATTTATATACTCACAACAAAAAGTTTCTTTTGACAGAATAAGTATATTCAGAGGTTATATATCACCAAGTAATCAAGAGAAAAAAATGTTAATACGTACTTTTTTCTTGCACAAACGGTCTGTGACTCATTGAATAAAAAATTCGATAACATTTATTCGTACGAGTTGATGTAAAGTAACCTACAATCAATTTTCATACTAAGATTATTATACCCCTACGGAACAAAGTCCCGTAGGGTATAATGTTTTAAAACCGTTCATCAGTCCGTTCGTCAGTCTTTTTCTTGTTATCGCAACTCCTCTGAAACTACACTACATAATTTCATGAAACTTTGAAGAAAACATGGACATACTATGTAAATGTGCTTTTCAAAAGGAAATTATGAATATTTTTCTTTCTAGGAGTTATGTCTCTTTGAACTTAAAAAGTTTGCCCCAAATATACTACTGCAACAGTTTGCCACAGCAACTTCTCTGAATGCACACGACAAAATTTCATGAAACTTTGTAGATAATAAGGCCGTGCTATGTAGATTTGCATATCGACAGGAAATTATGATTCCTTTTTTCTAGGAGTTATGTCCCTTTTATCTGAGACATTTTGGCCTAAAGTTATGAGTTTTTCAACTTAGGTATCAGATGATATTTCGTGACAATGTGGGGCCGTGGGGTATGTGAGCGTGCTCCCAAATCATTACATAAAACGACACTCAATACTCAAGATTCAAGATTTAGATTAAATCAATAGACCAAAACTTACCTATATTACTGAGATATTTTACACAAACAATTAGTATGGTAAAAATTATTGACACTGACGAAGTCTATCTATTAAGCCGAAATATTTATCAACACGATTTTATAACATCATCTTCGTATATTATCATCTTATATCAGTGCCGTTGTGCAAATCTTTAGACTTTTTTATGTTTTTCCTTTTCAGCACAGTATCGTCTATTCTAAACATAGATCCGGTACATATTAAATTTGCTGGTTGATCCTTTTTAAAGACTTCTTTATATATAGATGCATGCCCTGTGTGTTCACTGTACCGCTATGTATCATATTATTATTCAGAATAATCATCTTAATTACAACCCATTGGCAGCCGAGAGGTTTCGTTGATGTGATATCAATCACACAACACAGACTGCAAGGACGGGCTTTGATCCCAAGTGCAGGCAAATAAAAAAAAGTTGCTTTCCTTAAACAAAAAAGAAAAGCAATATGTAAACCCGAGAAAGCTGTTTGTTCTCATGGTAGAGGTTGGTAAAGATAAATTGAAAGTCCAATTTTCATGTGAAATGTGACTCTGTGGCATGCAACTTATAAGAAGGTTATGTTTTTTGTTCTTAATAGTAACATACCAGCTTCATTATGACATATTTTATACTAACAAATAATTTGGTTTGATAACACAACTCAATTTTCTTAAAATTACTTTAATCAATCTTAATTTTCTACAGGAGAACTTAGTTTTGAAGAATATCTTGATTGTGAAGATTTATGAATACCTGAACATGCTCTCAAAAGAACCAATTTATCTCAAAAGATATGTGTGGTAAAAGCAAATAAACTCATCATCAAGACCATAATTTTGCACGCCACACGCGCGTTTCATCTACAAAAGACTCATCAGTGACGCTCGATTCATAAAGGCATTAAGTACCCAAAATTCCCAAAGGTTTTGCCAAATGAAGCTTAGGTAATGAATTCTGGAGGTAAAAAATCCATAGCCATTCCAAAATTTTAAAGTTTATAAAAGGACAGTCACTCAAAAAAGGAAAAAGAAAAGAGAAACAACTAGAGGTCAGAATACCATGATGATGACCATGCTTCAAAGTCACATGTCAAGCTCTTACTACTTTGGTCTTACTTCAGATTAGAAATGCAAAAATTAGCATTCCGCGACTGAAAAAAATTATAGAATAACTAATATAAGAATTCAAATATTGAAAAATATTCAACGAGTGACCGACCAACACATTTATTCACGAATGCGCGTAGCGCATGAATTAATTTTTAGTATTTTTCGGTCACGAGTTGAATATTTTTCGATATTTGAATTCTTTGATTAGCTATTACATGTATTATTTTCATTACATTGACGATGGTCTTCTAAATGGAAATAAAGTAGAAAATGCAAGAAACTATATCTTTTTCTACGCATTCACAATTTGCTTTGATGCAACGTCAACGACAACGTCTTGACAACACTTATTTTGGTATGACGTCAGAGGAGTGTACTAGTAATTATCGAGTTTATTTCACATGTGAAATTATCGAGTTTATTTCACATGTGAAATTATCGAGTATATTTCACATGTGAAATTATTGAATTTATTTCACATGTGAAATTATCGGTTTTTAATTCACTGGGAAATCACAGTAATTCATGCGCATGAAATGGTAAATGGAAAGCATACGCACTGATATTCTGGATAAAAATATGCATTTGCGTCATGGCGTATACATATTCTAGGCTCAAATCTAATGTCACTTGAAATTTCCAAATCGCACCACATTGCAAAGATTTAGATGCTATAATGTTGAACTATTAAAAACAGAAACAAAAATAATTGAACTATAATTAACATACATTCCTGGTGAACATTGTTTTTTTATCAAATTGATCTCTTCTTGAAGGCAAACTTTCCATTTTATGAATATTTTGCTATACAAAATATAAGCAGAGAATCATAAAACCATACTCAAACTGTATAACATAATTTACGTAGTACTTAAATGATTGTTATAAAATATTACTTATGGTTTTTGTGAAATGCAAGGATTTACTCCTTGTGAATTGAAACCATACAGCTATTTTTTTTAACTCACTACAGTTTAAGTTTTAGATACTAATTTATTTGTGTACATCCCTGATTGTTGGTGGCCATATGTTACATATATATAATTTTCATCAATGTGTTCACTGTTAAAACTTGTGGGACATAATATAAAATTATTAATTATATTCTATCAACGATCAATCTACTTAATATTAATGAAATTAAATATTTTTTACAGAAATTTCGTTTTGTTTAATCATCTTTCTGCTTTCCGACCACTGTGTTTCCGACCAAAGATAAATATTTTTAACATTAATAATGTTTTTCGCTTTCCGACATTTGTTCAGGCTGTGATGGCAATACAAAATATCACGTGTTAATCGTTCAGAAATATTCAGATTATTCTGGGACATAGTATTTTCAGTATACTATTCCCAGGTTTGTTGTCATAATGCACAATACCACGTTGTATTAAATTATATACATACCACGCCTAACTTAAATTATATAATTGCGTTATCATTATACTTGATACTTAATAAACATTCAATCAAATCATACTATGTTTTGTCAAAAGGCAAATAGGTTGGAATATATAAATAATTTTTGAATGGCCATATAAGCTACCAAAACTCACTAATATATAGGCATGAACCCCTCACACAATTACAAAAGTTAAGTATAGATTAGAAAATACTTAGTTATGTTTTATGGATATTTAAAGCCCGAGGGCTTTAGATGTTCATGAAACATGACTAATAGTGTCTGACCAATTTAGAACATATTCACATAATCGAGTGAGATTACAAAATCATCCTCTCCCATTGAAATACTCAAACGTTAATATGAATTAACTTTTTATAATTTAGTGTTAACATGGCTAATAAAAGAAATGTAAATCATATAAAATGGTCAATTCAATGGATTGAAAATGAAATAGCACTGACATAACTTTGTGAGGACAAAAGAGATAAATTGTTCAAATATTGACTTTTTTCTGCTTCAGGTAAAGTATAATTCTTTTACATCTTAAATGTCTTCATTTTAAAAAGCACACATATATATATCAGCTTATCGAAATTTGTATATTTTTTGATAAATATAAAACTCACTCAGAAAATATTAAAATTACGATCATTCACCATCAGATGCTTACTTTTTATTGATGAATTAACATTACATGTATTGTTTTTATTTTATCTGAAAAAGTCCCTTTGCTTTATATATCAACAGTCAAATCTTTGAAAAAATACATTGACTCTCTAAGGTCTGGTATAAAATTAAGATCAAATATCCTTTTACCTTCCCCATATATGTACCATTATAATCGTTTGCAATATTCAAAATGCATTTTATAGTTCTATTCTCTTTCATCTTTAATCAAAATGCTCTTTTCTATTTTGTCACAGGGAATTATACACTTCATTAGTGTAGTTATTAAAAGTTCACTTTTATAATTACAATGAAAAGTCGATGAAGGAGAGCATTTTATTGTGCATGGAAAGCCATGCACTATGAAAATTAGAAGGAAAAACAATGATTTTTCATTGGACGAGAAGGGGTGAGTATGTTCTAGAAGTAAGTTTTTAAAATTAATTCCATTGGTGAACAGAAATCAGTAAATTTGCCAATTCAAACTTAAGCACACGAAGGAAAAAATTGAATATAATTGAGTGAGTCAATGTCAACGACAGATTTAGGAAGCGTTGATTCTTTATAGGTTAGATAATACTTGGTCATATTTTATGAATATTTAAAGCCCGAGGCGTAGCCAAGGGTTTTAAATGTTCATAAAACATTACCAAGTATTGTCTGACCAATTTAGAACATATTCACACCTTCGAGTGACATAACAAAATTAGCCTCTCCCATTGTAATAATTTAACCTAAATATGAGCTCACTCTAAGCGTTAACATGGTTAGTAAAATGGATGTATATCATATTAAATGGTCATTTCAAGAGATGGAATGAAATAGCAATGCGATAGTTTTGTGATAACAAAAAAAAGGATAAATTATTCAAAAATGAAGATTTCTTCTGCTTCAGGTATAGTTTGATATTTATATATCTAAAATTCCTTCATTTTAAAAGGACGCAATGTTATATAAATCAGCTTTTCCAAAATTGTATAATGTTTAGATAATGACAAAACTTCATCAAATGGTTTTATAAAATTACAATCGTTTCAACATTAGATGCTTATTTTTTTTATTGATGGATGTATTGGTTTTTTTTTATCAACAGTCATTGTTTCTTAAAAATCCATTGATTTCAATGTTTTTCGCATAAGAATTATATCAAATATCATTTTACCTGTACCTTTGTCCCCTTTTCAATTCTTTTTGTAAATCTATATGTTTAGATAACATGCTTGCTGACAAAAATCTTCAAACAAACATTTTAGGTTGCATTTCTGTAAATATTGACAATGCAATTTCCCATAGGAACTCCTTTTACGGCTAAAACTGTACCACTTTTACTATGAAGTTTTGAAAAAAATCATATCCTAGAATGGAAAGTTCATAGGCACTACAATTTTTTTCAAAGGTCAAAATATAGGGCTGTGCGGCATATTTTCAACGTTTATATGCCCCGAACTTCTAAGAGTTTAAACTAACACTAAATTTCTTAACTATCCCTACCTTGACTGTAGGATTACCACAGATTTCTATATAGACAATATGCATATGTATATTTACTGGTAACATTCCCAAGTTATGTCTCTATGAGATGAAACCTAGAGATCATAACTGGGAACCAGTATGTAAACAAAATTAATTATCTATGAATATTCTATATCTCCCCAAAAGAGGCGTGGTTTGAGAAACAGCTGTATTTACAAAGTGTAACCTATACAAACATTTATTCCAACAGAAAATTCTCTAAAACACTTTCTCTCACATTAATACTTATTTATCAGAATTATAGCCTTAAAGAAATCACTGCATAAACTCTAAGTTTTGTTTTACTGTTCATTTGATACCCCCTCCCCTGTTTCAATTTTTTAAAGAATTTGAAAACAAGACTTTAATTATTGCCAGCTTACCCTATTTGCATGTTTTCTGACATAAAATGCCTAGAACCTGTTTAAAACTGTTCTGATAACATATTGAAAGCATTTCAGAATACTGTAAATGTTATGTTTAGCAGTCAATCATTCCAACATTCAAGTTTATATAAAGTATCAAATCCTGCCTGTGTCTCCAGTCCACATTTTACTGTATGCCTATTTGTCAATGAAAGTTCACAATTTCTGCCTCAAATGGTCAGTTTAGAATTCTTGTCACAACAGTATCATCTCTAACCATATATCTGAAATAATTTAGCTAATATATAAGCTAGAAGTGTTAAAACAAAGCCATATTTGCAATAGTTGTATGTATGCAGATACCAGTCTGATGTATAAATTCACTTAAAATTTTATAGAAATGACTGCTTACATCTAATTTTGCATAACTTCCAAGCACAGTTATTGTTTTCTATATAAATACCTTTAAAATCATAAAATCATAGCATTTACAAATTAAATTATTTGTTTTATGACCCAGGGGTAGGCAATTTCTCTGTTTTTGCCCCTAGGGCCTCAAATTTCCTAAATTATTCTGCTGTTTCTAGCAATATGGAATATTTAGTACATATTCAGGATAGAACACACTATTGTTAGTTTTGTTGAGATATTTTTGTATTTCTAGCTTGTATTTTTATGCCGCGGTGACAAAAAAGCACATTTAGGCGTTACGGCTTACTTTTGGGTTATCGACAGGACAAAAACACCCCATCAATAATATTCAGGAAGAATCTATGAGTTTCAATGACTGCGAAGAGTAAATATAAGCACTTCTAAACAATTTAACTTACAAATATGCATATATTATGAATTTATTTTGCATTCAGGGCTTAAAGTAAACTATGCATACTGTAAACAGTGAATTTATGCTAAGTCATCACAGTTAAAGCCCAGGATTTTCTCAATCTTCATGAAATATTTATAAAACTTCATATTTGAGTTAATTTCTTTAAAATCTGCGAGAAAAAACCAAATTTGGTTAAATTCTCTATGTTCTCTTTTTTCACCCAATATAGGTTGCATTTCTGTAAATATTGACAATGCAATTTCCCATAGGAACTCCTTTTACGGCTAAAACTGTACCACTTTTACTATGAAGTTTTGAAAAAAATCATATCCTAGAATGGAAAGTTCATAGGCACTACAATTTTTTTCAAAGGTCAAAATATAGGGCTGTGCGGCATATTTTCAACGTTTATATGCCCCGAACTTCTAAGAGTTTAAACTAACACTAAATTTCTTAACTATCCCTACCTTGACTGTAGGATTACCACAGATTTCTATACAGACAATATGCATATGTATATTTACTGGTAACATTCCCAAGTTATGTCTCTATGAGATGAAACCTAGAGATCATAACTGGGAACCAGTATGTAAACAAAATTAATTATCTATGAATATTCTATATCTCCCCAAAAGAGGCGTGGTTTGAGAAACAGCTGTATTTACAAAGTGTAAACTTTAAGCTTTTCGGCTTCATTTCTTTCTCTCTGTCTTTTTTTTGTGTGTTTTTTTTTTTTTTTTGTCATTTTGTGGGGTGGGGGGGAGATTCAATATATGTACCATTATATAACGTATACAATGTTGAAATTTCATTTTAAATGCTTTGATATTTTTATTCTCCTGTTTTTATTTATAATAGTTAGTCAAACAGCAGTACTCATTATTTATTTATTTTGCTCTTTTCCTATGGAAATTGCCTTTCTGGGATCTTACATTTCATTATTGTAGTTATTAAGCGTTCACTTTCATGATTAATCTACAATGGAAAGTCATTCATGTATAGCATTTTATAGTGCATAGAAAGCCTTGTACTGTGAAAATTAGAAGGGAAATGATTTTCTTTTGGTCGACATGGGGTGACTATGTTCTAAAGAAAAAATAAACCACGGTAAATTAAATACGCTGACGTCAGGGCAATGGTTTAAAATTTTATATTGCAGAAAGGCTTACTAGTAATAGTTAATGACGATAAAAATATGTTCGCTGTGAACACGTGCACATGAATATGATATCATATGTTTTTACTACCACTGGGCCGGTAACGCTAAAGATAAACTATAAGAACACGCGAATACCATCCGCAATAAGTCAACTATGATCGATATTAGCATAATGTACATTATCTATACACCACTAGACATATTGAAAGATTTTTTTAATGTCATTCTTTAAAGATTTCTCCTTCCTATTAGACATATTATTGCATATGTATGTATGCCTCATACCCAATCGTATGCCGTAAGGGGTGATCAATTGATATTCTGGGGAACGGGTAGGAGGATTTTTCCGGATTAATCATTTCTTTTCATCTGTTGCTACGCGTGCTAATTTTTTTCGAGCGAATCTTTTTTTCTCACTTTCGTACACATTTGTATCCTTTCTGTTTGTGTTGCAGAATATTCATTTTATCCTGCCTTGTGTAAAGTTATCTATTTCCAGTTCTAATACCCCCCCACCCCTTTTTCCCCTCAGGAAATCAAATGGTCGTCCCCTTCCGTGTAAGAGAGAGTTCCAGATGACTGGTCTTCTCCTTTAATAAAACTGTTTTGCGTTATCAAAGATACTCTGGCAAAATTCTTTAAACTTTCCAAAGTGCCTCATTCTGAAACCTTTTTACTTTTAACAAATCGCTTTTGGCGAGATCTGATATGTGTTAATGTGGATAAAATAGTTTTCATGTTAAGACCTTTGTACATATCAAATTATGTTTAAAATATTTATTTGAGGTCGAATATGTCAATTTCTACATGTTGATTACTTGATTATTATTATTGATGCAGACATGATCAATAAATATTCTGTTCACAAAATCATTTAAAATCATTTTCATCGTTTGACGCGAACGGAATGCTCATTTGGTTTACCTTCGCGCAAAGGACGCATTTCCTCCCCTCGTGAATGGCCCCAGGCGAAAAATCGTACAAGATAATGGTAATATTAAAGAAAGACTTAATGTTTTGTTTTTATTCAATACAGGTTACTGGGGAATATAAGTGTGGTCACGTTGAGTTTCGTCCGACCGGGAGTAAAACCATTTACAAAGTGGGGCGTCCGTTTATTTGGTCGGGATATACAAGTACATAGCCACGTCCGGGCAGATTGGGACGTTAAATCTGATGCATCGCGTAAAGAGAGTGTCATGCTCTCAGCACGTTACGAACTCTTGCAACAACGCTTTGAGTGGTCCATGTAGTCTTTTTGAGGTGGCCTGTTGCAAGGCAAGATTCCCCCGACCTTCATCCCGGACGGCCTCTTTCACAGGACCTGCCCTATGTATTTATTGTTAATTTGTTGTCGTCCTGAACATGAATGAAATATTTGCCACTGGACGTTCAGAAACCAACAATCAATCATTCAATTAATTTCTCCCGACAGGTTTGGATTGATTTGCAAATTCAAGTCAAAGAACCTTCAGTTTTGCAATCATTTATGGAAAATATTGTGTCTTCCTGGAATGCCTACATTTTGAAAAATATCTATTCCTTGAATGTCAACATATTAAATTGAATATATATTGTTTTAGAAAGAAAAAAATAATTATTAGGGAAAAGTTAGTTTCAAGGTAGAAATATTTTTGCACCTAAATAATATCACTTTTTCAATTAAAAGTAAAATTGAACTGGAATAGAATAATAAGGAAAATGATAAAATAATTAAATCAGTTGTATTTATAGATGGTTATTTTTTTTAATTACCAAAATCAACGGTGAAAAAATGAATTCTTAGATAAAATTTTTAATTCATTTTTACACTTTGAGAATGAAATTTCTGTTGTTGAGAAAAATACAAAAATAGAATTGAAAGCAAGTGACCATACCACTTGAATGTTTCATCAGCAAATACGCATTCCAACAGAAAAGTTTCAAAGAATCTCAAAACAACAATTATACTTTTAATATCATTAAATAAAACGAAGTTGTCAATGCTACAAGTTTTTGTATTTTTCTGAAATTCTTTTATAGTTTGTTTTGTCTGACCTAGATACAGTTCCACATTATAAATATCCACACTTTTGTATGCAACACTACTTTAATTTATTCCATAAAGTATTGTATTTCATGTACCATAATTTGTTAAAGACTAAGATTTGATGATTGCTTGTTGGTTGCTCAATGTCCAGTGGCAATATTACATGGATGATCAAGAAGAAAATAAACTAACAATACACACAAAAGGTAGGTCTTGTAATAGGGGTCAACTTGGATGAACGGTGAGAAATTTGGAATGCCACTAAAAAGGGGTAAAGTTGAAAAGGACTGAAACTTTGACTTTCAAAAGGTCATCAACGGGCCCCTAAAAGAGTTTTTTAAAGGTTTTTAACGTACAGGAAGCGTGGCTCTCTCTTTCTCTCTCTCTAAACGAAGATTCGGATTATGCATCCCCATTCTGACTGTTTTTTATATCAATCTTAAGAAATTAATTTCCTCATTTAAAAAAAATCATTGCATCCAGAACAATGGTTATATTACCTTAGATTTTAAATGGAAGGCTAAGCTTACCTGCACTAATTATAATAACCGCTTGTTTTGACTACACTTAATTTTAATCAGACACTATTCCTTGAATGCCAACATATTTTTTACCTGTATTTTGTCGGAAGATCTAAGGATGTAGACTTTCAATGAATACTCCCAAAAAATAATAAAGAAAAAAATATTTTCAACGTACAATATTAAATACTATTCAAAGGAAATAAAATTATTTACTCCAAACACTATTCATTACTTGTTATTTCACCGTTAAATCACAACATTTTCGGTATGTAATAGTGTTGGTTTTATACTTTTTATATTAAAACCCAATCGAATTAGTACAGGAAAAATACGACAGTATCAGGTTCGCAATAATAAAAACTCGCATTCATAATTTCAGCAGTGATTTACTTTTATAAAATTTTCGCATTCACATTCTCATTTTTGCCAGTGGTCAAGGTTTCGCAATAATAAATACACGCATTAACAATCTCTGTATTGTAAGTACTTATTGCCGCCTAAACATACGGATGCAACAAAGGCGATGGTAGCAGCAACGATGACAAAATAGAACGCAAAATCAGTATTGTCCGTTCGTAAACTTGATCCTTTTCCTTTATATATACGCACACCAATCAGGATAAATATCTCTGGAAAAGAGCAAAACGCAGTTGATATGAATAATCATGAAAAGATCTGCTCATGAATGTATTTTTAAAGTCGTTACAATAATATAATGAATTCAATTACTAAGCAACGAATTACTGTATTTGAAGGAATACTTTATCTGTTTATTAAAAAAAAAATCATTACATACTCTTTTGTGTGTTCCTAATCATATGATGTTGTTATTGATTTAACACCAGCTTTAATGAAATTAATAATTTTGTTTGAAGACCTTCCAGCAACTTGGTATGTTTGATTTGCTGTTTTTATGCAATTTTATAAGCTGCTGATATGTTACCTGCAGCGGTGGTCGCAAAAGTAATAGAATTTTTTTTTTTTTTTCAGCTGGAGGGGTAAATTAACTTTTTATAAAGCCAAATTCAACTCCGAAATCAATAAATTCTGATTTATTATTCGAAAGTAGTTTAAATACATGAGTTGTAGGCAAATCATTGTCCCATGACCTTATGTTCATTGTAATAATAGGTATATTTTACTTCATTTCATTTTCAGATATGTTTTTCAGTAACTTAAATTTACATTCAACTCTGTTTACTGATTGTAGTTTACTCATCTTTAAAACATTAGTATCAAAATATTGATGAAATAATGTGATACATTTCATTTTATCAATTGTATTAATTTTATCTGCTCCTGTTAGACATACAATGCCAACCCATTTGAGTTCGTCTTTACGGACGAAAAATCCGATGAAGAGAACAACAACAGCACCAAAGAGGCACATAAGTCCAAGTGTTTCCATAACTTGAACACTTGTGAACCATGCTTTAAATAAATGAAGTAAGAAAGCAATTAAATAAATGTGCATTAATTCCATATTCCGTCTTTTCCGAATCAAACTTTAAACTAGTAAAGCGTTAGTTTAACCTAGTAGAATTTAAACACCAAGAAAGTATGATAAGGAGTATTGTCAACAAACTTGAAAACATCTGTGACACTGGTGATGATAGGGATTGTACTTTTTAAAAAAATACCTAAAACTTGATAAATCTATCAAATTGCGCTTTTAATCCAATTGTAAGCTAAGTAGTACGTTTATACTTTTAGTTTCAGTAAATATCGAAGATGAAAGTAAAGACTCACTGTGTGTTTGAAAGACAATATTGGCTAAACAAATAGATGGGAAAGTTGGCCATACATCCTTCCAAAATGGACCTCAAGGAAATCCGTGTTTTACTTAATATGTTGATTAAAAACACTTATGATAAATTTGCACATAATTGGAAAGAATTTTACTTGAAATATGATAAGATTTACAAGAACAGAATTATTTGTCATTGACGACATTTGATTATTTTTCTGCAGAACCAGAGATCCGAGATTAATATTTCGTCCAATTTTCCATAATGTGCGCTAAAATTTGTGTGTAGTGTATAACTAGCTGAATTCATTTTTTTTATGACAGAGAAAATGATAAAACTATACTCTGTTGTCATTTCCCCCTAAAACAGTTTCTTTTGTTTAAACAAAAATTATAAAACCCTACTCATCTTTTATACTAATTTTTACTTACATCCCAAATCTCTGTCTCCTTGTGAACCACAAGATGTGACATTTACTATTGTAAGACAGTATCTCCAAAGTCCTTCGTTATGTTCCAGATTTATCACTGCCCCAGATACTGATACAGATTTTTTAATCCATGTCTAATATGGGGCAACAAACCCAATTACATCGAAAACTGCAGCTATAATTGCCAGAACAAAGCCTACCATTGCGACAACAATCTTGTGATTCATCTAACACATTAGTCTTAAATATATCTGAATATCCAATGACATTGGTATTATTAGAGTATTAGAGACTGTTATGTTAACAATAAGGAGTGGGTATTTATGTACTGAGAACAAATATACATAACCGTAGCTAATCGACAAACAATATTCCCAATTTCTACATGATTGGGTATTTAAATTTTGAAACTTTGCTTTATGAATTCAAGCAGTAATAATGGTTATGGACGTAGTCGCGGTCATATAGTTTCATATTTACAAAAGAAGAACCATATATATAACTGGAGGAACACATATGGGATTGGGTCATGTCACAGTTATTTTAGGCATTTAATTTTCAAAATGCTACATATCACAAAGATTTCAGAGAACTAAACAGTTTAGTACTTATTGTATGTTAACATTTTCAGAAAACAAAAACAGGTTAAGGTGATATATAAAAAACTCATCATAGGTACCAGGGTCATATTTGACCAGAACGTGAAATGTTTGGGATAATTTTAGTATTTCCAATATAACAGAAAAATAATCAATATTTTGATATTTTCAATATTAAATCCAAGTCATTTCACGGAGAAACTTTTTACTCGTCAGCGATCATATTTGAACGCCTTTTTATTTTTTTTTTGTCTGTTAAGATAATGCTTTGAAAATATTATGAATTTTCATAAATAATTAATTATATTTCTTTACTTATTTTGCATTTCAGATGAAGCATGCAGCGAATGCATTTTGGGGGAAATATGAAGTTATTCTTTTTTTTAAAAGCATTTTTTTCTTTCATTGATTTAACTGAAACGTAATCAGCATTTTCAAATATTTAAGTTTATAACTGAATTTATTTGAAACGTTTTTGGGATGGATCTTTTGTTTTTGTATTTTGTATTTTTTTTTTTCGAGCATTTTTAGAATCCTTTCTCTTTGATACATCCCTGTTCCAATATCACGCATAATCTACAGCATATCTGTCAAGAAATTTCGCAAAGAGGTTAACGGTTTTGAAGGAAAAAAATCCGCCGTGACTTTTAAGCAAAAGAATTTTTAGATTGCTTCCGAGAGCTGAATTTTATGAGATAATCACGATTAATCTTATCTAGATTTTAGAAAGCTTGGAAAAGTGTTTTGGAGATGTTGCTTTTACCCCTCCATTTTGAAAATCTTGCTCTTTGATGAATCCATATGGAGTTAAGGCCAATCTAAGTAGATGTTTATCATTTTTCTCTCCCAAACGCCATAAAAAAAAGACAAAAACAGAAGTAACTGGCAACTAATATTGTATTATAACATGGAAATTTGTGAAGCAACATCAGATACAATTTAATAAAAATCTATGAAATGATTTTAAAGATTGGATTAACTTAAGACTTTTATGTGCATTCTATACGAATGTGCATCTATTTAAAAGATTTCATTCAGTTGTATTTCAGAAAACATTATTTCAAATCTTTAGGTTAAGTTTTACATGAAGTTGTATGCAAAATATTATAAAAATATTTTATTTGCTCATTACATGCAACTATAACGTGACCTCAATTTTTCATTCATCTACCAGTAGGGAGCAGCAACACCAATTAAATCGAAAGCAGCAGCAACAATTGAAAACATAAACAAACAAAAGTAATGATATTCATACCTGCAATTTTGAAACGTCATAAATTTACAACTCTTTTTTTTTATCAAATCAACTTTTTTAGTAGCAAGGAACACGACTTAAATGTTAGAACTTTCTAGAATAAAAAAGAAATGAAGTGTATTTCAGCTTTAGGTATAGCAGAATTTTGCAGGGACAAACGAACTGTAGTTGAGTGTATTGGTAAATATACCATTTATTTTAACTTTTTTTTAAACCTATTTTATGCTCCAAGCCAATTTGACCATAAATAAAGGCAACAGTAGTATACCGCTGTTTATAAGATCTATTATTCAAATGGAATACCACCGCAATGTCATCAGCTATGACACGTGTCGATTATCATTCTAAGGCTATGTTTTAATTTTTAATTAGATCAATGGCGATTGTTCAGTGGGTTTTTAACTCGGGAATTCCTCACATAATTTTGTTTTTATTGTATGTATTTTATCAGACAGTCACGTACGCATGTTAACCGATTTAACCAATACAATCCCGCTATGTACACAGTTATTATTACCCTTATTGTATGTTTGTCAGTCAACTTTAAAGGACGAGTGAGGTATACATGGTATAGTATGAAACAGTTATGGATATGGGTAATTCTGAAAGAAAATGTCGAATTTCGGTAAACCTACGCTTATTTCTTTATTCTATGTAAATTACAACAACAACAAAAACACTTTATTCACTAGTTGCGTCCGATGCGCTTTTGTGGATTTACCATCACCAGAATCGCTAAAAGTATAAACCGAAAGCGAATGATATATAGCTATATGACCAAAAAAGGACATAAAAGGAATAGTTAAACCGATCAAGGTCAACTGTTTATGAGGGTGCTGTAACCTCAGTGTTGCATAACAGTATATAGAGAAAATTAAAAAAAGAGCCATTTTCAAAAAATCTTTTTGTCCTTACTTAAATTCACAGTATCACAGCCCCAATGTGTGTTCTTTAAGGTTTTAACAATATAGTTGCTAATAGTTGTTATTAACAGATCATATAATTATGAACACCAGGAGATAGCCACATACTGTAATTATGTCAATGTTTTAGTACTTGGTGTTATTAAAAAACGTACTAGTATAAGAAGGGAACAAACCCAAATTATTTTGGAAGTCAGGCTATATATATATATACTAGACCGTTGGTTTTACCGTTTGAATGGTTTTACACTAGTACTTTTGGGGCCCTTTATAGCTTGTTGTTCGGTGTGAGCCAAGGCTCCGTGTTGAAGGCCGTACATTGACCTATAATGGTTTACTTTTATAAATTGTTATTTGGATGGAGAGTTGTCTCATTGGCACTCACACCACATCTTCCTATATCTATGTATTGTCTTTCTGATACAAATCAATTATTTTGGTTAGCATCGTGCTTCGATGCAAAATATGTATAAATTTAAATTTCAATAAAATTGAGAATGGAAATGGGGAATGTGTCAAAGAGACAACAACCCGACCAAAGAGCAGAAAACAGCCGAAGGCCACCAATGGGTCTTCAACGCAGCGAGAAATTTACCGCACCCGGAGGCGGGCTTCAGCTGGCCCCTAAACAAAAATGTGTACTAGTTCAATGAAAATGGACGTCACACTTAACTCCAAAACTTAAAATGAACTAAAATTGAAAAACCTACAAGACTTACAAAGGCCAGAGGCTCCTGACTTGGGACAGGCGCAAAAATGCGGCGGGGTTAGACATGTTTTGTGAGATCTCAACCCTCCCCCTATACCTCTCGCCAATGTAGAATAAACACACACACAGCAATATGCACAGTAAAACTCAGTTTAAAAGAAGTCCGAGTCCGATGTCAGAATAGGTAACAAAAGAAACTAAGCAAAATGACAATGATACATAAATTAACAAAGGACTACTAGCAGTTACTGGCATGCCAGCTCCAGACCTCAATTAAACTGATTGAAAGATTATGTCTTCATCATATGAAAAATCACGCACAACCCCTCCCGTTAGGGGTTTAGTATCATACCATCATAAAATATATGAGTAGAACATAACCCGTATCATGCCAACAACTTGTTTTAGAATAAATGTGTTTATTTCCGATGTAAAGACCCTATGAGTGAATCAATATTAATACCAAAATATGCCATCTAAAATGGCCTGCCAACAGTATCGTAAATATATCCCTTCTGAATAAGTCTGTTTAAAGGTTTGGTTAGCTTTTGAGGTGAATGTCGACATTTTTGTGCTTTGTATAGAATATTACCATAAAAAGATTGGATGTGAAATACCTGAACGTATAAGATGTCTGCATGTTGATTTATATTTACTAATGATGTCCTTGTACCGATGATAAAATTTAGTAAATATTTTGACTTGTTGGTGATATCGAAAACCCTGATGTAATAATTTTTCAGTAATACAGATGTTTCTTTCGTTAAAATCAAATACGTTGTTACATACACGAGCGAATCGAACAAGTTGAGATATATAAGAGAACGTCACCATCTAAAAAATTGATAATAAACAATACGAAATGAAACATTATCTCTTTTATCATTAATTTTGGTATTAAGCTTCCCGTTTAAGATATAGATATCAAGATCCAGGAAAGGGCAGTGTTTATTGTTAGTATTAGCTTTATTTAAGGTCAGTTCAGCAGGATAAATCTCTTAAGTGTACATACTGAATTCGTCATTATTGAGAGTCAATATATCATCCAAATATCTAAAAGTGTTATTAAATGTTTGTATCAGATGTTGTTTCGATGGGTCTTTGCTGATTTTAGTCATAAGTTGTAACTCATAACAATACAGAAACAGGTCCCTAATAAGTGGTACACAGTTAGTCCCCATTTGGAATTCCGATAACTTGACGATATACGGAATCTCCATAGCGAACAAAAATGTTATCTAGTAAAAATTCAAGGGCAGTAATCGTATCAAAGTAGGTCCAATTGACATAGTTCTTTTGTGTGTTGTTACTGAAAAATGACCTAAAAGAGTTAGAACATATATATTCGCATTCTGACTTTTTAAATGCCCATTTAATCAGGTGTGTGATTTTTTTCTTAATAAGATTATAAGGCAAAGTGGTACATAGGGTAGAAAAATCAAAACTTTGATCAGATTCGAAATCACCAATAATAAGCATGCAATTTATCAAGTACAATGTACTTCCAACGAATTTTTAACACTCCAAAAGTAATTAATTCCACTATTTTCAAAGGCCTTATTTGAACAATTTATTACCAGGTTTTTATTTTTAGCCATGGCGTTGTCAGTTTATTTTCAATCTATGAGTTTGACTGTCCCTCTGGTATCTTTCGTCCCTCTTTTTTTAATTGTACCAAGTGTACTAGAAAGTAGAAAAGACAGTTTCATATATAGTGGAACAATGGCTTGAAGACGTAATAAATCTATATTTGTAAGGTGTTTTGTGCAGCTTCGGAAGCCAGTACATAGTTGGAACTTTCATAGTATTTGGTTCTGCTTGTAAAGAAGTAGCTAAAAGTTTATGTTTGTTACAGATGTCATTTTCCGAAAATGGAGTCAGTTTGAATGTTGGTGAATTCGTGATTTCCTTTTGCAGAACCTCAATGTAAAATTTACGTCAAACAATAATGATATTATAAGCAGCCTTATCAGCCGGGACAAAAACAAATTCATTGGCGAGTTCTTTTAGCTTATGTTTGATACGCGAAATAGGGCTATTATGGTTGTTGTTAGGAGTAAAATGTTCTTTAAAATGTCATATTTGTATCAAAATGCCTTCAATAGCGCTGAATAGTATTTGGATTTTATGGAAATATGTAAATTAGTTGAAAAATATTTAATGTATGCGATATATACTCTTTGAATGTTCAATTTCCTGTGTAAATAGGGTTTGATACCTTTAGATGTTGACCCTGTGAGTAAAACCAATACAGTAGAAATTTGCTACTGCTCTAGTCATCCTGATTAAAATTCAATTCTATGTAACGACTTCGTAACATAAAAATTCGTGTGTAATTAATTATTACTTTACTATTTTATGTATTCCTAAACAAAATGTGCAAATTGATAAGTAAAAAAAAATCATTTTCTTGGAACATGACAGGTCCTTAATGCGGGCTTTATCACTGCAAAAATGGAGTAGTTAATTTAAAACAGCATTTATAGAAATTTGTCTATCCTGTATGTATGGATAAAGTAACAGTAGAGCCTACATTTGTTTGAAACTACTTCAAATAGTGTATAAGATTAATATGTCATTTATGTTTTATTATTTTTACTCATTTAAAGGTAACAACATCTTTATCTTCGAAAGTTAGCATACACAATATATGATATACAATTAAAATACATTTAGTAATATTTTATATACATCGCAAACGTACGTTCCTGTTTCTAAAGATGAAGTGACAAACGTAAAACACATTGGGGTAGCGGAATCTGCAAAGGTGCCAACTGAAGTAAAACAATCACCACGTGGGAGAAGTACCGGATATTGTTTTAAGTAGAAAGAGGGAGAAACACTAACTTTGAAAACCAATTTTTGAGACATTTTTCGGAACAACATGGACATTGACAAATAATCTATAAATACACAGCTAGAAGGTACTTAAAATTTGAAAAGCACTTGATTGTTCCAAAAAAAACAAGCTAATGAGACAACTCTCCATCAGAGACTAAATGACGTAGAATGTTAGCAAATATAGGTTGTTATGATATTGTAACTATTATATTTATTTAGTTGGACTAATTTGTTTTGTGTGGCCTAAGAATGTTTACATTGTTTTATATACATTGTGTACAAAATAAAATACATTGTGTTACAACTATGCAGTTTAGAATTCACTGGAACATTCATTGATACTCATGGAATGATTAGAACTTTCTATTTCACTTACATAACGTTTCCAGAATGATCATAACAAAAGATGCGTAATTTATATTTCTAGCATTGTCTAGAAATTTCTGTTTGAGTATTTAAATGCAGACCCAAAAGTTAGTAAAATATATATAGAGATTTGGACATAGACATAGATAGACTTAGACATCGATAGACATCAACATTCTCTGCAGTTGGATTGACACTTTTATTTACAAACTACATCATACTAGATTGTGACCAATTGGATATAATATTCTGTGGATTCCGTGAAGATTTCCGGATAAAGAAAAGATAAAAGATTGGACTCATATTTTGACAGTTAAGTTGACATTTCTTTTGTGTAATACTTTTGTAAACTAGTGTATAATAAATCTTGTTAAATTTTATTATTGATTTGTGTCTTTTGTTGGCTACAATTAAAGGCGATTTTCTGACATAACAGAAAATGGGGCTCAAGTCCGGGATAACGTTAATATCTTATTTTAAAAAAATATTTGTTCAGTATTTTTATTAGAAATAGCCAACAAAATTCTACAAAATGGCATTTGAAGCCGGTAAATTTTGAAAACGCCAGACCTGGAGAAGTTTGATAATTTAAAGAAAGAGGAATTAGTTTTGCTTGCTAAACATCTGAAATTAGACTTTAGAGTATCTATGAGAAAACAAATTATAAAAATTTGGTAATAGACAAATTAGTTGACGCAGAAATTTTAGGTGAAGAGGCTCTTGATCTTAAGGTCGAAAATGTTGACGCTATCAAATTAAAACAGCTTGAATTAGAACATGAACTCAAAATAAAACAATTGGAAAAAGAAGAAAGACAGGCAGAACTCCAAATGAAGGAACGGTTAGAGATGGAGAAAAGAAAAGAAAAGAAGATGAATTTAAATTAAAACAGGCAGAACTTGAAATGAAAGAAAGGTTAGAGATGGAGAAAAGAAAAGAAAAGAAGATGAATTTAGATTAAAACAGGCAGAACTTGAAATGAAGGAAAGGTTAGAGATGGAGAAAATAAAAATTGAAATGGTCAAAGGAGAAAGTAACACTAATGTACAGTCGAAATCAGAACATTTTGATGCAGCAAAAATATACGTTTGGTTCCCAGATTTTGGGAAAAACAGTCGATAAATATTTTCCACAGTTTGAGAAAATTGCTCATAATTTGAAATGGCCGAAGCCTTTTGGACTACAATGCTGCAAAGTGTTTTTGAGGGCAAGGCCGCTGAAATTTACTCAGCACTTTCATCCGAACAAAGTTCTGATTATGACACGGTTAAAAGGAAGTTTTGAAAGCTTATGAGCTAGTGCCAGAAGCATATAGACAGAAGTTTAGATCGTATAAAAGTTTGATTCACAAACCTATGTTGAATTTGCTAGGGAAAAGAAGACCTATTTGATAAATGGCTTACGTCAAAGAAAATAGATAACAATTTTAAGAACCTAAGACAACTGATGTTATTAGAAGAGTTCAAGCAATGTGTTCATTTAGACTTAAAACACATTTAGATGACAAAACTGTTGAGACATTACAAGATGCAGCTGTTATTTCCGATAATTATACCCTTTCACATAAAAGAAGTTTCAAAGGTCACAATTTTAATACTTGAGTGGAAATTACAAGAATCAAAGCTCTGAGCGTACTGTTAGTAAGCCTGTTGCACAGAATAAGAGTCAGTCTAGTTATAATATGTCTAGTCCGAAATTTGATACTTTTGAGAAGAAGTCACTGACTTGTGCTTATTGTAAGAAGAATGGTCACCTGATGGCTGATTGTTTCAGACTCCAGAAGAAGAATGAAAGAGATAATAAGTCCAAGACCAGTGCTTGTACGACACCCGTGTTACCAATACGTTGGAATGTCCTGCGAGTCAGGCTTTTAAGTCCAGTTTTGTGATTACATGGAGGATTATAAACCTTTTATGTATGATGGGTTTGTTTCTATTGTTGATAATACTACTCCTCAGCCTATTAAGATTTTACGGGACACTGGAGCTTCTCAGTCTTTATTGTTAGAAGGTGTGTTGCCTTTGTCCGAGGAGACTTCTGTTGGTGCCTCCGTTTTGTTACAAGGTGTGGAGTTAGGTTGTATAGATGTTCCCTCCATCGTATTTATCTGAAGTCAGATTTGATAACTGGACCGGTTGTTGTGGGTGTTCGTCCTAATCTCCCTGTTGAGGGTGTTTCATTATTGCTAGGAAATGATCTAGCTAGGAACAAAGTGGTTGCTGAACCAATTGTTACCAGTGAACCGGTGGTGGATGCTAAATCACCTGAAGATGATGCTGAACTGTATCCAGCTTGTGTCGTTACTAGGGCGATGGCTGAAAACAACAAAATGAGGATTTGCAAGAAAACCAGTTTGATTACATGGACCTTTCTGACACCTTTCTAGCCGATATTGAAGGTCCCGGTAGCTCAGAGAAGGCCGTAATAAGACCACCTAGTATTAGCAAGAATGTAATTATGCCATGGCCAGACGTAAACAGCCATTCATTAGACCGAAGGAAATTTGTCGAAGAACAAAATAAAGACCCTGAAGTTCTTCAGCTCAGCAAGAGGGCTCAACCACAGGAGGAAGCAGACAAAGTGGCCGAATGCTATTACCATCAAGACGGCATTTTAATGAGAAAGTGGAGGCCCCCTGATTCTACCCCAGAGGAGGAATGGAGAGTGGTATACCAAGTGGTGGTGTCGAAAATTTATAGGCAAGAAATTATTGGTCTTGCCCATGACACCCCCTTGGCTGGACACTTAGGTATAAGGAAGACTTGCCTTAAAATCTTGCAGCATTTCTACTGGCCAAGACTTAGGAATGATGTCGCAGAATACTGCAAATCATGCCATATATGCCAGGTTGTTGGTAAGCCTAACCAGAAAATACCACCAGCACCACTTCTGCCTATTCCAGCCTTTGAAGAACCTTTTAGCCGAGTACTCATTGATTGCGTTGGACCTTTACCGAAGACCAAGACCGGAAATGCGTATTTATTGACAATCATGTGTACCTCCACTCGTTTTCCTGAGGCTATTCCGTTAAGGAATATCAAGACACCTACTATTGTCAAAGCTCTGATCAAATTTTTCACGCTAGTAGGACTTCCAAAGTCTATACAGTCCGACCAGGGTTCAAATTTCATGTCAGGTTTATTTCAGCAAGTCGTGTACCAGTTAGGGATTGCTCAGTATAGATCAAGTGCTTACCATCCAGAATCTCAAGGTGCCTTAGAACGTTTTCATCAAACATTGAAGAACATGATTAGAACTTTTGTCTTCAATTTGACAGGGATTGGGATGATGGTGTTCACTTTTACTTTTGCGGTCCGAGAGGCTGTTCAAGAATCCTTGGTTTTAGTCCCTTTGAGTTGGTATTTGGTCATACTGTAAGGGGACCTTTAAAATTGATTAAGGAAAATGGCTTACTGAACACACTGACTTGAATCTTCTAGACTATGTATCTAGATTTAAAGAAAAATTGTATACTGCTTGTCAAATTGCTCAGAACAATTTAAAACTGTTCAGAATAAGATGAAAATATGGTATGATAAAGATGCCAGGGACAGATTTTTGAGCCTGGTGATAAGGTACTTGTATTTTGCCAGTCCCTGGACATCCATTACAAGCTAAATATTGTGGTCCTTATACCATAGAGAGTAAAATTAATGATTTGAATTATATTGTAAAACACCAGGTCGGCGTAAACAAAATAGAGTGTGTTACATTAATATGTTAAAACCATATTTTGAGCGTACTAATGAAGGTGAGAGTAAACCAGTTGCCACTTTAGCCATGGTTAAATTGGAGAACAATCATGACAAACCAGATGTAATTGAACCACCTTTTAGTTCTAAAACTATGGAAGAGACAGTTAGATTGAAAAATTCAGAAATTTTGTCAAATTTAGATTCAAAACTTGCACATCTGTCTTTTGATCGTAGAGAAAAATTAAAAGCTTTGGTATTTTCTTTTAAAAATCTTTTTCCAGATGTGCCAAACAAAACCACTGCTGTTTGTCATAATGTCGATGTTGGTGATGCTTCTCCAATTAAGCAACATCCTTACCGGCTCAATCCACTCAAACTTGAATTTATGAGACAAGAAATTAAATATATGCTTGACAATGATATTATTGAGCGAGTAACAGTGAATGGAGCTCTCCTTGTCTGCTTGTGCCCAAACCAGATAAAACCTTTCGTTTCGTAACTGATTTCAGAAAAGTAAATTCTGTTTCAAAATCTGATTCCTATCCGATTCCAAGGATAGACGATTGCATTGATAACATTGGAAAAGCAAAATTTGTGAGCAAATTTGATTTATTGAAAGGTTACTGGCAAGTCCCATTGACACAGAGAGCTCGAGAAATATCAGCTTTTGTCACACCAGACGGCTTATTTCAATATACTGTAATGCCGTTTGGCATGAAAAGTGCTCCAGCTACATTTCAAAGAATGATCAATAATGTTATAAAAGATTTAGACTGTTGTTATGCTTATATTGATGATCTTATTGTATGTAGTGATAGCTGGGAAGAACATTTAACACATTTATATGATACTTTTGATAGATTGTCACAATCAAATTTGACTGTTAATCTTGGTAAAGTGAATTTTGTCAGGCCACTGTTGATTATTTAGGGCATACAGTTGGCCAAGGTCAGGTGAAACCTATTACGGCTAAAGTGGATGCAATTACCAAATTTCCTCCACCTACAAATAAAAACAACTTATGAGATATTTACGCATGATTGGATTTTACAGGAAATTCTGTTCAAATTTTGCGACTGTTGTTCAACCATTGACTCATCTTTTACGGAAAGATTCTAAATTCATCTGGAGTGAAAATTGTCAAAACGCTTTTGAAAATAGCAAATCACTTTTAATTAATAGTCCAGTTCTGATCACTCCAGACTATGAAAACAATTCAAACTTGCCGTTGACGCAAGCGATGTAGGAGTTGGAGCTGTTTTATATCAAGAGACAGATGATAATGTTGAAAACCTATATCATATTTTTCTAAGAAATTAGATAAACATCAGAAAAATTATTCAACTATTGAAAAGAGTGTTTTGCACTGTTGTCTGCACTTCAACATTTTGATGTATATTTAAATCCCACTGTGCATCCTATTCTTGTTTATACTGATCATAATCCTCTCACCTTCATACATAAAATGAGAAACAAGAACCAGAGATTGACTAGGTGGAGTTTATTGTTACAGGAATATGATGTTATTGTAAAACATATTAAAGGTAAAGATAATGTAATAGCAGATGCTTTATCTAGAACTTATTGAAACAATTTGTATATACTATGTATTTTTGTACATATTATTCATGAAAAGTTTTGTTACACTCAAACTTTTTTAAGGGGAGGTGTTATGATATTGTAACTATTATATTTATTTAGTTGGACTAATTTGTTTTGTGTGGCCTAAGAATGTTTACATTGTTTTATATACATTGTGTACAAAATAAAATACATTGTGTTACAACTATGCAGTTTAGAATTCACTGGAACATTCATTGATACTCATGGAATGATTAGAACTTTCTATTTCACTTACATAACGTTTCCAGAATGATCATAACAAAGATGCGTAATTTATATTTCTAGCATTGTCTAGAAATTTCTGTTTGAGTATTTAAATGCAGACCCAAAAGTTAGTAAAATATATATAGAGATTTGGACATAGACATAGATAGACTTAGACATCGATAGACATCAACATTCTCTGCAGTTGGATTGACACTTTTATTTACAAACTACATCATACTAGATTGTGACCAATTGGATATAATATTCTGTGGATTCCCGTGAAGATTTCCGGATAAAGAAAAGATAAAAGATTGGACTCATATTTTGACAGTTAAGTTGACATTTCTTTTTGTGTAATACTTTTTGTAAACTAGTGTATAATAAATCTTGTTAACTTTTATTATTGATTTGTGTCTTTTGTTGGCTACAATTAAAAGGCGATTTTCTGACATAACAAGGTCCCCGTACAGCCTTCAACAATAAGCAAAACCTTTAACGCATAACAAGCTATAAAAGGCCCCGAAATGACAAATGTAAAACAATTCAAACGAGAATACAATTAACGAAACCCAAATATGAAATACAGCATCAAACGAAACCCAATTTCGTTTCTTAATAGACGAAAATTCCTTCTCAAAATGATAGACAAAATATTGCACCACCAATCAACAGATTTTTCAATATAACATATTCTTGTATGACATCATTAAAATTGCATTTTATATAGGTTTTACAAACATTGTATGTTTTGATTTGCTTATAAAGATGTATGTTGCAATTTCAAAATTCGACTTTTTATTATAATAGATATAAGAAGATGTGGTATGAGTGCCAATGAGACAACTCTCCATCCAAGTCAAAATTTATAAAAGTAAACCATTATAGGTCAAAGTACGGTCTTCAACACGAAGCTCTGGCTCACACCGAACAGTAAGCTATAAAGGGCCCCAAAATTACTAGTGTAAAACCATTCAAACGGGAAAACCAACGATTTAATCTATATAAAAACGAGAAACGAGAAACACTTAAGAACCACATCAACAAACGACAACTACTGAACATCAGATTCCTGACTTAGGACAGGTGCAAACAAATGCAGCGGGTTTAAACGTTTTAATGGTACCAAACCTTCACCCTTTTTCTGAAACAATAGTGTAACATCACAAATAGAAAGACACACTATAAAATATCAACTGAAATAGCTTAACTCAATCAAAGGACATATTAACACCAGTGAACATACACTGAACAAATAAATTTGACCTATGATACAATGTAAATACAAAATAAATAAACTTAGGGAAGAATAATACAAGTAACATGTTATATCGGTATGAAATGTTAAACAATTTAAGAAAAACAATATGCTCGAACAAAAATATCAGCCATTTGCAATAACTTAAAATGACCTATATAATGAAGTGGTATTCGGACTTAACTCCGTCACTAATTATCCGGAATGTTTTACTTTTCCTAAATTGTCTGTTTATAAATGGATTTATGAAGAAGCTAAGGTTTCAACTCCATCAGACAAAGTTGACCTTAGATAGATCTGGCCTTGATCTCATTTTCAAGGTTCAGTGGTTAATGTTAAATTTTGGTAATGAGGTTTATTTCTCAGATACTATATGCTACTACAAACGATCGTGCAAGACCCTCATGGGTAATCAATGTCGTTAAAAAAAACCTCGTCGTAGTAGTATAATAATTGATTGTAAGTCATGAATGCATGCATGAGTCAACTCAAACTTTCGTTATTAGTATGAAAATAAGAAGATGTGGCATGATTGCCAATGAGAATTCTCTCCACCAGAAACCTATAATTACGTAGAAAGTTAGCAACTATAGGTCACCTGGATTTACCTTTATCAAGGACGCAAGACATAGTTACTACTTTTTGGACTTTTTGGTTTTCAATGCTCTTCAACTTTGAATGTATTTGGTCTTCCAACTGTTTTGATTCGAGAGCCATTAATGAGTCTTATGTAGACGAAACGCGGGTCCAGCGTACCAAGTTATAAGTTAGTATCTTTTATGAGTTTTTACCTGACCTTGACCTAATTTTCATGGATCATAGATCAAAAAGACCTCATCAGATTTTCGTCATATGTATATTGTATAAATAACGGATGATTTTCTTTCTACTTGTGCAATATCTTCGGCCATTTGTTTTTTTTGGTCACCCGATTTTTTGCCCTCTCTTTTCTTCTTTCTCTCTCCCTTCTTTTAAGAGGTATTTTTAAATTTAGTTAACAAGGAATGATTGCGACTAAAATCGATAAGAACCCAAACTAGACTGAAGATAATATTTGCTTATCATATTTACATAAAGAAAAGAATAATTACAAGGAAAAAAAATAATGAAAAACAGTAAATACATGAGAGATCAAACAAATAATTTCCAAGACATTTTCTGCTTTTCGAGTTATACAAGTTGAGTCCTGCATTTTTGTCTTCACTAGCTTCTCTTTTATTCAGAATACGACATACGATAATGATCTGGCAGGAATATATACACTGAACAATTTTATTCTGCAGCCTTATCAAATATGGGGAAATGGTTCTTCTGTTAAAAGAAGGTCTTGCTGGGCCTAATTATATTAAACGAGACCTTGATTATAATGAATCAATTGTTGTTTTTTTTTTAAAGAAGTATGCTATAATTGACGATTTTGTTTTCGAAAATGTTTGAAAGCACAACTTAATACTGTTATTTTTGTTAATAAGTGCAGTCCAAATTTCATATTTGAAAGACATGTGGCCTATTGCATTATCAATACGTGGCACGAACATGTTAGCATATAAATACAGTAAACAGTAGAAATTGTCCCCTTAATGCCGAATGATATGCATTGGGACTCGTCAGTAGGCATATGAGGTGACAGAAAGTAAGGTTATTTAATATTAAAATGAAACCAGATATTTGCATTATCTCTATTATTCAATTAGGCTTTTCAATCAAACGAAATAAACCATCAAAGCAATATGGCAAATTGAATCAAAATAAAAAAAACTATTTGGGAGCTAGCCTTTGAATTGTTATCAATTTGCATCAAAAAGAGGGACGATACAAAATGGACAATCAAAATTCATAAGTCGAAGAGAGGATGATCTCATATGTTCCTAAAATAATAAGATCTAGAGTATTGACAGGGTAGGCATATCTTGCTATATACGTGTCACCTGTCGATCGCGGTACTTAAAATTCATATTCAAAAGTCGACATGTCATAATTTGTCAAAATATTGAGTATTATTGTAATACAAAATTAAGAGTGATCCAGATCTGTTATATGTTTCATAAAGCAACTTGTCTTTTAACTCATAGATGACCGTAGCGCTTAGGAAAATTAACGAAAGGTGTAGAGAGCCATGTAATAGTATGTATGACAGGGATTACACTTTACCCTATGCTCACATAGTCTTTTCTATATAGTATATTAGAGAAAGTATAACTTTCCAATGTCAAATGTATTTTCTAAATACGTATGTTTAAATACTGTAAATATTAGAAATGTATGTTTTAAATCATGTCAGTGGTGAAGCACATTTTACTGAGCTTATGATACCCTTGGGGACTTACAGTCTACAAGGAGCAGTATCGACTCGTTGATAGAAAAAGAATGTGAAACTTAGTGCATCCGACGCACTTTTCTAAAAATAAATCCAAACAATATAGCGTATGTTGATATTATGATTACATCTGATTCTATATAAAAATAAGGAGATGTGGTATGATTGCCAATGAGACAACTGTCCACGAAAGTTCAAATGAAGTGTATGTAAGCAATCATAGGCAATCGTACGGTCTTGAACAAAGAGAAAACCCCATACAGTATAGTCGGCTATAAAAGGCCCCGACATGAAAAATATGAACAATTCAATAGAGATAGCTAACGGTCTTATTTATTGCAAAACAATTTACGAAAAACAATTATGACAAAGATGAACCAAAGACAACCACTGAACTACAGGTTCCTGACTTCGGACAGGCACATAAAGAATGTGGCGAGGTTAAACATGTTTGAAGGCGCAAACACTCCCTCTATCTGGGACAATGGTGTAACAGCACAACATACGAACATACTATTAAAATCAGTTGAAAAGGGCTAAACTCATCAAATCGATACATAGCAGAAAAACATCTAACAAAAATACAGACCGGACATGGCAGGGTATTTATACACCTCTCACAACAAAAAAGACACAAATTTGGTTGTACCTGTAGAAAACTTATTTTTAACGGGATAGCACATCCTAATTTTTTACGGAGGTGTTGTTTCCCGAGCCCGGAAATTTAGATACGATCCGGGTAAACTTATCGATCCTTTAAATAAACTTAATCTAAAAGGTTACCAATTAAACACTATAATTAGATCTTTGAATATTGTTTTATTGGTATTAATATTGATTTTGTTATCAGTAAATTAAAATCAAACTAAATATTATTTTTATATACGTATGCACATTCATTGCTCTACAATCTGTCGATACCTGTATCTTGGCATTACACAAGGTCATGTTTTTTTTTTCCAACTGTAAATGACATCTTTACACTTAATCCATGGATGTTGGATGTGTACTGATTGGTATTTTAGTCTAAGATGCATGAGTTGTTTTTGTTTCATTAGTTGTTATTGGCTTTGAACAAGCTGTCAGTAACTGCTAGTACTCTCAGATCTGTACTTAGTGTCTTTTTGTTGTGGGAATGTATAAGTACCCTGCCACGTCCACTCTGTGTTTTTGTTGTGGGAATGTATAAGTACCCTGCCACGTCCACTCTGTGTTTTTGTTGTGGGAATGTATAAGTACCCTGCCACGTCCACTCTGTGTTTTTGTTGTGGGAATGTATAAGTACCCTGCCACGTCCACTCTGTGTTTTTGTTGTGAGGATGTATAAGTACCCTGCCACGTCCACTCTGTGTTTTGTTGTGAGGATGTATAAGTACCCTGCCACGTCCACTCTGTGTTTTGTTGTGAGGATGTATAAGTACCCTGCCACGTCCACTCTGTGTTTTTGTTGTGGGAATGTATAAGTACCCTGCCACGTCCACTCTGTGTTTTTGTTGTGAGGATGTATAAGTACCCTGCCACGTCCACTCTGTGTTTTTGTTGTGAGGATGTATAAGTACCCTGCCACGTCCACTCTGTGTTTTTGTTGTGGGAATGTATAAGTACCCTGCCACGTCCACTCTGTGTTTTTGTTGTGAGGATGTATAAGTACCCTGCCACGTCCACTCTGTGTTTTGTTGTGAGGATGTATAAGTACCCTGCCACGTCCACTCTGTGTTTTTGTTGTGAGGATGTATAAGTACCCTGCCACGTCCACTCTGTGTTTTTGTTGTGAGGATGTATAAGTACCCTGCCACGTCCACTCTGTGTTTTTGTTGTGAGGATGTATAAGTACCCTGCCACGTCCACTCTGTGTTTTTGTTGTGAGGATGTATAAGTACCCTGCCACGTCCACTCTGTGTTTTGTTGTGAGGATGTATAATTACCCTGCCACGTCCACTCTGTGTTTTTGTTGTGGGAATGTATAAGTACCCTGCCACGTCCACTCTGTGTTTTTGTTGTGAGGATGTATAAGTACCCTGCCACGTCCACTCTGTGTTTTTGTTGTGAGGATGTATAAGTACCCTGCCACGTCCACTCTGTGTTTTTGTTGTGAGGATGTATAAGTACCCTGCCACGTCCACTCTGTGTTTTTTTGTGAGGATGTATGTACCCTGCCACGTCCACTCTGTGTTTTGTTGTGAGGATGTATAAGTACCCTGCCACGTCCACTCTGTGTTTTGTTGTGAGGATGTATAAGTACTCCCTGCCACGTCCACTCTGTGTTTTTGTTGTGAGGATGTATAAGTACCCTGCCACGTCCACTCTGTGTTTTTGTTGTGAGGATGTATAAGTACCCTGCCACGTCCACTCTGTGTTTTTGTTGTGAGGATGTATAATTACCCTGCCACGTCCGGTCTGTGTTTTTCTTTGATGTATTACTGATTTGTATCGATCTGATGATTGAAGCCCTTTTCAACTGATTTTTATAGTTTATTCTTATGTTGTACTGTTACACCACTGTCCCAGGTTAGGGGGAGGGGGTTGGCGCGCCTTCAAACTAGTTTAACCCCGCCAAATTCTGTATGTGCCTGTCCCAAGACAGGAGCTTGTAATTCAGTGGTTGTCATTTGTTGCTGTATATCATATTTGTTTTTCGTTCATTATTTTGTACATAAATCAGGCGGTTAGTTTTCTCGTTTGAATTGTTTTACATTTGTCATTTCGGGGCCTTTTATAGCTGACTATGCGGTACAGGTTTTACTTATTATTGGAGGCCTTTCGGTGACCTATAGTTGTTAATTTCTGTGTCATTTGGTCTCTTGTGGAGTTGTTATATTGACAATCATACCACATCTTCTTATTTTTATACGAAGTACAGTACAGAGAGTACTCGCAGTTACTGACAGCTAGTTCATGCTCATTTAAGTTTAATGCAGTCGTTTGATTTCAGATTTTTTTATTCTGTGTTATATTCTAATCGATAAATTATAGAATGGAGATAACAAAATATATAATGCATCTTTTTAATTATAAAAAAAACAAATAGGTACATAACAATTTATTTGGATAGATGCAAATAATTTTGGATCTTGAAGAGGCATTTTAACACATTCCATTGAAATAATCCATTAAAGAAATAAAAGGATGATCTATAAAAGCATAATTTTGCATCTTTGACCCTGCGAACAGCAACTTGAAAAAATGCTGAAAATTGATAATCATAAAACTGTGAAAGAGAAAGTCGGATACATCCTTTATACACAAAAACATCTGCTTTATCATCTCGCTTAAGATTTCATTATTTTTATATTTCTACGCTAAGTTGAATAAATAGCATCAAAATTAACATCACTAGAAAAGTAAATATATGGGTCATGCGTAATTCATTGGTACAGTGCAGGAGTGTCAGTAAAACAACATAACCCGTGCTACTATTATTGTCAAGACTCTAAGTTCACTTAATTATTTAATTTTCTTTGATGAATTGTCAGAGTACAATGCATAAATGTTTATTATCTTATTCGTGAAAATGCACTGCAAAAAGAGAAGTCGTGACATCCCCTTAAATTTATCCAAACACCCTTGACGACAGACCTTAAACAACGTAAGTTCAAAATATTAGTTTTGTATGTTATCTGTGAATATTACACTTTTGAAAAATTCTAGTCAGCCCTTTCACCAATTATGTTCATAGATTGTTTTAGTGTTTTATTGAGCTTTCAAAAATTCGCCCTGACAATCAATTCAACAATAATCGTTAAGTACCGTAACGACATTATTAAATTGTGGTTATAAGGTAGAAGAAACATTTGTCTTTCAAAATACAACTTTGATGCATGGATCGCAATACGACAACAATATGAATAAAATTGACGGGTTTCAAGAACTATCATGTATACAATGGTCTCTTTTCTTGTTTACAAAAATCTATTCGTTTAATGGAAGGACAATTCTGGCGAAGTGGAAACCTGTTTAAAATTAAAGCCTTGCCTTTGCTTGCAATCATCAAAACATTAAAAAAAATAAAGTTAATTTTACTAATTAAAGCATAAAACTTTGCCATGTCAAATGAGTCAAAATTCGTGTTAATTCACAGATACTTATTAATTAAGAGCCCCACCTGCTTGTCGACACAAAACAAAACAGAGGCAACAATGGCAACGATAGCTGCAATGATGACAAAGGCAAAACCAAAATGAAGATTTTCCTTTTGAATACTTAAGGTTTTTCCTCCATATATACAAACCCCAATCAGGATCAATGTTGCTGAAATAAAAACAAAACGTATTGGCAATATGAATAAGCAAAATCAAATGATCCATACTTGTATTGAATCGTTACAATATTATAATAATGATAAGCAAAGAATTACAGCATTTGTACGAACATTTCATTTGTTATTTTACGCATTTGTTTTTCATTATTCCCGATTTTGTCTTTTAAGTATGAAATTGTTATCTATAAATATAATTCATCTAAATGACACAAATTGATTTGACTGAAGATCTTCCAGCAACTTGCTAAATGAAGAAAACCTACGAAAACTTCCTTCCAATAATACATGTTTGATGTTACATATTTTTTACATAATGATTAAACTGATATATCAATTTCAGTTCAATTTCAGATCTTTAACTTTTATATTATGTTTTGAATTTACAAATATTCTGGCCTCTAGCATCGATGGAGTTATCTTTTGTCAAAAATGCATCTGGAAAAGTAAGATTAATACCTTTTAATGTTATTGTTGTTAGTATTATATATCCATCCCCTACATATCAAATGACTTCACGCCCTTGGTTTTGTGTGAACGTCTATTGTTTCTCAGTAACTTTGAACGATAATTCAATAAAATATTACATGTTTATTCAAACCAATTTTGACCATTGATGTAACATCACCAACTTCATTTTCAAACACTGTTCGTAAGTTGAAGACTAAATATGCTTATTTGAACCTATAGGATATAGGTCACCAATACACAGAACGGGGAATTTTTATTAAAAGAACATTTAGTCAGACGCACGAAAATTTATAAAGCGTTGTTTTCGTTTTTTGTGTGTAGTTATTTGATCTTTAAAACATGTGCCAAAAATTGTATATAAATATTGATAAAAATAGGCGATAAATTTTAATTCATCAAATAATATAAGCGTTACCTGCTGCTGCTAGACATCCAACTCCAACCCATTTGAGAACTGATTTATCTTTAAATACGAACAATTTTAGTATGACAACAATACCAGCAGCCATAAGACACAAAAACCCAAGTGTTTCCATGGCTTGAACGGCTTTGAACCAAGCTTAAAATGAATAAATAGTAAAAACATGTAAACTAATATGCATCAATTCTGTGTTCTTTTGTTTTTAATCAAAAATAGAAATAAACAGCGTAAGTCAAGCTTGATGAAATTGAAGTATGAAGAACAAAACTCATCAAAGATAAAAGGCTCCGCTTGTTTAGGTAGTTATACATCTTTGAATTTCACTATTTATGGCTTTGGGCGTTCCTGACGAAGGTAAATCCAGAAAAGCGCTTCACATGCATGAAATTAAATAGGTGTTATTTTCAGTTTCTACCACTGGGTCGATATCGGTGCTGGTGGAGTGTTAGTCTCTGATGTGATCATCAGCTCAGTCTGAGTCAGTGCTTCAGTATTGACAGAATTTGTAACATACCTTTCTCAAATTTTTCGTTGATTAATATTGAACTTATTAAGAAACTAAGGTTCCTGCTCCCTTAGGCAAGGTTGACCTTAGATAGATTTAGCTATTATTTTAGGATCATTTTTATCATTTAGCTCATTTTACTTATACATCCTTGACTTTAACATGTTTAGGTTTTAGCGTTCCTAATGAAGGGTTAATCCTGAAAAGTGCTTCGGACGCACGACATTTATCAAATGTTATTTTCATTTCATAATTTGGTATGCAAGACGCGTGTTTCGTCTGCATATAAGACTCATCATTGATGGTTGAATCAAAACAATTAGAAGGTCAATTATCAAATACGAAGCTGAAAAGCAAAAAAAAAAATCCTTAACATTGTAACAAATACGGCTAAAGCATTCTATGCCTTGGGGAAGAAAATTTGGGGTTTCGAAAAAAATCAATATTTTAAAAAACAATAAATTTACAGAAAATGAACAATAATAAATCATGTCAGCACAAAAGTGTTGACTGTTGGACGGAACGACCCATTGGTTGTAAAAACTCATTAAAGGTATTAGGCTTATGATTAAGAACGCCAGACGTATGTTATGAGTTCTATCAATATACTTCGTGATACCTGTGTGACAGATCACGATAGTCAGTTTCAGCTGTCTTAGCCACAGTTCCGTCCTCTTCTAAGTTATTTCTACGACTTACCCGGATTTTGGTAAGATTCATGTTGTTCAATCCTTAGTTTTCTCTGTGTGTGTTTGTGTATGTGTGGAATGTTTCCTAATTCGTTTGTTTTATTCTCCTTTCATATATTCTTACTTTTTTAAAAGACTTTTAACGTTTATTTGCTAATATAAGTAAAAGTGAAAGTTTAAATGGAGTCCAGAAAATCGCCGCGTGTCGGACTATTTACGACGGTTTATGAAAGTATTGTATTCCAAAATAGATTATATATTTGTAGCTGTGATATTTTTTTATTCCTGTTTTATCAAAAAATCTTAAGATTAATCTTTAATGAAAGCCACCATAATGTGCAATCAACATTTTGTGTGGAATTCAAAACTTTGTTTTTTATTACAGGAACTTACATAACTATTATTGTTATTTTTCTAAAGACTATATTTTAATGTTTCTGAAAAATAGAAAAATGATACCAGTAGACTGTAAATTGAAGCTGTCCTTAGATTATCCTACCTAAGATGCTCTTAATGACCGTCATAAGCAAAAGTAGTACATCAGAATAAAATAATAATAATAAAAATAATTAATAATAATACTAATTATAATGATAATTATTATTATTTTCTATTAATACAATGTTTACAAACGTTATAATTTTATTATGATGGCATTGATAAGCAGCAATAACTGTCCTTTTCTAAACCAAGATTTTTCAGTTTTGAACGGGAAACTATACACAAAAATGAACGACAAAAAGGAACGATTTTTCGTTTCCTGTTGTTTATTTTCCTTTTCTGGACAGTGATGTTCCTTTGGCATCATCTTACGGTAATTATATGTCCAAACTTGTTCGCTATGCTCGTGTCGGTAGTGACGGTTTGGATTTCAATGAACATAATCTATGCATTACTGGTAAATTATTAAGTAAAGGATTTCTTAACCACATTTACTAAATTCTTTCATAGAAACAAAGATTTGGTTTGGAAGTTTGGCCTAACCTTTAGAAAAATTATTACAAACGGGATAGCACATCATAATTTTCACGATGATGTTGTTTACTGAGTCCGTAAACTTAGATACCATCCAGGTAAACTTATCGATCCTTTAAATAAACTGTTTCTAAAAGGTTAACAATTCAACACTATTATTAGATCTTTGGATATTGTTTTTATCGGTAAAAATATTTATTTTGTTTTCAATAAATTAAAATCAAACTAAATATTATTGTTATAGACATATGTACATTTACGGTCCTGCAATCTGTCGATACCTATAGTTTGGTATTGCACAAGGTCCTGTTTTTCTCCGATTGTTAATGAAGTCTTTACACTTAATCCATTGGATGTTGGATATGTGTACTGATTGATAATTTAGTGTTAGATACATTATTTTTTTATTAGTAGTTATTGACCTTAACATAGCTTTCAGTAACAGTACTCTCTGATGTGTACTTTGTGTGTTTTGTGTTTCTGTTAGGTTTTTGTTGTGTGCTTTGTTTCAATCTGATGAGTTAAGCCCTTTTAAACTGATTTCATAGTTTTTTCTTATGTTATACTGTTACACCACTTAGGTTAGGGGAGGGTTTGGCCTCAGCAAATATGTTTAACGCCGCCACATTCTGTATGTGCCTGTCCCAAGTCAGGAGCCTGTAATATAGTGGTTGTCGTTTGTTGCTGTATATCATATTTGTTTTTCGTTTATTGTTTTGTATTTAAATCGTGCTCGATCTCCTGTCTGGTCAAACCTACCACGTCTTAAAAAGTGCTATCTGCTGCTCAGCAACTAATGATGTGGCATCTAGAAGTAACAACAAAGCATGGCCTAATCGTTGTTAGACTATTGTATCCGTGTAGGGTGAAATGCTTTCCTGCAGGTTGTTACCTTGTGAACTGGCATTTTGAAAATCCGGCTCAGAGTGTCGGTCAATTACAAAGCATGGTTCATATTCGTATCATATTAACATGTTAATGCATTTAATTTGCAAGTGAACGTTAAACAGTCATCATATCATCATTGTTGAAATGAAATAAATAATGTCGATATCACGTAATATCAAATTCTCACGAGTAAGTACACCTATTTCTCTTATGGAACGAATTCTCTTTGTGTGGCCTATTTTTGTTGTCACCCATCGTTAGTTGAGACACGAACTAACACGAGACTTCAGTAGGATATTGAAAGTGGTTTTGCCAATTATGACCCCTTTAATGTTGCAATATTGCACACCGGCTCATTTCGTATTGTCGCGTCCATGATCGATCAAATGACGACATCGCAAAAACCAGAAGCAAATTAACAGTTGCCACGGAGAAGAGTTGTCCATCGTGACCTTTGCTAAAGTCGTTGTTTGATATCCTTATTGCAGGATAAACTAGCATATTAACACATTTATTAACACACCCCGATCAGTGTTATACTAGAAATATTTCTCGAATATAAGGCCACTTGCAAACTTAAGAGAAACATAATAAGCAAAAATTTTGTACATGTTTTGTTTTATCAAAGTCGAATTAATCAACGTAACTACGTATACGTCAATACAAAACACTACTTCCCTTTTATACTAAATTGTTACTTACATTCCAAATTATTGCCTAATTGTGAAGTGCACGCTGTTGTAATAGAAGATTTTATACAGGAACTCCAAAGTCCTCCATAAACTTCCATTATACCAGATAGTCTATACCTATACCAGTATGGAACAGAAAAACCAATTAAATCTAAAACTGCTGCAACAATTGTCAAAATATAGCCAACAAAAGTAAGAATATTTAGTCCTTCAACTTCCATTTGTAACGCTATGAGATCGATTACTCCTTACTCTCAACAGTTAGTTACCTGGTCTTATGTTCGGGAAAAAAATACTAGTATACAATATATCATAGCCAAGTGACAATAACAGTCGCAATTTATGGTTTATTGCGTTATCTAAAATTGTTTAACCATTCATTTTTCCTATTCAGACACTTAATAAATTTTGAATAGAAAAGAATGTAATTAATGTCACGTCTGTTCATTTTTACAAAAGTGGAAGTCAACAGATGCACAAAAATTGGGTCGTGTCACGCAGGGTAATAAAGGTAATTATTGTATTCAGGTTTTAATTATTATAATATCAAAGACTTTTAAAAATAAATATACGTATTACTAATAATACCACTTACGATTTGAGCAGTTTGTTACATACTGACAGGTTTAAAATTTCCAAAATATGAAAAACGTTTTACGGTAATATATATTTCATCATACAGTGACATGTTTGAGCTTGTTCTAATATTTTCAATATCTAATTCAAGTAACCATATCAGAACTTTTACGCAATATATTTTAATAGCTCACTATATTGTATATAGCAATCACATGGGTCCATTTGTCCGTTCGTCCGTCAGTTCGTTCTCAAATATTTCCATTACACTTTTCTCATGTACTATTGGACAGAATAACTTTTTATATTCTCGTCTTTCTCTTTGCCTATATCACCTAGCTCAGTCACTCACTTCGTAATTCTCGTGTCACGGCCTTGAGAAGTTATCAGAGACGTCACAATGTGTGAGGAGACGTTATCAAGCTTAATTTGTCAAGAGTAAAACTGTCTAAGGGAGGGGGAAAAAACAGAAATAGCACGATAAACAGATTATCGGGTTTTCTGCGTATAGATATCTTAAAATGTCAACAGCTTCACATTGTGGCTCCCGGGTGATATTTTACTATATCAATGTGTAGGAAACACGATAATCTATAAATATTTAGTCAGCAGCTTGACAGTGATGAGTTGTAAGTGTTCACGCTTTTAGAATCCCTCAGACACCTACTTCCTGTGTTTTTGATACTCTGAATTACGAGTAGTTGTATGCTTAGAACAGCAACGAGTGCACTTTTTTTGTGTCTTAGACTAGAAATAACTGTAATAACATATAGCACCGTCACTTTTAATGCAATGAAATAATCATTTAAAGTTTTATCATGTTTTGTATCTTAAAAGGTTTTAGAATTAAGCTAGTTTTGCATTAAAAAAATTACAAAGGAAACCAACCTAAATCTTATATTGATAAAAAAAATCCAACATGATCACTATTTATATTTTCCATCTAATTCAGTTTTTAAACTGAAATTGTATCGAACTCATGACATTTTTAATGCGTTTAAAACAATGACCCTTTTGAAAAACATTAAGGATAGATGACAACGATTTAACTGCTATGATGGAGAATCATTATGTTACTGTGTAGTGTTTAATAACATTTGTCTTATCTTCTCTTTTTTCTTTTGGTAATGGTAGTTGTCTGTCCCTCATCGTCCAACGGTGTTGGATTATTTCCTAAGTACAAGGAAGTAGGTGTCAGAGAGATTCTAAAACCGTGAACACTTGAAACTCATCACTGTCAAGTTGCTGACCAAATATGTATAGATTATCGTGTTTTCTACACATTGATATCGTAAAATATCAACAGCTTCACATTGGCTCGCGGCTGATATTTTACTATATTTATATTATTAATCGAATATTTTTAATGATTTGTGATTCGTTAAAACTTGATCACATGTATGTTTGTATTTACTCAGTTTGCACCCCAATACTGTTCTGTTTAGCTTTTCGTAGGTAAAAAACCGCATATTGCACAGGCCATACAACATGTTACTAAAAATACATTCTAGAAATCCCCAATTTTACATTGTTCATCCAATAGTTGTTGAATAATAATATAACAATTGTAGCCTTTGGTTGAGGTCAATACGATGTTATATCGACCTCGGACTTCGTTCTCAGTCAATATGCTTCTCTTAGGTCGATATAACCTCGTATCGACCTCATACAAAGGCTATAATTGTATGATATCTATACGCAGAAAACCCATAATTATATAGTATTATTAGTGACTTTTGAGTTTTGACCAAAATGATTCCTTTATTTTAGAGAGGTAGAAAATGTATTAATAAATAAAGTATATATTGTAAAATCAATCACAAATTTCAAAAAATTTCAAAATAGTGACTTACTCCCCCCTTTTTAAGTCAAAATGAGAATTAGCAATGTATAAAAAGTTACAACCCTGTTTCAATACTCATACTGTTTACGATTCTAATTTCAGAAACATAATCTGTTGTTGTTGTATTAAGTTGTATGTTTGTGTTTTTGTCCTTTTGATGGAAGATTAAGATTGGACGATTTAGGGTTTGGCATATACTAAGGTGAAAATCTCCTTTTAAAGTACTAGTATTGTAAGATATTTCACTAATATATATATACGTCTTAAATTAGAATCTCTTTGTGATAAGATGCTTGCGAAGATTAAACAATAAGGAACAATGATTCTTTCAGTTTCAATTGCTAATTCTTCATGATGAATTTAAGTGAATTTCTATGAAAGCTTTTGCACAATTGTATTCATTTAAATGTCATAAATTTGTTCGAAACGATTGAAATATATATATATATATATAAGAAAGGTAAGCTTAATTTCCGAGAATTTATTTTACAGAAGGGTCATTTTCTGAAAAGTTTCAATCTTTACTAGAATTCACATTTTAATTGCTTCAACTATGTAATTTTATTACGAACGACTGTAATTTATAAAGTAAGCATATGGTCATTGAACGCAAGATACTACTAAAAACTAATTACTTCGAACCACAAATTATCCAACTGAAACAAGACTCGCCCAAATAAATCGTTCTTAGATACAAATAACATTCATTTAAGACTAACAGAATTGATTGCATAACAAACAGGATGAAGCAATTCAACGAGACAAAAAGACGAAAACATTCCATTATTTCTTTCAACAGCGACCTGCCTCGATGGTCTCGTGATAGCATGCTCGCTTCGATGGTTCAGTCCCCGTCCGGGTCAAACAAAAGAATTAAAATTGTGTTTTTATTTTGGCCTCCGCTAAGCACACTGCATTTAGGAGTAAGAGCATAGACTGATCGGCTCGGAAAATAATTTGCCTTGATAGAATTACATATCTTCCTGTGAACTGTTGCCTTGTGAACCAGCACGTTAAACATCCGACTCAGTGTGTCGGTCTAGTACAAGCCGTAAGGTTTATATTCAAATCGAATAAACATGTTCTCGTCCTTATATGCATGTAACATTTGCCACTGGACCTTAAATACCACTATATCGTCATTATCATCATCTTTTAGTAAGCATACGTGTGTTTTATAATTTGACAACGTAGATTTAAAAATAATCTTAATAATCGAGTTTTCATGTCAGCCATTTCGCGATTAAATGGGTGAATTCTTTCAAAATTAAACCGGTGAAGAAACGTTCTTAAAATGGTCTTATTTGAAAAAATCATTAAACAAAACAAATCCTAAAAGAGTACTTTTTGTTGAGACATAACTTTCCGTTTTGTTGATTTATAATCATAGGGTAACCTTTTTTACTTTTATCTAGTTACCAATCTATTACCGTGTTCGTAGTGAAAAAAGTAGAAAACATACGTTTTAAGGTTGTCATGTGCAACGATTATTTTACACCATCACAACGGAAAATTTGAGAACAACATGTCGATTTTTAGGAAAAGTCTTAGGTCAAGAATTTCAAAAAGAAGTTTAAAAGATGTATTTTGAGAACGTTTTCCGAGTATTTTACATGCAGGATTTCCATTCAATGGTATAGCAAGTTAACACTTTTAAAAAATGAATATTTTTTTTCGATTTTCAGTTGGATTTCAACATTTCAAAGTTGTATGCGAAATCTTACAAAAATCTATGACATAGCTCATTAACTATCACTTGACCTCAATTAATCCAAATAATCACCTTTCCAAGGATTTAACTCCTAAAACGGTATAGAAAAGTTGTATTTCTATATGTCATGGTGTAAAGTTCCCTCGAATAAATGTCTGTCTTGTGAAAATTACAATAGCTTTAAAATTGATGGAAATCTGTGACGTGTACTTTTTACGAACGTTGCCTTTGACACAAAATTGACAAATAAAAGAAATTTCGTCTTATTTAATTTTTTTTTATTAAAAATCATCATTTGTTGAACTATGAGAAATATTTAAGATACCCACACCAGCGGGTGCGCGTAATTTCATTATTAAAAGTAATGCTTGTATTGGTGGTAGGGCTTAGGGATTTCAAATGTTAAAAGTAATAATTTAAACCACGAATCAATAAATATACAAGCATTACGTGCTTTTCGATTGGGTACATTGCCGCGTTTCCTTTGCTTTATGAAATGTGGATTCTATAAGAACCAAGAAGTTGCATCATACTCATACGAAGGTGTTCACGATTTAAAGTAAACATTTTCGTTGCATTGACTTGACGGCAAATATTTACATATTACATAGGTTACCTTCAAACAGAGACAAACCCACAATAGATAAAAAGATGTACATGAATGTCTACTCTGTCCATGATTAATTGTCAAATAGGTGTAACGGGACACAAAAATTAAAGGAATTCAACCGCGTCATGACTAAAGAAATTTGGTAAATTAAGCCAGGAATTCTTATGATTGCCCAATGATTAGATAGAGTTTTATTTGTGATAAAAGTAAAAATTAAGAAGGCAAAAATATTGATTATGTGATGAAAAAAAAAACATACGATAAAATTGATTATTAGAATCATCATTTATAATTTAGCATATTTATTACACATTGAAAATAGAAACTGTCGAAATATGAAATTGAATATATTTCTTTCACATTTGTCTAGAATCTGGTTACATAAAACTTCAAAAAAGCTAACTGGTCAACATAACATTCAAATATAGAATAGATAACAAACAAAAAAACAAACAAAAAATGTAGTATCGTGACAGGGTATCTTAAAAAGATCTGAAAAATCATCTTTTTCAACTAACACACTATGAAATTTATTTTTTTCGTTATAATTTTGTAAACAAAAATAGAGAGCAGTTTTTCATACCGCTAAAAGAAAAATATATATTTTTATTTTCTTTCACATTGCCATTATCCTATAAAATTCCTCACCACACACACCCCGTCCATTCCGAAACCCCTTTGTAATCCACCATTAGATCAAGAAGAACATTAAGAAGCTAACGGGAAAATGAAAAACACAAAGAAACGAATCAAAAGAGAAAAACCAGAAGAAAAACCGTGTCCAGTAAACTTTAAAAACAAAAGATTTGGTTAATATGAAAACAACTAGAAAGGACTAGAAGAGAAAAGAAACTGATCTAATGGTAATGTTTTCCTTTGATGGCTGATTAAATATGTGCATAGATTACACTTAAGCTGGCTAACTGTATTGACAGGTGTAACAGGAAAATTAAATGTATACATCATAGCTTTATTTGGGTGATGTTGGAATTACTGATAACTTGACTTCCGAGGCTTCCTGTAGCCCACTGATATACATTATAATGTTGTTTAAAATCTCTCAAATAAAACATTCAGTAAATAAAGTTCTTACATTTGGGATATAAACTTTTTGTTCTTTCTTAAAAAAAAAATGGATTTAAAGTTAATTAGGATTATATATATACGGATGTTTTTCGGTTATTCTATAATAATTCAACAGGTTCGTATTCTTTTCCATTTGATTTTCGTTTCTTTTTCTTTTCGTTTTTCTTTTATATTTTAGTTCAAAACGTTAGTTTTTATGTACACCACTTCTAGTGAATATGTGTTTTCTTTAATTTGATTTTTTTTTAAAGTTTTGATTCCATCGAATATACCAAAAATGTTATAGGATAAATAGGGTAAAATAGTGCATTTAATTATATATCATATACTAATTTATAAATCTATCAAGTAAATTAAAATTATACATTCAATAAAACATAACATGTCTTTATATACTAGTTATCTAGTTATCTTCGTAAAAACCAAAATCGTGATGTTGCTCTTAAGTAAATTATGATTGCTCGTTTTATTACATTTTTTCCAGTGCAATGCTAATAATTTAAAAAGGGATAATGAATCAACGACAGAAGCAGAAATTATGCAATATAATAAGACCGTACTTAATTCAGACGAAAGTTTAATAAATGTAACCGGCAGTATGCATTCAAATAATGCCTCCACCGAAAACAATACTTTAGACATAAATGTTCAAAATGTTCAAAATAATTCAGAACAACCCTTTAATAACAGTAGTGAGAGTTCGAGCACATCCATCATAACCACTGCAACCACGTCAACATCATCGGTATCTGATAGTTCTGATATTTTAATTCAAAGTACAACGGTTTTGGATATATTGAACAAATCTGTGGAATTAATACCAGATCATTTACAGAATATGACCTCATATGTAGCAACAACGGAAAATCCCAAATTAACAACCGGATCTATTGAGAATAAAACTATGGCGAGTGAAATAAAAGTAAATGGAACGCAAATACAAGAGTCTACGACAGAAGCAAGCATTAAAACAACAGGTGAACTAAATATTTTGCATACAACAGAAAAGAAGGGGTCTACTAAACAATCAGATGTAGACAAAACTATTGTGGACGGAATAAACGCAACAGCCGAAACCAATAGGACGGATGGGAGTGATACAAACAATGCGACTCTTTTCAATAACAGTCGGATTAATTCAGTATCGAATAAGAATTTACCGAAGTTAGACTTAATGGCAACGACGGCTGTTGTGATCATCACTAGCCAAGTCAATGATCACAATGCTCAAACGACGCAATCGACTCCAAATATCAATATCACTGCTCCACTGTTTAATCAAACTGACCAATCCCCAATTAGACTTACAACAATTGGTGAAAAAGAAACTCGAAATACGAAAGAACCACCGCAATCATTGGGTAAGACAACAACTACAACCACGAGACCTGTAACTAAAGTTACAATTTCAAAAATGGAAAATACAGTAACAGTTAAAGGAACTTCAGAAAAAGCTGTAAACAGTATTAATCTCACAGACACAACTACGTCAAAAACAACAGCAAAAGTTTTCACTGAGCGATCAACAGAATTTACAACAAAAGCAGGAATACAAATGTCGGTGACCAGGAATAATGAAATTGCAGCCAAATCATCTTCACAGAAAACCGTCGAAAAAGACATGTACAAAACATCAGAAATTGGAGGCTTCACTGAAAACTGGATGGAGTTCAACATTAGTGGTTTTGGTGTCATTTCTAATCTAGAAGTTCACAGTCTTGGAGATAAGGAGGACGACCGTTACTGGCCTGTGGTTGTGGCAGTGACAATAGGAATTCCTGCTATAATAATTATAGGCGTAACCATCATTGTAATGCATAGAAAAAGGTTAGGACGAAGATCACTCTCTAGACCAAACAAACTTGCTTATGCTTAAAACCAATGCTTTATTGGGTTGGTAAGTGTAATGAATCGAAGTGCTAGATGCTTGCTTACATTAGTCATAATGTCTGCTTAGTAGAGCTAGTTTGAAAAGAATGTCAAAGTAAATGCAATAAATATTATATTTCTTCACACTTTACTAGACAAAGCTAGAATTAAGAAAATATTTGTAAACGTAAAATAGTATTGTTCTTCTGTCGGTCTCTATAGATACTATGTTTAAGATTAGTTTTAAAATTTAATCGGAAATAGAAGGCTGCTCTTATTGATGCGTTATACAAAAGCATCAAATCTACACTGGCTTCAAGCAGTTTCACCTAAAGCGCTAAAAGATATCTATTTTTTTAGTATATTTCTAAAAAAAGGATCCTAAATTAATAAATTAAAAAAAAAAAGAAAAACTCCCATTGAAAGACGTTCTATAAATCAATGTTGCCGCATCAAACATGCATAAATATAGAGAGAAGAGTAATTCAATATATTTTCAATAATGAAAGAAATCATATAAACTAAAAACAAATTCAAAATCAATAAAAATAAACAAAAAAAAAGTGTTCAAGAAAATTTGCCGGAAAAGAGTTCAAGAAATCGTACCATTTTAAAAAATTTCTCTATTTGATTCTGTCGAATATGAATAAAGGGAGATATGGGTAATATCACAATCAAGAATCAATCCAACAACACAGCAATCTCAAAAGACATATAGAGGTCTTCACAATTAAAATGAAAATCATATGTTAAGCTGTAAATCGCCCCGAGTCCAAACAAACCTTTGAACACATTTACAGAAACTATTCCCTTTGATTTCAGACGTCGTAGGTGGCTTGTTGCAAGGCAAAATTTCTGTCCCTATCCAATATACCCTCATTTTCCAGTAGCAGTCCAAATTTTCTAAAAACCTTTTCCGAACGGCCTCTATATAGAATAGTTATTACAGGACCTACTTGTTAATTTGTTCTCGTCCTGAACATGCGTGAAATATTTGTCACTGGACGTTAATTTAGCAACCAACAATCAATCAATCAATCGATTTCAGAAAATTGAACAAATTTAACAAAGACTATTAAGAATCTGCCTAAAACACCAAATGCCCGAAGGAACAAAAACAGGGGACATCAATTAACGATGTTCATGACTTTGAG